>CM021105.1:567677138-568277138 GCA_007115665.2 Sequoiadendron giganteum | reverse complement strand
AAATGGGTTTACAAGTTGAAGGAAGAAGATGGAGGCAAGAAAATATATAAAGCCAGACTTGTGGTAAAAGGTTTTCCATCGAAGAAAGGTATAGATTTTGATGAAATATTTTCTCCAGTTGTAAAGATGACTTTTATTAGAACTATTATATGTCTTGTGGTGGTAGAATACTTGCATCTTGAACAACTAGATGTGAAAAAAACATTTCTCTTGTTGGTTATTTTTACTGTAACCAAGTTGATCTTCTAATCTACCTATGAAATTGCCAATTCCAATCAAGGGAAGCTTGAAGGACCTGGACCAACTAAAAAGGATTTTAAAGACCTCATACACTTTGGGCTCTGCAAGACTGGGAGGGTGATCCCTTAATGTGTTTACAACCTCTGCACCATTATCATAAATAACATTAATGATAACAAATAATCTCACTCAATAGCTCAACAAAATGGGATAATACTGAATAGAATTGGTTGTTCATCAATAATAACAACCATTTGGAGTGTGAGATAATTACAACATTACTTCACAGTAAAAGATAGTCATTAATTTTCAATTTGTAGCAAGCTCTAGGTGAACAAAAATAAATACTGAATCTCACAAACAAGCACAACTTAGATCAATGCCTTATTTCCATTGGAGGAGTCAAATTCACAAACACCTAAGGGTTTATAACAGATTCAACACATAGCATACAAGATCTTTGATAACATTGCCTTGCAATATCACCAATATGTACCCTAACTCAATGCTACTTATCAAATCCTTGTACAAAACATATCAACCTACGATATCATTTAAGCATTTTAATTAATTCCTTGAATTAAAGATAAAACAAGAATTGCATACACCGCAATAGTGAGATGAAAAAAATAACCCTTGATCACTTTATTCAAATTTCAAATATGCTTGTACACAGGAGAGACATGAACTAGAATTTATCAGTTTAATTTAAATGCCAGTACTGTCATAACACATTATATCTCCATGAATTCAAAACCTACAACAAAATGACTCAAAATATAACTTGTGTTTTCTCTATAACTATCAAACTTTACAATTTCTCTGCAACTTCACCTAGACTTGACCAAAACTTTCTAACTTGCTAACCCATGCTTCTAGCCTTGAAATCCTTCTGATAGAAAATGAAGGAGCAAACAAGCATTGGGGCAGAGAGCACACATGTCACCAGCCACTTGGACCACTTTGTGACAATTCAAAAATTGGTTACAACAGATACCTCCCCCAAAGAATCTTCTTTTTCATTCCAATCCTGCCCATTAAGGATGGTTTGATGCAGCAACAAATCTTCAAGAACTTCGCGCTTAGACTGCCACCAAAACAAAAATGGAAATTGTTATAACTGAAACAGTTGATTGATTAATTGTTATTAGCTTCCTCCCACCTTTACTCCTCTTCAGTTAAATATGTGTCCACCCATCGTTGGTATTCTTCATCACTCGACCAATCAAAATTGATTACCTCATTTACTTTGACACTATAAGTTGTATATTTAACTACAACTTGGTTTTCCTCACATTTAGAAAACTCAAGAAATAAATTGGTGTTGATGACTTTATCCGTACAACACACTAATAGATCAAAATCTGAGTCATCACAAATTAAAAAAATTTGAGCATTGATGACCCTATTAGCTTGATCCTTCCATTGTTGAAATGACTTGATATTACCTTTCTTATCAATTATATCAAGCAGTAGTGTGTTGCTCCAATCATTAAAACTCTTCCCAATTCCTTGATCTTCCTACTCAAATTATCTGGTAAGGCTTGAAAACCTTGCAATGATTTAACCAACACTTGAGTAGGTCTCAATGACTATGGCCAATAATTGACATCAAATCTTGAGGCCTTATACATTACATCCGAGTCATTGGCCCTAGGGATCCACTTCTCAATCAATGGTATTGCTACTTCCTGATCCCTATCAATATTCTCTATTGCACCTACTAATAAAGAATAAGAAGAATATACATTTAACAATTTATCATCAACCTTTTCATTCAAATGCAGCAAAATAGTGGTAAAAATTTCCTTTTTATCTAAAAATGCCCTCTCCTCATTTACCTTCAGAGAGTCCCTTAGCTCTGGAATTTTTTGCATTAACTACTTTTTTGTTGGATCAATAGAGCACTCTGACTCCACCTCAATTGGTTCCAATGTGGGACTAAGGGAAGGAGTCTGACTGGGAGATCCCGGTGTGGAAACAATGGGGGAAACAAGAAGCAATGACCCTGATGTGGAAGGCAATGATTTAATTACAAGAGCAATTGATGCTTCCCCAATCTTCATGCACTTTAACCTTTCCACTTTTGTTTGCAGCTCAATATTCCTTTGTTTCACCTTATTATACTCCCCAATCATAAATTTATATTTTCCATAAGACTCCTTTTTTCATCTTTCTCTCTCTTTGCAGTCTTTTGTGCCAATTTGGCCACATTCACAGTTAAATTTGTAGCCTTTGCGGTTGAAGTCTCTGAAGTTGTTTTTATTATTAACCCTCCTCTAAAATTTGGGTTAATATCAGTTATACTTGGCTTTCTTCCTTATGGGGCCAAAGCCCATATTGCCAAGGTTTCATATTCCTCACTAAAAGAAGAGTCTTGAAGTGTTGCCTTGACTTCTTCTTTTCAATTTTGGAGGGGATGTATGGACTTCAAAATAGCATTAAAAGACATTGCATCAACAATATCTCACTCAGGTAGAATCAAGACACTAGCTTGATTAACCAAATTTCTCCCTTCTTTTGGAGTGATGTTCTTGAATTCATTCATGATTTCAGCCTTCACTTCATCATCATTTTCCTGATCTAACCTATTAGGTCTCTGTTCTCTTCTTTTCTTTCACTTTTCTTGGTATTCCTCCAACTTCATCCTCCATACCAGTTGCAAGAAGACTGGTGTTTTCACAAAAGAATCATCATCCAAGAATTATTTACAAGCCTCCATTCTTGCATCCTGTACACATTTTTCCTTCATGTCCAGGTCTGATAAAATTAACTCAACTGGTCATGGAGGGGAAGGAATGCCCATTTGCATATCTTGGTCAATAACAATAATTTCATCCACCAAGTCCTCCTGGGACTCTTAGATCCTTCACCTCTTGGGGCTTGGCGATGATGGTGGTGGTGAGGGACTCCTCTCAAGTGATGACTCAATATCAATTATTTTTATAGCCCCACGTGTTTTAAGATGTGTGCTTGGTTGTTCATGCAAATTCACTACCTATTTTCCTTTTCTATCTCTTTCTTCTTCATCACTATTGTCATCCTTTTTCCTCCTATAAATAGGCTTGTCATCTAGAGGTTGGTAAGTTGGCCTTTCTTCGAATGGCCTTGCAACTTGTTCTTGTATACACAAATCCAACTCCAAATTTATTTTCTTTGTCATTAGAATTCCCATGATTTCCTTGAAATTCTCCATCAAAAATTAGTCTTCTTATGGTAAGGATTGAAATCCATCAATGTATCATATTTTGGATCCATCTTATGTACAATAGCCAATAGCTTATCATAAGCTACCCATTTTTATTTATTTAACTCCCGCCTACTCAAATCAAACTCATTTCTGATCAAGTCCCTAGGGAAATTGAATTCATGAATAAATTTAGCACCTTTTATTCTTTGTCTAAACAGAGCAAAGAAACCCTCAAGATCATACTCCCTTCTAGGACCCAACCTTAAATGGTACAAATCAAAGAAGTTTCTAAAACGCACCCAGCCTCCTTTTGCAATAACAAAACCAGAAACCATCATGTAATCAAGGTAGAAAGTCCCCTTACCCTTTCCAGTGAGGCTATCTTCATGAATTCATCCAATCTACCACATGACCTCAACAAATCTGATCCTTGGTGGCACATTATATGGTAGGATATGTGGGGTCCCCTAAAAACCATATACTCTCAAAACAGTGCTGACTAGATATGGGATATTATCACCCCAATTGTGACAAATCTTCAAATCAGGCATCCTCTCCTTGGGCCTAAGAAAATCATGCAATTCCACAGGAACCCTAGGTAAATTCACCATCAATCTGGCTCTCAGTCTTGATGCAAAGCAGTTTTAAAATAGTACATAGTTGGCATTCTCTCTATTATATGAAAGGTTAGCATTCCAAACTTGTACCGATAGTCTTTCTTCATTGACAAATTGATTCAATCTCATTTTCTCAAAGAAAAACTCAGCATTTCTAAACAAAAACATGTGCATAAGTATAGAATACCAATAAAAAGGGGTTCTTGTATCATTTTGTTGTAGTTTCCATAACCCTTTGTGTATCTTCTGAGCCAGGAAAGAAGAAAAATCATATATTATAGAGAAATTTGGGTGTTGTAACTGCACCCTCATGAACATAAATGCTATTGGCATCACGGTATTAGGGATAAAACCAAAAATTTGGCATAATGAATAGAAAGTAGACAGGAAGTGCATGGAAAAATAATCCAATCTGAAAGGCTCCTGATCACTAGGGTTGATATGAACTCTTGAACCTCCTGCCCTGGCCAAATGAGGTGGAAGCATCTTAGCTCTGAAAAGGGACTTTATTTTCCCATATTCCTATTTCATTCCTTCAAGTTTGATAGGGACCAAGAATTCACTAGGCTCACTCAAATTAAAGACTTGGAAAAATTCCTCTCTGTTAATATTCAATAGAACCCTTCCTTCATTATCCCTAACCACCCATATGACAGGATCATACCTTGCGGCCACTTCCTTGAACAAATCCGCATTAGGAAACACATTTGGAACTACCAATTTCCCCATGTCATAAATCCAACCATTTGAGAAAGGATGAGGCATATTTCTTTGTCCAAACCATAATCTAAACATCTCCAAACCCTTAAGCGGCACTCTAGCATTAGCTATATTAAAACAATTATACACTAACCCCTCCCCAAGGGTTTTTCCTCGCATTAGGACCTGCCCCTTTTCCTATCATTTGTCGACAATGGCAATTGATCTAGGAAATAATCATATAGGTTTCTATTCAAAAAGTCAATTTGGTTGAAATGATGTTTTAATGGTGCCATCCTGAACAAACTAGAGCTTCATTGTATTACAAACCTTAAACAAACTAGGGTTTCTCAAGAATGAAAAATTACAAAACAAGAAATTTTCAATTTCGAACAAATTTAACTCACTTATAACCCTAAAACAATTTTCAACAAAATTCCAAACAATCACACAACAAATTCCCCCAAATTCAAACTAAAATTCTACCAGGAGATGTAAAATTCAACTTACGACTTTGTGCTCACAGAAACCCTAATTCTTTGTTGCAACAACTCATTAATTCTTCATCAACTTTAAGACTGTTCTGTGAAATTGCTTGAATACTTTGAGATACAATAGAACAGGGAAAATAGTCATTTTATTCAATCAAATCATGCTATAAAATGTCTCGTCCACCATTAAATCTCACTTGCGTGCTGCACCAATGGCTCCAATCACACTTGATGCAAGTTTGAATATTACTCGTTGATCTTTCATTCTGGCTAGATCATCCAACGATTGCATTTTAATCAATCTAACATTGACTTCCACCATGGCACATGGCCCACCACCTTCTATGTTGCCAAGGAAATCCACGTGTTGCCTTTCCCTTGATATCACAACCAATAACCACCTTGCAATTTTTGATCACGCAATGGTAGGCAACCATAGATTTCAATCATCAATGATCCTACTCATTCAAAATAGCTACCAACTCTAATGTTAAATGTTGAGCACCTTTTCTGCTAAGATTAAAATATCTCCATCCATTTGAAGTATGTGTGTTTTATACCTTCTTTAGTAACCCGCCAATTAATGTATTAAATTGGGCTTAATATATTAAAGCACTCCCAACATTCCTTCGGCTTCACCAGATGTGACAAGTGGCACCTGCTCCTGATATCGCGATTAGTCAAAACCATGTGGTGGGGTCATCAGGGGATACCAGGGAACGACTGAGATTAAATGGCCACAAAAAATCATCCCTCTACAAAATATAAAACATTTATTAACACAAGAGGGGACATATCTAGGTCGACAAAAAACCATGATATGAAGTTGTTTTTGAAAGGGGAGCACAAGACCATCCTAGACTTAGGAAGGAATAAAATCTAGCAAAGGAAAATATAGCGACGGATTAGAAGGGGACCAAACCTAGATGGATCAATGGTACTCAAGTTGGTTTTAAAACCCTCCTCCAAAATTAATGACCAAATATACCCAAGCCATGGTATAAGATAAGAAAGTAAGGTTTACACAAATACTTAGAAACAAACGTAAAACCCCAACCCTAGACTTTCTCAAAAAACTTTATAGAAAAAACACCATGTAGAACTAGAGAAATAGGCAAGATCAAATGGAACTTGTAGAATAGAAAACAAAGTTCCATCATCTTCATAGGGATTTGGAAGAGGAAATATACATGCAACAATGACATGGATATGAGGTGAAGGGTAAGGATGAATTTGTGTCTAGGTTAAAGAATAGTTTATATCGCCTGAAGCAAGCACCTCGACAATGGTATTTGAAATTTGATGGTTTTATGGCTGAACAAGGTTACAAAAGATGTCATTCTAATTATTATGTCTATTTTAAAGAATTGGCTAATGGAAGCTATATTATCATGTTTATTTATGTTGATGACATGATTGTTGTCAGGTCTAACATGCAACATATTAATGAACTTAAGCAGAAATTAGCAAATTCATTTGCTATGATGAATTTGGGTGCAACAAAACAAATCCTTGGTATGAGGATCACACGGGACAAGACAAACAAAAAAATATTTTTGTCTCAAAGTGAGTATGTAGAGAAGGTGTTGAAAATTTTTAACATGCAAAATACAAAAGTAGTTAGTAAACCTTTTCCTAGTCATTTTAAGTTGACTAAGGAGATGTGTCCAAAGACATAAGAGGAGGAAGACAAAATTTCTAAGATACCATATGCATCAACAATTGGTAGCTTGATCTATGCAATGGAATGCACAAGGCCGAATATTGTACATGTAGTGGGAGTTATGAACAAGTATATGACCAATCTGAGATTGGAATATTGGAATGCATTAAAATGGATTCTTCGATATTTGAGAGATACTACTTCAAAGAAACTATGTTTCAAAGGAACAAATTATGCTCTAAAAGGATATGTTAACTCTGATCTGGTGAGTGATATTGATAGTAGGAGGAGTACTACGGGTTATGTTTCTACTGTAGGAGGTACTACAATCATTTGGATTTCAAGACTACAAAAGGTTGTTATGCTTTCAACCACTAAAGTTGAGTATGTTGCTGCTACGAAAGCTAGCAAGGAGATGATTTTGTTACAACATTTTTTGGAGGAATTGGGACAATGAAAAGAATATAGCTTTGTGTACATTGATAGCCATAGTTTAATTCATCTTGCTAAGAATTCAGATTTGCATTCAAAAACTAAGCACATATAGGTCAGATACCACTTCATCTGATCAATTTTGGAGGATGAATAGTTGAAGCTAGAGAAAATTCACACCAATGAGAATCCTATAGATATCTTCACAAAGGAATTTACATAAGAGAAATTGATTTTCTCATCAGTTTTCACTAGCCTTCATGACTAATAATGACAGACATAAAAAACTAGTTTGACTTGTAATCTAATGGGAGCAGAAAGTGCAGTTGTGTCATGTAGGATCAATCTCCAAGTGGGAGATTGTTTGGTGTGGAGCTTGATCAATCTCTAAGTGGGGGATTATTGATATGTGGTGTCAGATCATGCAAATATTGTACACTCATTAACTCATCAAGGTTTTTTCTATTGACATGTGAAATAAAAAATTGACTTTGTAAAACCCTAATTCTAGAAGCTTTCAAAAAGCTTGTTATAGGTGGTTGGGATGTATATTGTAGTTGTGTGTGTTCGCAAGTTTGTAATCTATTTTGCACTGGATAATAAAGCCATTGGGTGGTTGAATTTCTATGGATGTAGCCCATATTGGGAAAACCATGTTAAATTTCTATGTTGATCTCTTTTGTGTTATTCTTCATTATTATTTCTAGGTTATTTAATCTACATATAATTGCTAATGTTTTTTGCTCCAATCTTCCTAAGCCCTAACAATTTTTATTTATGTTGTCATTTGTGCTTCATTTTTAGATTAGGGTCATTATTAGCTTGGATTAGATAGGTTTTTGGTTGCTATCGATGATTCATATCTTTCCTCTAAATCTAACTTGATCTATATTTGGCGTACTACAACTATTTTCCCTTCTTTGAGCACAATAATATACATAGAAATGATAAAATCATGAAGCAAGGTCTAGATAAATACCGAATCCCCTAACCCCTCTTCACATCCATCTGATCATACTTTGTATCCACTATGTGTAGTGACGGGTATATAAAACATTTTGATAGAAGATCCGTAGCAAATCTTAAACTAGAGCTCCTGAACTCCTAAAACAAAAGTGCACAAATAACCTATTTTCACCCCCTAGGGCATATTTATAACCTAGTTTAACCTATGACATCCCTACTTGCATAACCTTTTGCATCATATTTTTCCTTTGAACCCAAATATCAATCCCTAGATCAACTTTTGAGCCTAGTTTTCCATTGCCAATGCATTTGCACCTATCCAATTGACTTGTTGGTAAATTTGCCAAGCTTTTTGAAAATTTTCAAAAAATTGTCAATTTTTTCGAGGGGGCATCATCCTATCCTACATCTGCCAAAGCACACTAGGGAAAGCTTTGAGTTGATTTTTCCAATTATTCTTTGACACAATGCTCAAAATCACATTGTATCAAAGAGGGGCAAAATGTAGACACTGAAAAATGTCTCGAGCCTATAAGCAACATTTTATCGCTAGTTCTCCTTCTTTCGTACAAAGTTAAACAATTTCAATAATTTAACTATTCTCTAATGTCATTCGTTAAATAATTTTTAATTATTTAATTAATTAATTCACCTTACTTATTCCTCTTTTGATTAATTTATATAAATATCAAATTTATATAAATTATATCACTAATTCATCTTTCTCTTCTCATAACTAAATAAATTTCATTTAATTCATTATTAATTTCCATCTTAAACTATATTTAAATATTTATTTTAGTTAGTTAATTATTCATTAGTCTTTACTCTCCATAATTAAATAAATTTTTATTTATTTAATTATTTATCATTTTTTTATCTCCATAATTAAATAATTTTTTAAAAATATTTAATTTATCATTTCACTCTTTTTATTAATTAATTATTTTAATTATTTAATATTTTAATGCTACATCCTTTTATAATTAAATAATCATTGTTAATTATTTAATTATTCATTTTCCTTCCCATAAATTAAATAATTATCATTATTTAATTTAATTTTTTCTTAGCCAAGCCCTAAATCTCAACTCACTTCTCGAGTTTTGGTCGATCCTCCCCATCCTTATATCTTTTCTTCTTAGTTAATCTCATCTATTGATCATGACTCAACTACTCTTTTCACTTCTGGGTGTGTGCAAGAAGTTGAGTCTACTTTTTAGCCAAAAAGTGGAAGTGTTTATTCTAACTTTCCAAAATTTGTCACTTTTGATTTAAACATTTGAAGCACTTAAAGATTAAATCTTAAAAAAAGTTAGTAATATGAAATTTAGTACTTGGAGTCTAGTTTCCAAATATATAATTTATTCTAATACACACATGATACAAATTTATTTTCAATAGGAATGTCTAAATACCACTTTTGAAAGTCACTTTTTCAAGACAATACCATGCATGTGTACATCAACCATATATTGACCTAAATAAAAGTTATTTTTTCAATCCTTTTGGGAAAAGTTCTGTAAGACACATTAGATTGTTGAGGATATTTTTTATAATCTTTTTTTCTGAATATTTTTTTTTATTAGTCATAATTATTGTTTTGAAAACCACTCATGTACGTCAAGCATAAGTAGACCTAAAATTATAATTTTTCATTTTTTTTTTTAAACTTAAAAGAATTGTTTGAATATTTTTGGCATACAATTTATTTTTCAAAATAAATAAATAACAAATTATTAAAAAAACCTATTATTTCAAGTTAATAGACCTATTTCATCAAAAAATATTTGAAAAATATAAAAAATTAATCCAAATGTAAAAAATATTACATTTTCAAATCTACATGGTCTCATCTATAATGCGTTTTAATTTCACAAAATAAGTTTGGAAAAAAACCCGTCAGCCATATTGACATAGTCAGTTTTTTCTCTTGACATTTCTATGACCTTGTACTTGTAGGTCCAAGGCTAAGGGTTGGGTTACCATGCCTTTTTTGATCCTAAATCCAAATGAAAAAAATGGATTGTGGTTTTAAAACCTTTGGGAATGAGTACCCACTTTAAAATGTGTACATATTCTAAAAAATGACACTTCCACTAAAAGTGGACCCAACTTTTTGCACTTACCATTGGGTATGTGCAGGATCATGATGGGCCAAAAAGTGGTGATATGTAAGTGATATGATGGCCCATGTGGCTAACAACTTTTTTTTTACCCAAAATTGATGAAATAAAAAGGGTTTTTAAAGGAGATTTTCAGCTTTCCACCAATATAAATTATGCTTTACTTTGAATTTAATAAATAATTATTATTCATTTTCTATTTGAATTACGACTAAAGTCCTCATTGATAGGTTGATTGAAAAAAATCTGTAGATTTCAAACG
Organism: Sequoiadendron giganteum; assembly: GCA_007115665.2. Taxonomy (NCBI): domain Eukaryota; kingdom Viridiplantae; phylum Streptophyta; class Pinopsida; order Cupressales; family Cupressaceae; genus Sequoiadendron; species Sequoiadendron giganteum. The sequence goes on along the minus strand of CM021105.1, from coordinate 568,266,452 downwards.
GTATCACATTCTATGCTTCACATACTATAGGATTAAAAAAAAAAATTGAATTTCATGAATTTTTGACCAAGTTAAGGTGGTCAAACATATGAGTTTTTTATATTTTTTAAAAGTTGTAATAAAAAATTCATAACTAATTATTTACCTGGAAAAAAGTTACAAAAAAATATGCATCACATCGGGACATGAGTCCTCTACTTATATTTAAAATCTTATAATTTTTTTTATCATTTTATTGTGGTTAGGGTGGTTAGATAGACACCTACTTCTTATTTTTTCTCTGAAATTTAAGTACTATTGCATTGAAATTTCAAATTTTCACCAAATAGATTTTTCTTTCTTTTTAAATAAACCTAGTAGTTTAGATACTATATTCAAATTTCTATAGATTATATTCTTACATATTTTTGAAATAATATAGATAACTTATTCAAATTTTTATGTCAAGTTGCCTAACTCTGATTTTCTAAGTTTTCATCACCACTTAAGGGCCTTTTTTTTCCATGATGATCCTGCACATACCCCATTCCTTCTCATGAGCTTTCTTAGGATTAGCTTGGAATATAGAAACCAGACATACTACATGCATAATATCAGGTCTAGAAGTAGTCAAGTACAATAAACCTCCAATAATAGACCTATAAAGAGTCTAATCAACCTTTGGAGACTCATTAGTCTAGCTCAAATGACAACTAGTAACCATAGGGGTACTAAGTGGTTTACAATCTTGCATGCCAAACTTCTTCAATGTTTCTTTAATATAGTTACCCTAAGAAATAAAGTTACCATCATCTAGTTACACAATTTGAAATCCAAGGAATAAAAACAACTCACCAATCATAGAAATCTCAAACTCTCTTTGTATCTCTTCTATAAACCTGTTTTACATATATCATCATCTCCACCAAAGATGATGTCATCAAAATATACAGTCACAATCAAAATATTATTTTGCTTTACCTTAATGTAATCAAAATATTGCTCCTCATAGATTCACCATCTTCACTCAACTTGTTCTAAAATACCCACTATGTTCCTATCACATTCTTATCAACTAGTTTGCGAACCAATTTTCCATTTTGATTCTCTTTTATCTAATTAAATTCTTCTATTTCCTTTATCCAACCATCATCTTTGCTAGAATCAACAAATTTTTTGGGCTCTACCTTTGACAATAAACATAAGTTCTATTATTCACTTTATTTTTCAAACCTTCTCCTAGTTAGTACACCTTCATTCTTGTCTCCAAGGATCTGATCTACATAATAATTATTTTGAACATATTTTGCTAGTCTTAGGAACCTTCTTTGGTTCTAATTTCTTCTGCTCTTTCTCTTCTTCTTTTTCTTCAATCTAGGGAGGTATATCAAATCCAAAAACCTCTATTTATTGTGAGATTTGATACAAATCTTCATCTACCATAATATTTGTGCGTTCAATCATCTTTCCCAATCTCTTGTTGTAGCATTTGTAAGCCTTTCTTTTAGTTGAGTAACCAAGGAGGATCCCTTCATCACACATTGAATCAAACTTTCCAAGGTTGTCTTAACCTATTTTCATGTATCATCTATTGTAAAAGATCCTAATGTATCTAACAGTGAGAGGTCTACCATAACATACTTCATAATGTGTATTATGTGTTGGAGTTGAGAAGATACAACACCACAGAAGTCCAAAAGATCTTTGCAAGCAAATAACCTGTTACAAGGAGAAACAAAGAGAAGCAACAACAGAAATGCTCAAGAATGTGGAGCAATGTATTCACCTGAAAATGTAAAATGAATTAATGATACAAAAAATAGTTTTCAACTACATATAGATGAAAACCCTAAAAAAGGAAAACCCTAGGCTTGCACAATAATAATTAATAAAGTAATTAATTATTATGTACCTAATGTTAGCTTAAGTGAAAAGAGGTAAAAAGGAACTTTACGTAATTAAACAAATATTGTTTAATTAATAAAGTAAATACCCAAGTACTCTAACACCCCCCCTTAAGATAGACATAGGGAGAAGCTAAAACCTAGAAGAAGCTACTGAAAGCAAAAGCAATGGGTCCTAACAACAAGGCCAGATCAGGTACCCATGTACAAAATCAATGCAAACTAAATGAAATGGGGTAAAGGAGAAGACCCAGTGGGAACAAAACTCCTCCATAAAATAGAATGCAAGGAAGAAATGCAATGCACTAATGAAAGAAGGATAGGAGGTGGATAACATGATACCCCCCATAGACAGCTTCTATTATATAAGTACATGTACAATGATCTCCATAGGAGATATAGAAAGAGAGAAGAAGGGCCCCCCACAATGAAGAAACTCCTGTCACAATGGTAGATGCCTGATGTAGAATCCAAAAGGAGATCCTGAAGTGGCAAAAGATATTCCTCCCCTTGGGAAGAAACGGATCCATGGACCTGTACCGAAGAAACCCTGTGAAGAAGGAAGAACCAATCTGTCTCAAGATGTGTGCCATGATAGGATGCTGAAGAGTCTCACTGTTTGGATGGAAACAAATAATGTCAAATCCAATTTGATGTGGGGAATACTGAAATGCAACCTCTGAATGCACGGATAATGGTGGGCGAACAGTGATAACTTGACTGTCAAGGTAGAGGAGATGAATGTCCTCAAAATAATCCTCCAAATCTGCAATATAGGACTCAACAAACAAGAAAGATATGTCTGCAACATAAGAGTCCAAAGTAGCTATGTCTGGAAGATGTATGATGCCCTGTTGTACTGAATCAAGAACAACAAGAGATGCTGATGAAGTCTCAGTCTGAAGAGTAGGAACTGTGAGACAAACCTCTGATCCATCGGAATAAGTAAGGGTGTCTAAATACTCAAGCTCCTCTAAAGTATCATGATCAAATGGTGTATTCTCTCTCCAAGAAATGGGTATGAGACAATCTGAAGCAGGATCCTCTAGGAATGGAGATAGAATAGGGTCTCCATAGATCTCCCAAAGACGTGTCCAAAGTGGGTGAGGACAATCAATGTCCGATATAACCAACACAGTGTCATGATCAACACTAGACAATATAACTCCTGCAATGTGATTTCTAATAATATCCCATGCTAATCTACCCTCTAAATTTGTTGGTTCAGGTATGAGATCATACAAATAAGGCAAAATATTAAGCCACCTACAATGTGTAAGTATACCCTTTGCCCATGACTCATAATTACCCTGTTCCAGAAGAACAATTGAAGGGTGAGTAGAGAAACCCATGATAACTCTTCAAATGAAAAACAAACTGAGAAATCTGACCTTACAACATTTAGATCAAGTGAATATAACCCATTCCATGTAAACAAAACTCATGTAGGAGCCAGAAGGACCAAGTAATTGAGCAAAGTGTAAAAACACACAAAGCTGAATAAAAAATACCTGGTAAATATTTTGATAAAATAGACTGTAGATCTGGAAAGAGCACTATAATACCTTTCCAATGCCTATTCGTTTGTGCAAAATGGACACCGTTGCCAAAAGTTATGAATTTTTCAAAAACTGAATTTAGCTTGCAGGAAACGATTTTTCTAGCAAAAAACGTTTATTTCTAACTTGATTTTTGGAAAATCTACTCATTGTTTGTAGACAAAAATAAAAACCCAGAAATATTTTGATGCTAGAAACAAAACCCATAAATCGTTTCTTGATCCAACAAGCAGAATATGAGAAAATGATTTTTTTTTTACTTTCAGCCAAGAGAAAAATGACGCGCGCCGTTTTTTCAACAATTATTTTTTTCAAATCTGTGCAAGATATGCAAAATCTAAAAGATACCCACTTCAGATTTGCAGCTGATTGTTCTTGTTTTGAAGATTTTTGGAGAGCTGCAAGTGATAATACAAAGCGAATGGAATTCATCTTGGCGATAGGGGCAAATGTCTCGGAGTAATCAATACCCTCAACCTGTGAGAAACCCTTCGCAACAAGACGTGCCAAAACCAAGGAAGCATTAGCACGAACAGTATAATACCCCCCCATAATGGTGAACTGGGAGCCTGACAGATCAACTGAAATGGTGTGCAACACTCTGTAGTGCATGAAGAAGATAGAACATCTAAAAGTGCACAAGAAAGCACCTGCAATGGAAAAAGTGGTGTGCAAAATGAAGCACACATGCATGAGGCTGGAATCATATGGATCCATTGTCGTCGTGGAGGGACACTCACTGGACAAAGGTGTGATGGCAAACAAAGGCAAACTACACAACCCCCCATGGTATGGATTCACTGTCGTCGTGGAGGGATACTCACCGGACAAAGATGTGATGGCAAAACAAAGGCAAACTACACAACCCCTCATGGCACTTTATAATATCAATGCGAGTACAAAATATGGCACAACCTTATGTGCAAAATCTCCAAAAGATGCATGTACAATAGTGTGGCACTTTATCTCAGTGCGTTTACATAAAAGATTGCTTACAAATGATGCTCAAAATGTCCTTAAAGGACAAAATGCTGGAAATACATGAAGAACAGCCAAGAACAAACCATCCCATGCAAACAAAAGTTTCCAAGAGCAAATATGTCCAGGTAATCCACCATAGTGTGAAAACACAAATAACTGAATAAAAGATACCTGAAGTGAAATCTAGAAAAATAGCATGGATGAAACAGAAGAGCTCTGAAATATAGTTCCAACGCCGCTGAGATTGCGAAAAACGGAGAAACTGATCAAAAGTGATGAGCTTGAGACTGAAAATAGCCTCTTTGTCTTCAACTGGCTGTAGAATGAACCAACGGAAAAAAGATGTGATGAGACCCACACCATTGGAAAGATGAGAAAACCAGCTTTCCGACGATATCTCGTTTTCCAAAAAAAGATATTGTATGCCCAAGTTACGGCCTCCGGAATAAATCAGCTCCAAAGAGGGAAAAAACCAGTGCTGGGTTAATTTTGACGGTCATACAGCCGTCGCAGCAAAAACACTGTGTTAAATTTGACGGCCAAACGGCCATCACCGTAAAAGTGCGATTGAGCTTATTTTGGAAAAAATTGTTTTTTTAAAAAATAAAAAACAACAAAAAAAATTGTTTTTGTTGGTACTGGGTCCGCAAGCCGAAAGGCTTTTCTATTTTTTTTGTTTTTAATTTTTGATTTTTGAAAGATCAAAAACTAAAAAATTTACAATAATCTTTTTTTTGCATAAATAAATTTATTTTCGAAAAATTTCCGAAAAATTAGGTAGCGGAAAAAAAATTCGAAAAATAAAAAATTTACCAGGCAGGGACGGCCGTACAGCCGTATTTGCAAAAAAAATTTGCCTCAGATTTCGACTTTGTCCAAAATGGACAAATGAACAGTCGATTTAAGGGTTTTGGACCGCTGCAGACACAATGGCAATGTCCATTTGAGCTGAAAATGCTTCAAAATGCAGGTATGCCCTAGATCAAGAAAACAAGCCCCAAACCCTTGAAGCTCCAAAAATCTTCAAAACAAGAACATGAAGCTGCAGGTGTGGAGCTCTGATACCATGTTGGAGTTGAGAAGATACAACACCACAGAAGTCCAAAAGATCTTTGCAAGCAAATAACCTGTTACAAGGAGAAACAAAGAGAAGCAACAAAAGAAATGCTCAAGAATGTGGAGCAATGTATTCACCTGAAAATGTAAAATGAATTAATGATACAAAAGATAGTTTTCAACTACATATAGATGAAAACCCTAAAAAGGAAAACCCTAGGCTTGCACAATAATAATTAATAAAGTAATTAATTATTATGTACCTAATGTTAGCTTAAGTGAAAAGAGGTAAAAGGGAACTTTACGTAATTAAACAAATATTGTTTAATTAATAAAGTAAATACCCAATTACTCTAACATTATGCTATTAACCCTCAACTATACTCTGTTAATAGAGTAAAAAATAGTGTTAAATGCTTCCTTCTAATACATATCAGGTAGATCAATATTTTTTAACATAGTCCTAGCCAACTATATTGCATAGTCATGTTCTATCTCTCCACTACCCCATTTCATTGAGCGATTCTAGGAGCAAATAGATGTCTCCTAATACCATGATCTTAACAAAAAATTTCAAATACATTTGAAGTAAATTCACCTCCTCTATCTAACCTTACGAATTTGATCTTAACATCCATTTCATTCTTAAATATTTCTTATAATATTTTAAACATATAAAAAGCTTCTAATTTATCTCCTAAAAAAGTAACCCAAGACATTCTAGTATAATCATCGATAAGAAACATGAATTACCTTTCACCTTGTTGACTCATTTTTAATGTAGGTGTGCATAGGTCAGTTTGAATCAACTCCAATGGAATTATAGTAGATCACTCCTTGCTCTTGAAACTTGTCTTTGTTTTCTTTCCCATTTGACACACCTTGCATAATGTGTTTGCAAGCTTAGTTATCTTAGGCATATCTATCATTACCTGACTAGAACTAATCTTCACCATATTGTCAAAGTTGATGTGTCTCATTCTTTTGTGTCATATCCAACACTCATTGAATTGATCCAATAATCACATTATTTCATTTTCCTCCTTTAGATGATAGAAATTTCTATTTTTCATTATACCTTCAACAACTAGTCTTTAAACCCTTTCCGACTTTAAACCCTTCAAGAATATGCAGAAAAAATCTATTTACAAGATCATAAACCCTTAACCAAATCTCCAACACATGTTCAAATCCACAATAATGAAAGACAAGAAAATGAACACACATGCACATGATAACACCACTTTTACATGGAAAACCCAAGAAGGGAAAATCCACGATGAGAGTTAACTCACAATATATGAAGCTCATTACTTATGGACTTGTAGGGTAAGGCACACAACCTTATGGAAATATATAAGATACTTGCAGTACTGAGGCACATAATCCTAGGGAAATATACAAATTATAAGGACCTACTGAGATTGACTATCTCAGAGTAGAATACATGAAGGTTTAGAAATTACAACATTTTTCAACAAAACACTTTATTGACTGAGGTGATACAACTCATTTCCCTTTTCTTTTCACAACTCACTACTTCAACTTATCTTTTCACATTTCCAATCATACTCTCTACTTGCAAATAAACTATTCTTACATTTAAATATCCTTCACAATATCTCAAAACATCAATTACGTCAGACAAAAAGAATACAAACAATGATTTCCACAAGTCAGTCACAAAAACATAATACGGTTTTATCTAGAAGATAGATAGGACCAAAAAAATATTATTACATCTTTAAATATTATTCCAAATAACTCTCATCTTGGCACACAACAACTCAAGTAAAAAACAAGGAAAGGGTATGTGCAGGATCATGATGGGCCAAAAAGTGGCGATATGTAAGCCATATGATGGTCCATGTGGTTGATGACTTTTTTTTATCCAAAATTAATGAAACGAAAAGGGTTTTTAGACGAGATTCCCAGCTTCCAACCAATATAAATTATGCTTTACTTTGAATTTAATAAATAATTATTATTCATTTTCTATTAGAATTACGAATAAAGTCCTGATTGATAGGTTGATTGAAAAACATCTATAACTTTCAAATGGTATCACATTTTCTCAATCTAAAACATGCATCACATTCTATGCTTTGCATACTATAGGATTAAAAAAGAAAAAACTGAATTTCATGAATTTTTGACCAAGTTAAGGTGGTTAGATAGACGAGATTTTATATTTTTAAAAATTTGTAATAAAAAAATCATAATTAATTATTTACTTGGAAAAAAATTATAAAACAATATGCATCACATCAGGAAATGAGTCCTCTATTTATATCTAAAATCTTATAAAAAATATTATCATTTTATTGTGGTTAGGGTGGTCAAACAAACACCTACTTCTTATTTTTACCTTGAAATTTAAATACTACTGCATTGAAATTTCAAATTTTCACCAAATAGATTTATTTTTTAAAAATAAAGGTCTAGTAGTTTAGAAACTACATTCAATTTTATACATATTCAATTTTTAATTTTTTTTGAAATAATATATATAACTTATTCAAATTTTTACGTCAAGTAGTCTAACTCTAATTTTTTATCTTTTTATTGCCACTTAAGGGCCTGTTTTTTCCATGATGACCCTGCACATACCTGAAACATGTAGATGAAATGTGTAGCACATAATCAATTGGCCCAAAAATATATCCAACTAAATTTACTCAATATAGTTCTCAACAAGATAGGTTAGGAATCAAATATATCTTAACACAACTCCATAAGCTAGCATATACCCCCAAGCACATGGTGCAAGCAAGATAACAATCCATATTGGCAAGATATCTATAAATTTCCCAGAAAACCAACTCAACACAATATGCAACACCAAATAGATCAATCATTGATGTGAAGACCACAAACAGATGTTCCATAAACAACCAACAACATTTCTAGAAACTTCTCTCACATTGTCATGCCATAAATAGCCACCACAAACCAAATAGCAGTAGAATACTTAATCCCAGAAGCACAAAACACACAATCATGAGATAAAACATTAGTAGATCAACCTACGATACACATCATCATATAAAAACAAAACCTAGACACTACACAAACTATATTGAGAGAATGTCCAAAAACTATAGGAGTATAAAAATCAATGTGGAGAAATATGGAGCATACAACTAGAAAAACTACCAAAACACTATAAACAACAAAAACCTCCTTGGAAACACTGGTTACCTAAAAAGATAGGAGTGCAACATCCACAGAACAAAAAAAAAATCCCATACTGCAAGACCATATCTTCAATAGTGGAGGAATGTGGAGATCTCTCTCAAACAATCTTCCAAGAATATTTTTGTAGAACCTTAGACCAACATGCAAAGACTAGAAATTCCTTTCAACAACATGATGCAATGATAGGGAGGTCTTCAACTCTTGAACCTACAACAAATCTTTGTTTTCCAACTTTTGATGCTCCTCCTTATTCGTTCAACTTCTCCAGCTTGATCTTCACCTTTACCTTTGGCTTGGATTTGTCCATGCAAAATATACCTCTACTTGTATTTTCATCTTGAATCTCAATCTTCATACTTTGATTTGTCTTCATCTTCTTCATCCATCTACCTTCACTTTGTGCTTCAGCTTCTTTCATTGTAAAATAGTCCACCCTATGTCCTTCCTCTTTCATCTTATCTCTCGATCTAACCCTCATCAACATTATTAACAAAATAAGGAATATTGCACACTTGAATCTATCCCAACAAACATTCACTTTCACTTTATCCTTTCTCTTCACAACCATCTTTTGTTCCTCTATCATTAGAACCTTTATCATGAAAAAATGTAATTTTCTACCAATCATCTTTATCATCCAAGGACAACCCTCTGTCCTTACCACATAAACATCATTCTTCTCCACTTCATTTGGAGACTCCACACTCACTCTTTCTTTGACCTTCTTTAGGCCCATCACTATCAACTTGACATCTTCACCTCTTGAGGTGACTGCAACCTTTTTCCTTTTCTCAACCTTTACCATTCCTTTCATTAATCTTTGCCATTCTCCTTGGGTCACTATATTCTCTTCCTTCTTGTTTTGCTTCTCATCTTGCACTTATATTTCTTGATTGTCAATACTTTGTAACTTATATTATACCTCAAGGACCTATGTCCTACCAAACTCATGAACCTCTTTGTTAACACAATATAAATGTCCACCATCTTCTCTAATCATTATGCTCTCACATTTATTTTATTCAACCTATTTTACTTGCCATTTACATTGACTCTTCACAACTTTTACCCTCATATCTTGAATCAAACTTCCTTCCTTTGTGGTCATTGTATTTTTAGACATATGTACCTCTTTCTTAGTAGAACTTGACTGCCCATTGTCTTCATTCACCTTCAAGGGACACAATACTACCCCCTCCATGATTATTTCACTCTTCAAAATCCATTCACTCTCCTTTACCCTACCTTCCACCTCTACCTTTATTCTTTCTGCCTCTAAGACCTCTTTGCCATTAGGTCTTCTATCTTCTCCATTATCAAACATTTGCTACCTTTCACATTCTTCTGCTTTCCTTTGCCAAAATCCAATCCCTCCTTTGTCTTCATCACACATTCCTAGCTTGTCATGAAATTTCATGGTAATTTCACTTTTGACCTTCACCATTTCATTATCTTCTTTCCTCTTCAAATTTGCATCCCTGTGTATCCTTGTTGTCTCAAATTTTTCCTTCTTTGTAGTGGTTGCACTCTCAATGTAATTGCCTTCCTCATGCCTTATAAACTCTTTTCTGCCCTGCATAATCACTCTTGCTACCTTTCTTTGTCCCTTATCCTTTTCCACCAATGGAGTCAACATAAAAGAAACCCCATCCTTATCAATCTAATAAATTCTATGCCTCCCATCATACAAAGCAAATCTTTCAAATTTCCATGGTATCCCTAATATCAAGTGGCATACACTCATAGGTACTACATCACATAAGATTCTATCTTTATAACCACGTATTTGGAACTCAACCCAAGATTGCTCCTTGACCAAAAGTGTATGTTCACCATTTAACAAAGAAACATAATAGGGTGATTCATGAGGAATCCTTACTAAATGCAACTTATCAACCATTTCTTATGATACGAGATTATCTAAACTACCAAAATCTAGCATTATAGTACATACCTTATTTTTGCACTTGCATGTGGTCTTTAAAAGTCCTCTCCTTTGTGTTTCTTCTCTGATTTCCTTTGCCATGTTGCGCTATCTTTACAACTTCCAAATGTCCTTTTATGCAAACTTCAACCAATCACCTTCAAATATCTTCTAACTGCACTCTGATACCAACTGATGAAATGGCATGGAGGTATTCTATTCACTCCCACAAACCAAAAAGGTTCCAACAATTTTCCTTCTCTCAAAACTCAATCTAGGCTTGTTTTTAGTTTTTCACCTAGTTTTTCTAGTAGGTCAATAGACCTAGTTTTCTAACGACAACCTTCAAAATCTCTTAGAAACCTCTCCAACCAACAACCTTTCTAAGCACCCATTTAAGCATACGTTAACATACTCCACAACTGCATAGAACTCTTTTGGGCCAACACTCTCAAAATCAAGAAACTACACTATCTTAGACCCCAAATAGGTCACTTTTCCAAAGGAACTATGCTTTAAACTTTCCTTTTCACAAAAAAATCAATTGGGTAGCACTAACCAGGTTTTCCAACCTCCAATTCCATATTTTTTGCTTAGTGGTACGGCCTCCAACATACCTAACCTTGAAACCCTTATTTTTATGCTTTCTCAAGAGGGTTTATTGAAAAACCATGCTCCAACATTCCCCACATCCAAAAAAGGCCTAAAAAATTCTTAAAATGACCTGAAAAAACTCAAAAGTTCACAAAATATAGCTACCTCCTCCGTTTACACACTTTTACCCACTCAAACCTCTTAAAATCACTCAAAAACTCAATTTTTAGACCTAGGTCATGATGCCCAAAACCTTCAATTGACCTCCCCTATCTATTAAAACCTCCTAACACATAACACAACCCTTTCTCACATAAAAACCAATAGGTTCTTCCTTATTCTTAGTCAACTTCCTTAATTCACCAACTCTAGCCTTATTCTTAAGGATTAAATTCAAAGTTTTCAACAGGGATAGCATTGAGAATCTTTTGAAATGACTTCACCACATCAAAATACCTATTCCTACAACTAATTATACCCTTAAAAATCCCATTCCACCAATATACAGCAGGCATGGAAGGTGGAATGGCCTTTTAATTCATTTGAACCCTTACAACCCCGTTTTCAAAATGCCTAGATAAAATTGAATGTCAAGTTCACTAAACACTCCCAAATCCAATAAAATCAACTCTAAAGAGAACCTAACACATATGACTAGGAGTCTAGATGCAAATTAGATTGATGGCAGCCTGTACGGAGCCATACCAAGCCTACAAACCATGAAATTTCACAGAAAAATAATGTAAAATAGAGTTATTTTATTAAATTTCTTCTTCCAATCCTTCAACAACCATATACGATCAGTCTCCAACATATTTATAACCCAAAAAACTCCTTACAATACCTAAAACTACACTTCAACTTCCCATGATCATTGGGCTTCCATATTTGAACATTTTTTGCATTTTTACACTTTGTAAATGAAAACATTTTTGCACTTTGCAACATTTTACCTATTGACCCCACAATGACTTCAAAACTATAACCTATATTACAAAATGTCTTTTATGACTGTATTTAACATTACCATGACTCAAACAATCTATCTAGACCTAACTCATCAAATGGAGCAACAAGGTGCTCTGCACCACAACACATGCTTCCACATGAATAATAAGAGAGAGAATGCAACATACAAGAGACCATCAACAACATCTCTCCACCATCGGAATTACTTTTAATCCTCATATTAATGCATTTAATTATTATCTTAATTTATCATCATGATATTATCACTTTTGATAGCAACCATACTCAATTCAACTTTACTTGATATCAACGAAGGCATGACATTCTTGACCATGAGCATCAACAACATCAAAGGTATGAATTACAACCAATTACAACCAATAAACATATGCAACTATCTCTCCAAGTGTTAATAACCAATTCCAACAAGATCAACAAATGTTGTCATAATAACAGTCTCCTTAAGTTTTGACATTGATCAATGGCAACCAATGCCAACAATAGGTAGAGATAGAGGTAGGATGGGAGGGATAAAGGAAGGTAGAGAGAGAGGGAATGAGGTAGGGAGGGATAAAGGTAGTGGTATAGGTAGAGAGAGAGGTAGGGTTGGAGGGATGGATATATAAGGGATATAGAGATTTGAGAGGGATGAAGGTAGGGAGAGAGGTAGAGAGAGATAGAGAGAGGGGGAGGGAGATTTAGTTCTGGAGGGAGAGGGGGAGAGAGAGAGAGAGGTATAGAGGGAAGGAGATAGGGAGGGAGAATTAGAGAGAGAGAGGGGTTAGGAGGGATGGTGAGAGAAGAGAGATAGAGAGAAGTAGAGAGGGATTGGGGGAGGGAGGGAGAGGTAGTGAGGTAGGTTGGGAGGGATAGAGGGAGAGAGAGATGAGAGAGAGGTAATTTATAAGGAATAGACTCGGAGGTAGGTAGAGAGAGTGAGGGGAGACAGAGAGAAGTATAAAGGGAAGGTGAGAGAGAGGTAGAGAGAGGGGGAAGGTAGGAGGAATGGAGAAATAAGTAGAAAGAGAGGTAAGGTGGGAGGAATTGATGGAAAGATGTGTATTGAGGGAGAGGGTGAGTGGGGGTAGAGAGAAGTAGAGAGGGAAGGTGAGGGGGATATAAATATATATTTCTCCTAGCTCCTTGTATTTTTATTTTTATTTATATTATAATAAAGGTGATATTTAAAACTCTTTTCCAGCAATCCAAAAAAAATCTTAATAATATATTATATAATATATGATATTATATTTATATAAATAAGATATAATATTTATATTATATAATATATTATTAATATCAATATATCAAATTTTATATATTAATTTATCATATATCATATTATATATTAACATTATAAGGTATATTAAACTTTAATGTATAGTCAACCAAAGAAAATCAAGAAACAAATATCTATTTCTTAACTCTAAGAAATGGATATCCATTTGTTAACTTTAAAAAATGGATATTGATTTGTTAACTTTAAAAAGTGGATATTCATTTCTTTACTTAAAAAAATCGATATTCATTCCTATTGGATATCCATTATTAATGAATATCTATTTTTCTAGACAATTTATTTTGCCTCAATCATTGCCTCGGGATTTCTTGGAGATTTTGTTCGGGGGGATGAAACCTGAAAATTCAACTACATCAACATGTTTAGAAGGGTTCTAATGGTTTTTCAGACATCACCCTTCATGTTGGCGACTTTTTTTAATTTCGATTTGATGAAATGAGAAAGGTTTATCTAGTTAATTTTTATCATTCTACCAATTTGAAATATGCTTTATTTTGAATTGAATAGATGTTTATTATTGATTCTCTACATGCACTATGTAAATCCTTGATTGATAGTTTGATTGGAGAACATCTATAACTTTTAAATGGTTACATTTTTTTAAATCCAAAAGATGTGTCACACTCTATGCTTCACAAACTATAGGTTGAAAAAAAAATCAGAATTTTTTTACCAAGTTAAGGTGGCTAGACAAATAGTTTTAAATATTCTAAAAAAATATGTGTAGAAGATTTATAACTAATTATTTAAACTTGTAAAAAAATATTTAAAAAATTTGTGTCACATACAAGCATGTGCCCTCTACTTATACTAAAAGATTCAAAAAAATATTTTTCTTTGCTCATACTTAGGTTGGTATAACAAACACATTCGTTTTACTTTGTAAAAAAAAGGTAAGTACCATTGATTTGAAATTTCAAATTTTTACCAAATAAAATTATTTTTTTCAAAAAAAATAAGTAGCCTGCAAGTTACATTCATTTTTCTATGAATTATATTCATTCATATTGTCCAAATTATGTTAATAACCTATTCAAAATTTTATGTGAAGTCATTTAAGTCTATTTTTCTATATTTTCATTGCCATTTTGAGGCATAGTTTGGCCCACCATGATCCTGCGTATGCCCACTATTTATAGTAAAAAGAAACAATGAAACACATGTTTTAATATTATTGTCTCTTCAAACCACTCTTCATTCAAACCATCACATCTTGGGCCTACAAACTCCAATTTGCATGTTGTCCATTACATTGGAATCCTAGTTCAACCCTCGTTCCTCCAAAACTCTTTACATTTTGGTGTTGTTTTCTTAAATGACCTTACCAAATTCATTTTAATCAACCATAAAAGTTTGAAGTGGAAATTTTACCACCTTGTTCGGGCATCCATAAATCAAGAAAAAATTGGGTGGCATTTATCTACCCTCAAATTTTGTTTTCCTTAATTTTTTGTGGACTAAGACATTTATTTTTTATTGTAGAGAATTTTTAGGTTTCTAACAAGTTGGTTTCATAGGAAGTGGCTCTTAACATTGTAGTTTTATAGGTTACTATGAAAGGGTCTTTGTTCTCTCCCTTTGCAATGTTTTGCATCCTCTATAGCATCTTTTTGGGTATTCTTTTAAATGTTGCATAATTTACATTCATATGATTTATCTTGGATATGCATATAGTGTCATATGCCACTAAAGAGGGGCTAAATGTAGCATCATAATTTTTGCTACCTAAGGGTGAAAGTGTAATTTTACACTCTATTTGACACTCTTTGGCTTCCACTCTCATATTACATTTTAGGATCAATTTTTATCCTTGATCTTACCTTCCAACTAAAGATAATATTTTGATACTACCCTAAAACACCTTATTGATGATATTATGCTCTTAAAACTCTAATGTGAATGCTCTCCGAGAAACAAAGGCAATGCAATAAATGATTAATGATAATAAAAATATAAAGGATATCTTACCACTTAGATTTGAAACCCTTGCTGGATTGATAAGCTTGTATCAATCTCGCTCAAGGAGGACAAACAAGTATCATTAAGATCCTACAAGTTTTAGTGCATAGAATAATAATGAACAAAATTGAAAAACAATGATACAATACTTGAACACTGATTTTTTGATCGGTTGCAAATTGATATTGACTTGAATAATGTTATTGATCTTCTATATTTCTTGCTTATGATTTTGTATTAATTTTTTATAGAGGGCAAGAAATAAAGTTAAATTTTTAATCACCTTGAGGCCAACAATCAAATTTCAAAAATCGGGCACAAATTGTTAGGAAAAGACCATTGGGTGCCAAGGTCCAAGAAAATTTGGCTCTATGAAAGCATGATAAATAAGGATTTAATTAATTTTCTTGGAAAGGAAAAATAATGGGTAGATCACAAGTATAATTAAAAAAATGCACCAAAGAGGGAGCCAAAACCTAGTGTAAAATTGTGAGCAACAAAAATTTACAACACTACAATTCCAAATATGCATGGATCTACTTTCTTCAATAGAAAGGAGAAGTCTGATAGATTTTAGTATTTTAACACTTGTGCTAAGAAGAAATCTGGAAAGTGCATCAAAATTATCTACATAGATAATGGATGAAAATATGTAAATAATGACTTTGAGTAAATTTTCACTCTTGAATGGATTGATATTTATCTTCTTTTTTTTAAGAAAAAGGCTTGAAAGCCTATATATATATTATAAAATAGGATTTTACATATTTTTGGAGAGTCTAAGTTCAAAAATAACATGAAAAGTATGCTAATAGTTCAAAATTCAACTTTTAATATCCAAAATTTCTAATTTGATGAGCACCCATATGCCTACTACTATTAATATCTAGACAAATAGTTTTAACTAGCTATTACATAATCCCTTAACAAAATAGGTAAGCTCCATTATGACCAAAATACCCTAGAAACCACATATACTATTCTTCTATAAAGTCACCCTGGAATGAATTTTCATCCTAACTTTCCAACCTCTCTGTCAGTTGAAGTCCCCTCTCAAAATACTTCATCCACCAATAGGAGCATTCGGAAACTACATTGGATGAGCCAACCTTGCACGAGTAGAATTGACATTCACTTGAAGATTGCTTGGTGGTTGAGGATTACAAACAGGATGTTCTTGTTGTAGACTAGGAACCAACAAAGGAACCCTAAGCTACAAATCCAATTGTAAACCAAAAGTTGAAGCATGTGTAACATGCACTCTCAAGAAAGCTACGGCATAATATTTTTCTTTTATATCCACCTCCATTACTGTACACATGTAATGACGATTCTTCCTTAATTCCTATAGTAGGATATTGTCATTCTTGTATTGCAAATCCAACTTTATAACATCAAATATTTCTTCAAATCCTTGATGACATTGCACAAATTTCCTGGGGAATAGACCACTAATGTACCCATCTCCACTAAATTTTTTATATGCTTGCACTCCTTTAAGAACAACATTATCTAATAGATATTGAAAATTGACAGATTTCTTAGCCAATTCCTCAATTTTGCCCAAGGATTGGACAAAATCCATTGCATTAGAGAAAAAAATTGATATCACCTGAGATGGGAAAAGCAGGCATTGTTCCCTCAAACTATCAACATCAACCCCCAACATCGTGCGAATGCAATCTTCTACTCTGCCATAGTCAACCTTGAGCAGGAGCTTGAGAGAATCATGAGACATGTATTCTTCATAGGGTCTCTCGCATAACTTCACTTGTAAGAGAACTCTAAGGTTCCATGAGAATAAGGCCATTTTGTAACAATCTCAACTAGAGACTAACTAACTTCAATTTACTATGCCCAGAAAATCCTTTCAATTGTTGGCCTTGTCGTTGCACCAAAAGATCGGCCTATGAATGCCCGATACAAGCGTCAATTAAGATCCATGGGAGGTGGTTAAACCATGTCGTGAACCCAAAGGGATATGCTAGTAGTTAGTCCAACAATCCCCCCTCAGTGTCACCCGAGGGGTTCGAACCCATGACCAACTCTAATACCAATTGTTGGCCTTGCCATTGCACCAAAATATCGACCTATCAATGCCTGATACAAGCATCAATTAAGATCCACAGGAGGCGGTTAAACCATGTCGTGAACCCAAAGTGATATTTTGGTGGCTAGTCCAACATCAATATCCTTCACTTTATAAAATGTGAATGTGATAGACCTATTTTGTAGCCTCTTTTTAAAGCTTTCATACACTAATGACATCATAAGTTGCCATTATGAGAAAGAGTGTGTAGGGCTAAGCATTAAAATCTCGCTCTTCATAAATGTTGGCTCATGTAATTTGGCTGTTTGAACATTTGATGTGGAATGAATCACTTCAAAATATAATTATCATGTGCCTACAACACAAATAAAGCATTAAGCAAGATAAAAAATTAGATTGATATGATCGACCTAGAATATATTTGCTTGATTGCAAACATCATTAGGTGAATGCTAGGTGTCCTTTCAACTTGAGGCATACTCTCATCTGAACAACAATGAATCACTATAGTGGCAGCCCTTAAGGCACATGCTTGATAGCTAAGCTCATCATGATGATGCTAAAAATAATGATAGCTTGTTAAGGGATTTGTAAGTGTTAATTATCATTACACATTAATCTTTGCATTACAGAGGAGGTGATGAGACATCTCAAGAAAAACAACATGTAACTCCACTATAGTATGTCATCATTGATTTACATGTCACCTTTATCCAACTAGATTGAAACCTTTTGACCATGTGTTAAAACACATGAACAATTGTTTCCATGCCAAATAAATGCCACCCAAGAGACTAGTAACCAATTTAAAACCAATATTCAAAAGGACAATGTGATGACACAAAAGGTTATATACAACTCCCATTGCACTTGCAATTCTTATTCAGCAAACACCACCATCCTTTTGATGAAAATAACTTTTCACCACTTTCGATGCAATAAAAAATTAGGTCAAAAGAGATTGCTCTGCCAAAACTATCTCTTAGAGATAAGGAAACCTTGAAAAATCTTCACTGTTTTTTATGATAATCAAATCTTGTTGATCACAAGACAAATTGGCATGACCATCTACTAATCTATTACCCTCTCTATATGTATAGGAAAGGCGGGGTATCTTCAAAGGATGATATCAAATCCAAATTTTTTTGAAGAACATATCTTATTTTCCAAATACAGATTCTCTTCATCTTACATGCATTGATTATAAGAAGTGAATCACCCTCCACATGGATTCTTTTGATGTTGAGATCCTTTTCCAAAGATACACCTGCTAACAGTGCCTGAACGTCTTCCACATTATTTGTACAAGAATTTAAATGAGTTTATTTGGCTGCAATCAAAGAGCCCTTTGAGTCCTGAATACAACAACCAACACTTGATTCATGAACACTTGATGCACCAAGATTTCCTTGTGAAGCTCCATCAAAATTAAAATTGAAGAAAGATGTACTTGGAGGTATCCATTTCACCTTATTTCTATCCACTTTTACATAAATTGGATGCATTGAAACCCCCTAAAGTGGAAAAATGATATTCTTCCAGTGGTTTAAAATAAAATCATCCCAATTGGAGTATAAAGAAGAAATTAACTTGAAATTGGCAATAGAAGAATTACAAACTTCTGAGATTGCCTTTTGTAGCTTCACTTTAATTCCTTCAATTGAGATAGTTTGGTTTTTGAAAATACATTTGTTTCTTTCCAACCAAATTGAACATATTTCCAAAGTAGGAGTAACTAACCAGATATAAGAAAACAAAGTAGATTTATGAAGAATTGGCCATCTAGTAAACATATCCCAAAGATATTTAGGCAATGGGAAAAATACATTCAATTTACCCTAATGAAATTCCATACCTCATGGGCCGCTAGGAAAGAGACAAAAAGATGGTCAACTATTTCATCTTCCTCTTTACACTAAACACATTTGAAAGCTCTTGTTATTCCAAACTTCTCCAAGCAGTCAATTGTGAGAATCCTTTTCTTCAAGGATAACCAAACAAAACTACTTGCCTTTGGAAACTATGTTGAATTCCAACAAAATTAAAATGCTCTTTGAGACTGAAATTGAGATGCTTGAGAAATGATTGACTTATACCCTTGTTTGACTATGTATAAACCATTCTTGGAGGGTACCCACAATAGTTTTTCTGGAGAATGGGAAAGATAGACATTCTCGTTCTTCAAAATATCTATTAGAGTGTTCTTCTGAATATCTGGTATAGGGATAGTTGTTAAACCCTTTCATTGAACTAGACCTAATATTGGATGAGAAGAAGAAACATAATCCTTGGAGAAAACTCCCCAGATTTGTGAAAGAGTGTTTTCAGCTAGCTACAGATCCTGATTCAAATTAATTGGTAGTAGACCATTCCAAGAGTCTCTCCAAAACAATACTTGATAACCACTATTAACCTCCCATGAGAGAAAAGGGATAATAACATCTCGACAAGCCAATGTGAAGTTCCACATAACTGAGCCTCCTGTAGGATTAGAAATTGTAAATATCCTGGATGGATTATCATTATCCAAATATTTTCTCTGTATTACCCTACACCATTTAAGGTTTGACCCATCATACATTCTCCAAGCCAGTTTAGCCCCTAGAGCCATATTCCTTGTAGACAAATTATGGAAGCCTACTCCACCACTTGACCTATTAGAACAGATATTTTCCAAAGAAACTAGTGGAAGCTTTGTTTTATCATCTAAATTTCCTTTCCACAGAAACTCTTTTATGACCTTTTCAATTTGATGAATAACACCCTTTGGGGCTTGCAAAATAGCCAGAAAATAGTTTGGAATAGATGCTAACAAAGACTTAATCAACAAAATTCTTCCTGATAATGTAAGCCATCTTGCTTTCCAAGCAAGTATTATTGCTCTTATTCTTTATAAAACCTTATTTCAAAATAGGGACTTATTGGAACCCATAAAAAATTGTATGCCCAGATAAGAACAAGGGAGCTCTACTCTTTGAAAGCCTAGAATTGATACCAACCTTCTTGCTATAGCTTCTTTGGTATTAAAAACAAATACCTTTGACTTGGCTGCATTTATTTTCTGCCCTGATGCCAAGGAGTACTTTTCCAACAATGATTTAACCTAATTAGCTTCTTGAAAAGAAGCCTTGCCCATCAACAATGTCTCATCTGCAAAAAGAGGGTGAGTAGCTATAATGTCTGTGTTAGGCATAAAAATCCCCTTCCATAAGCCTTGTAAATGAGCCATTTGAATTTATCTGCCTAATGCTTCTACCATAAGAATGAATAACACAGGAGACAATGGATCCCCTTGCCTTACTCCTTGAGAAGAGTCAAAAAACCAACAAGAGATCCATTGATAATCATTGAGATTTTTTCTCCTGAAAGACAAGAATGAATCCACTTGCACCATTTATTACTAAAGCCAAAAATTTTAAGCACCTGAATTAGAAAATCCTAGCACACTCTATCATATGCCTTTATCATGTTCAATTTAATGATGAAAGAAGGAATGTTGGAGGTTTTAATAGAATTTAGTAGTTCATGGAAAATTATAGCACCTTTTGTGATTTCCCTTCCAGGAATAAAAACACCTTGTTCTGGCAATGCTATCTTGGAGATGAGTCGTTGAACCCTCAGATAAATAGCTATAGTAAAAAAGTTATGCATTGTATTGCATAAGGAGATTGGCCTGAACTCAGCAAAAGACTTTGGATCCTTTACTTTTGGAATTAAGGCAATGTGATTTATATTAAACTATTTTAGAACTATCCCCATCCTCCTTGGTTCTTCTAGTGCAAGGAGAACATCAATACCCACAAAATCCTAGCATTTTTGAAAGATCAAAGTTGTAAACCCATCCGGGCTAGGTGCTTTGTCAGGTTGCATAAAAATCACTACCTCTCTTACTTCATCCAAAGTGAAAGGCTTGAAAGATTGTCATTGTCCTCCCTAGTGATCAATGATGGAATAAAATCCAATAAGTAATTTGCATCAATAGAAGATGATGGAGAATTGTTGTCTGGTGTTGAAAGAAGAGATGAAAAAAACCTTATAGCTTCTTGCTGAATTTACTCCTCTTTTATTAATTCCAAACCTGAAACAACATCTTGAATTTTGAAAAATAGAATTATGTGACTTTTTTTATCTACGTAGATGCATGGAATTTTTTTGTGTTTCTATCGCCCTCCTTCAACCACAACTCCCAAGATTTATGCTTCAAATATATTTCCTCCCTTACTACCAGGTTTGCCCATTCTTCTAGCATTTTTTTTGTTTCTCATATAAATCTGCATCTAACCCTTGGCTGATTACTTTATCATTTATGTCTGATAACTCCTTAAAGACCCTTTCTTTTTGTTCAAATATATTTTTGAAAACATTCACATTCCAAAACATAATCTATTTTTTAACATATTTTAGCTTATGAGCTAACTAAAACAACCTTGATCCCACAATAAAAGGGACAAAATTCCACCATTGGTTAGTAGAGGCATGAATAGAGGATTTCGAAACCACATTTTTTTAAACTTAAAGGAAGCCCGAGACTTTTTCACCTTATTTGATGTTTCAATGGACAAGGAGATGGAAAAGTGATCAGAATGAGATACAGGCATGATTTCATATACCAAGTTCTCTCTAGTGTCATACCAATTTGCAGAAGCAAGAAATCTATCTAATCTCTCTACTATCTGCAAAAAAACTTTTCTTCAATTCATCCATGTAAATTGGCCATTTACAGGTATAATATCAGTTAAAGCATTATCAGAAATAAAAGCCACAAAATCATCTATAGATTTTTGAGAAGGAATAATTCCTCCTTTCTTCTCCTGCATGCTATCTATATCATTAAAATCTCCTGCAATAATTATTTTATCCATTATTATCCCATCTAGAACCTTTGTTAAATATTCCCAAAGGTTCTTTTTGTCTGTTGTGGCCATTGGGGCATAAACACTCAACAACCATCTAATTGAAAATCAAATTAGGAGACGTTGAGAAGTTGTCAATGCTTGTCACTATTTGACATTTCAATTTGAGGTATCTTAGCACCCCATAATACTATCATGCCTCCAGAAGCTCCCTGATCAAGGGTATGAAAATATTTCCATTTTCTCCAGTTTTGCATTGACATTTGAAAAGTTTGGTCTGAAGTTTTGGTCTCTTGTAACATCATTATATCTAATCTACAAGCTTCTAGTTGTTTCTTGATCAGAGCTCTCTTTTTAGGGGCATTAATGCCCATGGCATTCCATGATAAAATATTCATTGGTATCGAGGAGAGCAACATGCTCTCTCAGGTCTCTTATTTGTAGTAAATGACACTGTGTTGTCCAAAGTTGATTGAACTCCTACTTCTATTTCTCCATTTAGTTTTGTAATGTGTGTTTTTCTCCCTCTTTTTCTTGGAGTCTTACTAATAATCAGTTGGCTGCTTGGATTTTGAGAGATCCCCAATGTTTGAGAATAGTCAAAATTTCCCTCTTTCCTCTCTTGAGCCTCTAATAGCTTCTCATCCTTTACTAATACTTATTGAGTAGGTTGAGGCTCTTCTCTTAAAGTGACATGGGGATTATGATGCAACTAGCTGATAATAAATTCTTGAGGTGAAGCCTTGTTAGGATGATCCAAAGAGAAAATCAAATCTACTTCATCAACTTCTTCGAGATCAAGAATACTATCCATATCATTAAGAGGATAACATGGGCGAGAATTGGGAGAAAAATTGCTAGCATCCTGATTTTCTTTGAGGACTTCATTAGTAATCCATTCAATCATATTAGAACCTTCTAAAACTATAACTTTATCTATCAATTCCTCCAAATAGCCTTCATAAAGAAAATTGTCAAAAGAGTCTAGATTTGATAGCTCTTCCTCATCAATATCTAAAATCTTAGGTCCTTTGTGGATTGAATCCTAATATTGATGATAGAATTTTCAAAGTTGATCCTTTTGATTAAGAGATATTAAAATTTTATCAAACATGAGAGCTTTAACTATACTATCAATTTGTTGAAGAAAAGCACAATAAAATGTAGGGGAGTACCAAAAAATTGATTGAGAATGCTATAAAAACTCCAACAAGATTAATGTAATGTTGGTATTACCACCTAAGCCCAATTTTTCTATCTACATGGAGACATCATTCTTTACAACTCTTTGTGTGAGGGCATTGGAAGTTGGTTGATGTGACATTATAGGAGGTGTTTTCTTACTTACAATCAAATCTAAAGGAGGTTGCTTCTGAATGACCTGATCTTTCTTGTTCTAAGTGGATTGATTTTTCTTATTCTAAAGGGTATCCAACAAACTATTCTTTTCTAAACAAAATTTTCCTAAGTGACCAATCATATGACATTTATAGCACACAAATTCTAGATTTTCAAGGAGAATATCTTGACTTCACATCCCATATTTATATTTTATAAGAATTTTCTCTAGGAATTTCTTCGAGGCATTCAATAGAGCACAAAATCTAACTGGTTTGGATGGATCTCTAAAAGATATTATGTCATGATTAAGGAAGATTCGAACTTGGTTTGAAAAAACTTCAATTAGATTAAGCTCTCTATATTCGAGGGGTGGAGAGGGCAATTGAATCCAGAAAGGGGTAAATTTAACTATAAAATCTTGAGCCCTGAAATTAGGATACCACAGATGCATGAGAAAACTCGAACCCTAAAAGACCCATGATTTTACCTTAAATATTGCATCTCTTTTCCCCTTCAAATCAAAAATCAGTAGGAAAATTTCGTTCTCTTGGTCTAGATAGAAAAATTTGATGGCCCCTTTCTATTCCTCAAAACTCAAATCTTTAAGAAGAGTAATTTCAATATTTAGGCACCAAAACTTACAAATTAGTGCTTGTTGATGAAGATCAAATACTTGTGGATCTAGTTGATTTTCAAAAAGGGTGATTGAAATAGTGGCCTTTGTAGATGTTTCAGTTGCTTTATCCCTTGAAGATTGATCTATATTTTCCAACTTATCCATACCCTTTGTTTTACATGTCTGTTTATTCTCCGCAACACGCCTCCATTGCATTTTTTCCCCATTATTTGCTTGCAATGCCCCCCCTTAGATGCTGGTCATTTTTTCTTTTTTTTCCCTATTTGTCTCTGCATGTTGCTTTTCCTTTGATATACCCTATTTATTCTGATTTTTCTTATTTTCCCGTGCTTGTGTATGCCGATTCGACTACACATGTTGCTTATTCTAGGAATATGAAGGATTTCTGAACTTTTCAAGTGTAGAGGAATTATTCGGTCATGCATGCAAAGACTAAGGATTAGCAGAGGACAATTTCACACCTTCTAGCCTATTGAAGCTCTTTAAAGCCTTTCCTTGATCAAGATCTAGATCCTTCTGAAGATAAGATGATTTTCCTACATCTAAGGTTGATTGTGGCATCTACCCTTGCATTCTTATGTCTACTTAAATCTTGCAACATTGAAAAATGATTTTGTGTGGTTGGATTGAAGGGAGCACATGATTTTTTATGAGCATTTTGTATAGGGTTTTGTATATCATCCCACCCACCCTTTGTGGAAACCTTGAAGTTCTTTTTAGCCAAGGTAGGGTTTCTTCCATTCTCTTTCTGATCTCCTCTACCATCTTCCCATAAGTCAAAAGGTTCATGTTTACCATGCAAAAGGTTCCTATGGGATCTTTTGGGGACCCATAATCTTTGGTTATCATGAAGAATAGATTGTTGGGGTCTACAATAATATTCTTGTCCATATGTTTGTGGTCCCCGATACCTATTTTTACTTGTATAGCCCTTATCATATCTTCTTTCTGCAAACTGGAATATTTTATTATATCCTTGTTGTCTGATATTTTGTCATTTCTGATTAGAATATTATGCCCTACTTCCATCTACATGACTGAGCTCCTTAGAAATACTATTATTAAAATCATTGTCTTCTATGATCAGCACTAGAATGTTGAGGTCACCTATGAAAATCTTTTGGAAATCTTCCATAGCCATTTGTTTTTTTTGCTCATTGGGGTGCCATATTTTGAATTTTTTTAGTAAGATAGAATTCATGTTATCCTTGTATTGTCAACAAAAAATGATTAATGGATTGATATTTATCATATTATTGCATACCTCAACAAAATGGTGTAACAAAGAGGAAAAATAGGTCTCTGAAAAATATTATTGGTTGTATGATCCTGTAGTTTAGGAAACACTTGCATTTTCACACTTGTTCGAGCCTACCTTGATTTATTTATACCTATTTATGTCTTAATTGGTCCTATTTTGCATCCAAAAGCTTAATAAATTGCATCTTTTTCTAGATAATCCCAACAAACATTGATGGATAAATGATAATTTAAAGATTTTGGTTGTGTGTCCTAGATTTTTGGGTTGGGACAAATATGCCACCTAGGGCGTCTTTGTCCTCCAAAGGTCTTGGGACCCTAATTCCAAAATTACCTTAAGAGGGCCCCAATTTATTGTCTATGCCCCATTTTTTTAGCATTGGGTCTAAGATGCCACCTAGGGGTCTTAGTCCCCCTTAAGCTTCTTTTCAGGATTTAATTTCAAATGTTGGTGGGATTTATCCTCCTTTAATTAATCAATTCATATGTCAGATTTTGTGGTATAATTTTAGGATATTAAGCATAGATAATTATAAATACAAGGTTCTTTCAATCATTTTATCCTAACAAGCAATCTAAGCATTCAAGCATTCAAGAGAATTTCATCAAGCATTTGGAGTCATCATCAAGATTCAAGCATCACATCAAAGATCTTCTTGCATCATGTATGTTTTTGAGCTAACATTTGTGATGTAGGTTTTTGATTCAAGCAAGCAATTCAAGTCCAAATCTATCAATCATTTCTTTGATTCAAGATCTATATCCAAGCTAGCCATCTCACAAAAGTTTGTAGACTTCATAGCAAGGGTTTGGTGAGTTGTAACATTACATGTTTCTCATTCATTATTTCCCTCCATTTCATTTCATTTCAAGATCTAATTACCAACAAGGGGTGTGACCAAGGAAAATCCCCATTTACTAACAATGAACAAGTTTTTCCCCTCTTGTGTGATTGTGATTGTAGATTTAGGTTAGATACTTGAAGATAATTTGAAGTGCAAAGTTGCAAAGTTACAAAGTTGTATTTTAAAGTTGTCATCTTTACAGAAACTCACCTATAGGCCAAATCTGAAAGATTTGGGACTTGAGATCAGAGAAGAAGGAAGCGTAGACACAAAGCCTCAAGACCACATTCAAATATTTCAAAAATTCTAGATGGGACTAAGTTGCCACCTAGGGCATCTTATTCCTCCTGAAGGTATTTTAAAAAGATTCTTTTAGATCTGGTTTCAACATCCAAAGATTCTGCATTTTCCCCAAAAAGAAATAGTGAGACTAAGTCAACAGTTTGGGCATCTTATTCCTCCATAACATTTTTTGAAAGCTTCTTTCCATTTCCAGAATCCTTGTTACATTTCCATATTTCCCAATTAAACATATCTGAATATATTGTTGCATAATTTCATCATTTGCATCTTTCATTTAGCTTGCATTATTAGGTCTTGTGAGTTGAATTCTTACTTGTATTTTCCAAGATTTTTCTTTGTGGTGAACCCTTCAAAGCTTAAAGAACCCTCCTTCCTAGATCTTCCTTGTTGAGAATTGACCACCTTTGAGGTTGATAGTCAATCCAATTTGGATTCCTAAGACCTTATTGAATTTCAATAGGAGAATAGTGGTGTTGTATGACCTAGGTTATAAAGCACCTATTCCCCCTATTGTTCATTTAGGTGAACTCAATATCTTTGAGCATTATGTTTCTGATTTGGAGTCCATTGAGGTCCTAGATCTAGGTTGCATTCATTCTTGCATTAGTGAAATTGCATTTAGGGTTTCTCATATTTAGTGAAAATGCATCTAGGGTTTCTCATATTTGCATTAGTGAAAGTGCATATAGGTTGCATTTTTTCTTTCTTGCATCATCTTATCTCATTTAAAAATTGAAAATTTCATTGTTCATCATCCTAATTGCATATAGAAACATTAGTATTGCATCCAAAATTGGAAAAAATTGTATTCAATTGCTTGTCATTAGTTACTTTTTCTTGCATTCATTTGTACACTTTTATGTTTCTAAACATCATCTCCCCAAATAGAAAACCTATGAACACTATAGAAAATCCATAATTTATTGTTTTTCTAACAAAAACCTCTACTAGGACTAAAACACCCTTCTTGGTGGCTTAGTCCCTCTCAAGGTTTCTAGCTCAAAACCCTCTCTTTGTTGTTTATTGTCTGTTCTAGTCCCTAGAATCTCAAAATGACACTAGTAGGACCAAGATGCCCTTACTAGTGTCTTAGTCCTTGTTCATTATGACTTTCCAATTTTCAGGGTTTGACATTACTTTGTTGTGATTTTGTGGGCTACTTTCAGGTTTTTTGTTCCAATTTGCACAATTGTTGTTATCTCAATTTCTTTCATTCCAAGTGTATTTTTTCAATCTTACATCATGGGTATGTGCTTTGGAAAGCTTTGGATGTCCTTGAAATATTTGGTAGATGTGTCAAGTTGTGATTTTAGAAATGACCCAAACAAAATTGAACTTACTCATGCTCACCCAACTCCTAATGCATGTCCTCCTCATGATCTTGACATCATTGGAGAAGATGATGACAACATGAATATGTTCCTAAATGATTGTCTTAATAACCTTGAAGCTAATGCATCCTTTTATAAATCCATGAAACAACCAAATCCCCCTACAATACCACCTCTTGAGATGTTTAGTTAGTTACATCCCAAAATTGAAACAAAAGTTGAACCTAAGTTCCCTATAGTAGGTGAACCTAATACCTCTAAACAAGCAAAAACAACCATTTTATGATAAAAAAGTAACAAACACTCCAATAAATCTTGAAGAAACATATCGAAAAGGATTCACAATCTTGAGTAAAAAAGGATGTGATACAAGTGAACATTAAATTCATCAAGTCCTAGAGTAAATACGAACTAATGGGAACACAAAGGGGTTGGATTATCAAGATCCCCCTCACAACAAACACATTAATAAAGAATAAAGGCTTCAAAGTGATGATATAGTGAACTTAGATTCTCCTCTCGATATGTATGTCCTTCCTAGAGAAAAACCAATGACTCACAACAATTAAAATAATGAGAGGATCACCTTAGGTCCTCCTCCTCAACCTCCAACTCAATAAATTGGTGAATCTAGCAAACACAAAAGAGCTTATAAATTACAAAAGTTACAACCTCCTCATCCACCACCTAAAATTGAAAGGAAACTACAACTTCTTCTAAAAACAAAACTCATAACATTACCACCAATGAAAAATAGACTAGTTCTATATCCTAAAGATGCAAAACTTCCACATTTTCGATACCATATAACTCTTCGACATAGAACTGATGAGTGTTGTAGATTCAAGTAAGTATTAAAAAACTTTCATTTTGATGGAAACGATTGTTATGAATTGATTGCTTAGCATATCCTCCTCCCCCCCCCCCTCTTGTCATGTAATAGTTGTAGAACATTATATTCTCACTATTGATATTTTTCATCACCTACCTCAGCTCATTCTTGTCTTGCACTCAGTGGGGGAAAGAAGTAGATAGTCTTGTCCTAGTAATGCATTTGTTGTTGTCCCTTTGGTTTTTTGTCTACCTTCCTCTTATACAAACTGAGATGGGGAGGTGGATGAACTACTTTAGGTTGACTTGCATGTGCACTACTAGTATTTTTCATTATTTCATTTTCTTTGTGTGATTGCATGTGTGTGATGTGATCCCCCATATTGTTTGATGTTTCCTCTCTATGTGCATTCCTCTATTTGTGCCTTCATTCTTCTATATGTCATAAAGTTTTTTCCTTTTCATTGGTCTTCTCTCTTTTCATTGTCTTGTGTTTTTATTTTGGGGATGATGCAAGCCTTCAAGACACCCTATGTATCTTCCATGTTGACCCAAAAGATTTTTCATTATATTTTCTTTTCCTTTCATTTCTATCTTGTGTTTTCCTTTTGGATATGATGCAAGGCATCAAGACTCCCTATGTCTCTTCCATGTTGACCCAAAAGGTTTTTCATTTCATTTTTTCTCTCTTTGTATCATTCTTCTAGTTCTATGTGTATTTGAGGAATGATGACAGTTTTGAGCTCTCTAATATCATTGCAGAAAAAATATATACTAACCTCGAATCTATAGATCCCTTATGTGTTTCCAAGGGGCAACCCTCTTTTCCTTTTTCATTTTTGGCTAGTTTAAAGCAATTTATCACAAAATGGTGTTATCAATTTCTTAAAAGTGGGGACATACATTGGCATTATCTTGGCATTATTTTGGCA
This sequence comes from Sequoiadendron giganteum, assembly GCA_007115665.2. Taxonomy (NCBI): domain Eukaryota; kingdom Viridiplantae; phylum Streptophyta; class Pinopsida; order Cupressales; family Cupressaceae; genus Sequoiadendron; species Sequoiadendron giganteum. Next base: position 568,236,646 of record CM021105.1, on the reverse strand, counting down.
CCTTTTTTTATGATCCTTGATGTGATTTTCTTACTTCATGTGATGTGTTTTCCTCTTTGTGGTGACATTGGGAGTAATGTACTTCAAGAGCTTGATCTATCATAGCATATTAGATTCCTCTTAGTGGTGATGTGACGCATTGCATTCCTTATGTTTCGAATCTTTTATCCTTTGGTTGGTCCTCTCTTGGAGTCATTAGGAACAATGTCCCCTAAGATTAAGACCTCACATGAACTAAAAAAAATCCCTTTGAACATCCCTCTTTCTTGATGTGTTTCATGTTCTCTTTTTGTACCTTGTTAAAGTCATGGAGGTATGGCTTTGATATGGTCCCTTGGGGCTCACCTAATGGACAACTAGCTTCATTAGCCCTTGTGAGCATGTAATTTTGTACCTTATTAAAGTCATGGAGGTATGGTTTTGATATGGTTTCCTAGGGCTCACCTAGTGAACAAATAACTTCACTAGCCCTTGTGAGTGTGCATTTTATTTTAGTCCTTATCATAGTCATGGGGGTATGACGTTGATATGGACCTCTTGGGGCTCACTTAGCGAACAACTAGCTTCACTAGCCCTTGTGAGCATGCATTTTTTTACCTTATTAAAGTCATGGAGGTATGGCTTTGATATGGTTTCCTAGGGCTCACCTAGTGAACAACTAGCTTCACTAGCCCTTGTGAGCATGAATTTTCTTTTTTCCTTATCATAGTCATGGGGGTATGACATTTTTATGGACCTCTTGGGGCTCACCTAGTGAACAACTAGATGGGTATCTGCAGGATCATGATGAGCCAAAAAGTGGCGATATGTAAGTGATATGATGACCCTATGGCTGACGACTTTTTTTAACACAAAATTGATGAAATGAAAAGGATTTTCAAAGGAGATTCTTAGCTTTCCACCAATATAAATTATGCTTTACTTTGAATTTAATAAATAATTATTATTTATTTTCTATTTGAATTACGACTAAATTCCTGATTGATAGACTTATTGAAAAACATCTATAGCTTTCAAACGGTAGCACATTTTTTTAATCCAAAACATGTGTCACATTCTATGCTTCGCATACTATAGGATTAAAAAAAAAAAATCATGAATTTTTGACCAAGTTAAGGTGGTCAGACATATGAGGTTTTTAGATTTTTAAAAAGTTGTAATAAAAAATTCATAATTAATTACTTGGAAACAAATTACAAAAAAATATGCATCACATCAGGACATGAGTCCTCTACTTATATCTAAAATATTATAAAAAAATATTATCATTTTATTGTGGTTAGGGTGGTCAGACAAACACCTACTTCTTATTTTTCCCTGAAATTTAAGTACTACTGCATTGAAATTTCAAATTTTCACCAAATAGATTTAAAAAAAAAAATAAACCTAGTAGTTTAGAAACTACATTCAATTTGATACAAATTCTATTCTTACATATTTTTAAAATAATATAGATAACTTATTCAAATATTTATGTCAAGTTTCCTAACTCTAATTTTCTGAATTTTCATCGCCACTTAAGGGCTTGTTTTTTCCATGATGATCCTGCACATACCCAGCTTCACTAGCCCTTGTGAGCATGTGTTTTTTTTGCATAGTGGAAAATGTGTTCCACTTGTATACATTTTTGGACAAACAACCTATACCTAGTCCACAACATGTTGGACAGCTAGTCGAAGCTTGATCTATTGCATTTTTATTTTTTTTATTTTTCCTTTTTCTATCTTTAATGGTGTATGTTTGTGATCTAGTTATGGCTTCATATATCATCTAAAAGTGTGTTCCTTTGTGCCTATGTTTTTTTTCCATAGGATTTTGATCCTAGGGCTTGGCCACCCTCTTGGTTATTGTCATCCTATCTTACTATCATTTGTACATTTGAACCCCTCTTGATTGAGTGGTTGGCTACCTTAGTATGAGTTTGAAGCAATTTCATCCTCTCACTAAAGTGGAGCCTAAATATAGTGTATCAAAATGCATACCCTTGCATTTTCACACTTTTTTGGGCCCACCTTGCCTTATTTATCCCTATTTTTGTCTTAATTGGTCCTATTTGCATCCACAAGCGTAATAAATTGCATCTTTTTCTGGTTAATCCCGACAAACATCAATGGATAAATGATAATTAAATGATTTTAGATGTGTGTCCTTGATTTTTGGGTCAAGACTAAGATGCCACCTATGGTGTCTCGGGACCCTAATTCCAAAGGCACCTTAAATGGGTCCCTTTTCAAAGTCTGTGCCATAGGTTTTTAGCCTTGGGACTAACATGCTAGCTAGGGCATCTTAGTCCCCCTTAAGCTTTTTTTTGAGATTTAATTTCAAATTCTAGTGGGATTTATCCTCCTTCAATTAATGAATTCATATTTCATCTTCTTGTGGTGTAGTTTCAAGATATTAAGCATGGATAAGTATAAATACAAGGTTCTTTCAATCATTTTATCCTAACAAGCAATCTAAGCAACCAAGCATTCGAGTATTCAAGCATTCACGAGTAGTTGATCAAGCATTTGGATCCATCATCAAGATTCAAGCATCATATCAAATATCTTCTTGCATCATATGTGTTTTTGAGCTAACATTTGTGATGTAGGGTTTTGATTCAAGCAAGCAATCCAAGTCCATATCTATCAAACATTCCTTTGATTCAAGATCTATATCCAAGCTATTCATCTCACACAATTTTGTAGACTTCATAGAAAGGGTTTGGTGAGTTGTAACATTACATGTTGTTCATTCATCATTTTCCTCCATTTTATTTCATTTCAAGGTTTAATTACCAATAAGGGATTTGACCAAGGAAAACCCCCATTTACTAATAATGAACAAGTTTTTCCCCTCTTATGTGTTTTTGATTTCAGATTTAGGTTGGAGACTTGAAGATCATATGAATTAAAAAGTTGAAAAGTTGCATTGCAAAGTTGTCATCTTCACGGAAACTCACCTACAGGCCAAATCCAGAAGATTTTGGAACTAAGATAAGACAAGAAGGAAGTGAAGACACTGATCCTCAAGACCACATTTGGAGATTTCAAAAATTCTAGATGGGACTAAGTCACCACCTAGGGCATCTTAGTCAAGCTAAAGGTATTTTGTGGAGATTATTTCAAATCCAGTTGTAGCATCTAAAGATTCTGCATTTTCCCTAAAAAATAGTAGCAGGACTAAGTCAATAGTAACGGAATCTTAGTCATTCATAACACATTTTGACAACTTTGGATTTCTAGAATCCTCATTACATTTATAGACTTCCCAGGTATGCATATCCCAACTTTTTGTTGCATAATTTCATCATTTGCATCATTCATTTAGCTTGCATTATTAGGTTTTGTGACTTGAATGCTTGTATTTTCCAAGCTTTTTCTTGGTGGTAAATGCTTCAAAGCTTAAAGAACCCCCCTTCCTAGGTCTTCCTTGTTGAGAATTAACTCACCTTTGAGGTTGATATTCAATCGAATTCGGATTCCTAGGACCTTATTGAATGTCAATAGGAGAATAGTGGTGTTCTATGACCTAGGTTATAAAGCACCCATTCTCTCTATTGTTTAGATCCATGCACACTACTTTTCACCTAAATATTAGGTATAAGCTATCAACTATGCTACTCACATCTAGAATAGTTTCACATAAGGAATTGAAGGGAATCATTACCATTGAATCTTGCTGTGGTAGGAAACATTTTGTTTAGCACTTCAATTTTTTGGCTCTCCATCATGGGAAAACATTCCTTCGAAGAAGTTCAAAGCCTTAGAACCTCATAGTAGGATGCACATCTTTGTTGGTTATCTTGATCGATTCAAAGGATATTGTATATTGGATTCTAAGACATATGATATCTTCATTAAGAAAATTATGAATCTTGTGGAAATATTCATAACAAATCCTTGCATATTCGTTAATCCATAGTGGATTTATGATACATGCACACTCCTTTTCACCTAAATACTAGGTAGAATATATCAACTATACTACTCAAATCTAGAATAGAATTTCAAATAAGGAATTGAAAGGAATCAATGCCTTTGAAGCTTGGTGTGGTAGGAAACCTGTTGTTTAGAACTTTAATTTTTTCTCTCCATCATTAGAGTACCTTCCTTCAAAGAAGTACAAGGCCTTATAATGTCATATTAGGATGCACATGGGTATGTGCAAGATCATCATGGGAAAAGCAGGCCCTTAAGTGGCAATAAAATTCAAAAAATCAGAGTTAGGAAACTTGACGTAAAAATTTGAATAAGTTATCTATATTATTTAAAAAGTATGTAAGAATAGAATCTGTAGAAAATTGAATTTAGTTTCTAAACTACTAGACTTATTTATTTATTTTTAAAATCTATTTGGTGAAAATTTGAAATTTCAATGTAGTAGTACTTAGATTTCAAGGAAAAAATAAGAAGTGGGTGTCTGTTTAACCACCCTAACCATAATAAAATGATAATATTTTTTTATAAGATTTTAGATATAAGTAGAGGACTCATGTCCCGATGTGATGCCTATTTTTTTATAAATTTTTTCCAAATAAATAATTGATTATGAATTTTTTATTACAAATTTTAAAAAATATAAAAACTCGTATGTCTAACCACCTTAACTTGGTCAATATTTCATGAAATTAAATTTTATTTTTTTAATCCTATAGTATGCAAAGCATATAATGTGACACATGTTTCAGATTCAAAAAATGTGATACCGTTTGAAAGCTATAGATGTTTTTCAATCAACCTATCAATCAGGACTTTAGTCGTAATTCAAATAGAAAATGAATAATAATTATTTATTAAATTCAAAGTAAAGAATAATTTATATTGGTGGAAAGTTGAGAATCTCCTTTAAACACCCTTTTCATTTCATCAATTTTGGGTAATAAAAGTCATCAGCCACATGGGCCATCATGTATCACTTAGATATTGCCACTTTTTGGCCCATCATGATCCTGCACATACCCACATCTTTGTTGGTTATCTTGATGGTTTCAAAGGATATTGTCTATTGGATCCTAAGACATGTGATATATTCATTAAGAAAATTATGCATCTTGTGAAAATAACATTCCTCACATCTTCCTTCCTCGATAGTGGATTTATGATCCGTGCACACTCCTTTTCACCAAAATATCAAGTAGAAGCTATCAACTATGCTACTCACATATAGAATAGAGTTTTGCATAAGGCATTGAAGGGAATCATTATCTTTGAAACTTGGTGTGGTAGGAAACCTGTTGCTTAGCACTTCAATTTTTTGGCTCTCCATCATTGGAACAGATTCCTTCAAATAAGTGCAAGGCATTCGAACCTTATAGTAGGATGCACATATTTTTTGGTTATCATAATGGTTTCAAATGATATTATCTATTGGATCCTAAGACACATGATATATTCATTAAGAAAATTATGCATCTTGTGGAAATATCTCCTAATGCATCCAAGCATCTTTCTTCCTCCATAGTGTATTTAGATGAGAGTGACTGAAAGGATTTCCCTCTAGCTTCCTCTATGTGTAGATTTTATCATGAGGATTCATCCTCTTCTTCATAGAATTTAGATGAACTAATACTAAGGATTATCCTCCTCCATCCTCTACTATGCCTTGTAGGTGTCATTAAACACTTGATTTTGTAAGTACTCTTGTTGACAATCCTTCACATACTTAATGGACTCAATCACAACACAAATACATCCAACATTCCTCCATCACTATAAATTTATATCCATAATCATTTTCTATAAGGTTAGGAATTTCTAAGTGGGATTCAACAACAAAGATAGATCAAAAATCATTGATTCAAAACAAAACTTCAGAGCTTGTTCCACTTTGTAAGAGAAGAAAACTAGTTTGGTGTAAATGGATCTATCAGACAAATTTTTTCACAAATGGATCAATTTACAATTATAAAGAATGTCTTGTGGAAAGATACACAAAGACCCGAGCACCCTTGTTACCAAAATGAACTTCATTCGCTTGATACTTGCTATTGTTGTAGGTCATGGTTGGGCTGTATAGCTAATGGAAGTGAAATGTCCCTTTCTTCATGACAATCTACAAAAGAATATTTACATGGACTAGCCATAATTATTTGTTCAAGATGATTCATTTGTTTTTTTAATTGAGAAAGTCTTTCTATGGACTCATGCAAGCCCCAACAACATGTTATGCCAATATGGGATCTTTTCTTCTCTTAATTAGTTTCTCTAGATGTCACTTAGGTATAAATTTCTATATCTTGAGGTAAAAGGATTCTCTTATTTTTTTGGTTCTATTTGTTGATGATCTTGTTGTCATTCAGAGCACTTCATCAATCATTTTGAGCATCAATATTGAATTTACATGATAAGCTTTATATGATTGAATTGCTTCTTTTTCACCACTTTCATAGAATTGAGATCATTTAGACCTATTTTGATATCTCTCTTGAGAAGACCAAGTATTCTCTTAATATTCTAGCTTGGTTTTATATGGTTTATTATAATCCTACATCAACTCCCTTTCTGTCTAGATTCAAGCTTGAGGCTGAGAATCCCACACAACTAGTTGATGTCATCTTGTATCATAATCATGTTGGTAGCTTCATCTACTTGACTCATACTTTTCCTTACATTTTATTTTCAATTGGCATTGCTACATAGTTCATGAAAGAGCTACATGAGCTTCATTAGAAGACAACCAAACACATTGTACACTATATCCAAGGCACTCTCATGCATAGGTTTAGATTTGACTAGATACACATACTTTGACTAATTTGGTGATCTTGATGGTCGCAAGTCCACACGTGACAACATTTTCACCCTAGTTCTAGCCTAATTTGTTGGAAGAGTAAGAGCAACATGCCATTTCTCTTTCTTTCACTGAATCTAAGTATCAAGGGTTTGTCAATATCACCACTAAGGATGCCACTAAACTTGATTGTGAGTATTTCTCTTTCTTTCATTTGTTGAAGATATCTATAACATACTCTATTGTAGGATAGTAGCACAAATGAGTGACTTGCCCATGAATGAAATCCCTAATAAAATACATGTGGAGCTTAATATTTTTGTTCAACTAATGATGGATTAGATTCTTTGAGATTTGGATGGCACCCTGGTTGTCATAGTAGATGACTGATGGCTTCTAAAAAGCGATTCTGAGTTTAGTGAGGATTGTTCCTTAGTGGTGTAAATATCGTCACATCCTTGTCAATGATAGGAAATATATGTTTTGATCGGAGCTTGGACTTTTCTAAATATTATGTTGAGAGGTATTGTAAGAACCCTCAACACATTTTGCTCGTATTGATTGTTATGATGACTATAACTATCTCGAAATTTACGTAATATATGTGTAACTCTCCTTAAATAAAATCCTTATTTTACATGTGTGTATATATATCTATTAAAAATTAGAAAGTAAATAAGAACTAATCTTTATATATAATTTAACCCCTCTAGAGTGGCAACCTCCATTGAATAATCGAAAAGGTTCTCTAGAAACATGCGTGTGAATAGGTTTGTGTTGTAGTCTTTCATATTCCAGGCATCAATGAATGAATACAGTAAATGAATATGTCCTCTCGCATTCAATGGAATACTTTTGAGAAAGTACGCGTATGTGATGTGACTGCAATTGAAATATACATAATTTTATCGCTGGAAAGTTTATTTTTTTAAATCATGGACAGCTTTTCACTAGGCTTGAGGTTCCACAAGCACTTAGCCTCACCTATCCAAAAGATCGAGACTTTGAATTGACATGACCATTTCCAGTCGCTTGGAAGTTTCAATTGCATCTACATCACATGCTTAGATCAGTAAGTTAATCTCAAGATCACATCTGTCCCCCCGAACTTACTCTAAACCAAGAAAAACTAATCTCCCCTTAAATCACGGTCGCTCAAAGCATACCAATATGAGATCACACCAGACTCTTATGCTTAGATCATCAAGTAGATCAGAGCATATGAGATCACACTAACAACTTGTGCGTAGGTAATAAGTTATACCCACTTTATTTCGATTCAAACCAGTGGCTGCACACAGTAATTTATCATCTATTCAAAAAGTTTTACCCTGGATGCTGGACCCTTTACTCATTAATATTTGATATGTGTACAAGGAATTTATCATGTTTTCAAAAGTTGTACCCTGGATGCTGGACCCTTTACTCATTAATAATTGATATGTGTACAAGGTAATTTATCATCTATTCAAAAGTTTTACCGTGGATGCTGGTCCCTTTCCACATTAATATTTGATGTCTACAAGGTTTGTAATTTTCTGGAAGGGATCGAATAATATCTGACTAGTATAGACGTCACCAAAAGCTGCAAAGACACTGCAATAGAGTTCCAGCCATGCTCATTCCCTATATATTGCAAAGGCAGAACTCTTCTTGCTTGTACCCAACCTAATACTTTGTTATACGTATGTATGTCTTGTCTGCTATTTGATTCACTTTCTGATTATTTTGGCCCACTCCTTTTTAGGGGAGAAGACCCAGTGGTTACCCACCCTAATTCTGCGTTCCTTAGTTTTTAAACGGTACATTGGATTTTGACCATTTTTTTAATAATTTTCTTTATTGTTTTGTTTGTTGTGAATTAAAGATCAACATTGAAGATGGGTGCCCAATGGTTGTTAAGAACAATATTTGGAAGCAAATCCAGGAGAAATAAGGATGTGAAATCTCTAAAGCAATCAAAACCGCTTCAGCAGGAAAGTTGTGAAGCTACATCATTAGTTCATTCGGTTCACATGAATGGGTGCAAATCATTCTCGGACCAGTACAGTGCAGAGGAAGATGTGGACAAGGCTGCAGAGGATTTCATCTACAGCTTTCGCGAGGATTTGAAATTGCAGAAATCGCCATCAGAAGCTCAATACGAGGAGTATCTGGCCAGAGCTACGTAATTAGTTAGTAATGCTGAACTTTTGTGATTATAGTGATACGATGTTTGGTTTGCTGCTATGGCTTATAAGGCGAGATAAAGAGGACGGTTTATCTGTATTGATCGATCAAAAGCTGTCATATAAAGACTTGTCTTCATTAATTGGATGCTGGAGTAAAAGGGATAAAGGTTCATAACATGTAACTTTATACATATTATAAATATAGTTCTCGCTGTTTAGTCGTATGACTTTTTCCTTAACTTTTAGTACAGATTGTTGGGTGTGATTTCATTATACCTTTATTTTCTATAAATTATGTATTATGTTCTTAATATATAAATAAATTATCTTAAAAATAATTACAGACATGACATATAGTTGGATTCATTTAATGCATAAATTAATTTGTATTTTTTTTTAGTGACAATTAAGTTTTTGATTTCAATATGAATATTTTATCTAATGGAGTTTATATATTATTTGATTGATCAATTAGCCTTCAAAGTACTAAATGGTAAGGATGAATGTTACTATTGCTTGATAACACATAAAAATCTCAAACATACCTTAAATAATTTGATGTATCAATAGTAATGATTATATAACATGACTACAATGATTTTAATCCACAAGGTGTTCTAGTTTCATTATTTGCCACTTATACAAGCCATATGTGGAAATCCAACCAAAGCTAAAAGGGGGAATAATTTGAGTGGGGTGAACTAAGAGGTAATCGAGTTAACAAGAAATCTACATGACAAACAACCATAAGCTAGGGGAATTGGTTGAAGGTACATAAAATGAGGAGGGAAACTCAAGAAAGGAAATCATATCAAATGCCAATTCACCACACACAACATTGTATTGAGATAAGGATTTGGCAAAGAAGATTACCCAAACAGTTAAATCTTGGAGAATGTGTGGGAAATGGAATAAAGATCAATGAGAACATAATTAGAAAAAGAGATAAATAAAGTACAATGAATAGTGCTATAAGTTACACCTAGAATCAATGAGTTTAGAATTAAAGCCTAAAGAAATTAAGGTTTTGACATTTTAAGGAGAAAATATGAACAACATTTAAAAGTGACATAGATAAAATTATTAGCTTGCAAGAAGACACTAGGCATCCACATAAACCAAAGGGAATAATATTTTAAAATAAAAAGAAACTTAGATGTGCAACAAATAAATGTCTAGCTAGATGATAATTCATTGTAAGCCTCAAATGGTGAAGGTTGTTTAACCACTAAAAGTACTTAATGCCAACTCAAGAAACCAATTATATAGTAAGCCACCCACTTTGAGGATGGTTGGGTGGAACAATGAGGTCATTTCCTCTAAGTTGTCTTTGTACTTGGAGGAAATGTCCTATAACCCTATGATATAGCTAGTTAATGAATATAGTCTATCATAAGATGAATCTAATGTGTTTTATATATTGTGCTACATCCCTTGAGTTAAACATTACTAGCTTTCAAGGTCAAGAATCGAAATGATAAACTAGGTGGAGGTACATGTGATACTATCATATTGAAAACCTTCACCTATATGTGTTAGTGTAGGATCATGATGGCCAAACAAGGCTATTAAGTGGTAATGAAATATAGAAAAATGCACTTAAGAAACTTCACATAAGAATTTGAATAGGTTATTGATATAAATTGGAAAATATGTAAGAATAGATGTTAGCAAGTCAAAGGGTAGAATACAACATACCAGAAGCATATCATGGTACCAGTAAAGGACAACAACCATGAAGAAGGAGATAAATCCCATCAAGAAAATAAATGTATATATGTTATATGTAATAGCTAGGAGATAGAGGATAGATATCAAGAGAACATATATAAGATAAGATGATATATGTAATAGAAAAATTGATAGTAAGTTTATGGAGCAGAGACTAGACCCTCCCTTTTGTATTCATTATGATATAATATATATATAAGAAGGAATTACAAGGAAGAAATGTGCGTTATGGATAGCTGAGAAATTTCTTTTTTTGAGTATACTATTATATGTTATGAATGCCATATAGATTCGTACCACACTCTTGTTTATCTTATTGTATCCTCTAGGGTATAAACTGAATACTTAGGGAATACCGAGTTACAGATCCTTCCAGACTGTACTGCCCCCCATTTCTCTTGCCAACATTGGTTTCCTTGAAAAGATGTGACTATATGTAGGAAACCTTTCAGAACTATGATATAGAAGAAAGGAAAATAAAAACTAGAATAAAAATGCATATGAGAAGAGGAAAGACAAAAAGAGAAAGGGAGATAATTGAGATCATCCAAAGAGAAATAAAGATGATTGTAGAAGAAAGAAAGATCAAACATTTACCTAGGAAAGGGAACAAAGGTACTGCAAGAGGGAAGTAGAAAGAAGGGAAAAAGAGCAAGCAGGAAGAATGGTAGAGGAAATATTAAGAACATAGATGGAGCACACCAAGAAGGGTGATACTGAGTGTGTTTATTTGGGTGCTGCTAAAGGAAAGATGGGGAGAGGAAAAGAATCGAAAGACAAGGATAGAGAAAAAGAAAGAATAGAGGAAATGGTAGAACCTACCCTTGAGGATTTTTTAAACAAACATAAGATAATATCAATAACTAATAAAAGAATAAAATCACACATGGAAAGGTATGAAGAACAAACATATATCCCAAACCAGGAGTCACCCCTTAAGTTAGATATAACACATATAGAGAAAAATGAAGAAAGGGAAGAATGGAAGAGACCATAATTATGGACAACATATATAGTGAATTGGGAGGTCATAGAAGGTAACATCCAATCCATTGATTGTAGGATCAGGGAAGAACAAAATATTTGTGGAAAATAAAGAGAAACATCGAAACCAATTCCATATTCAATAGTTTGGAAAGTATCACTCCAAGCACAAAATAAAGTTCATAGGAAGAAGATATGGGCACAGTGAAGAAAATGCTAGTCTTTGAGAGGGATAATAGTAATGCCACAAAACACATCTTGTTAGAAACTATAAGGTGGAGCTAGAATGAACAATGAGATAGTATAAAGTTGTTTGACTTCATTAGCTCCTTAAGAGAGGAACCACTAAAATGGTACTAAAAATCATAACCTCAGAACAAAAAATCTTGGGACAAAGTAAAGAAAGCTTTCCAAGAATTTTTTTACAGTTTAGGACTCCCAACAGAGGCAGTAAGCAAGTTAGGCAACTTGCTAAAATTTTCAAAGAGGTAGTTAGGTGATTGGATGAACCATTAAATGATAAACATAAAAGATAATGGTTTGTTTTAGTTATAACTCTAGAACTTAGAATGAATCTGGATGGCAGAAATTTTAGTTCGTACTCAGAATTAGTGGCATTGGCATGTCGAATAAAAGGATACTCCTAGAGAAAAATGGAAAAGGAAAAAGAAAGTAGGAAAATGGAAAGGTTGTAGTTAGAAATAGACTAGCTATGACTGATGAAAGAATTCATGAGGTAGGATATTGGTCTACAAAGACCTAATATATGGTGTTCATATTGTGGTATAAAAGGTCATATACAAAAAAAATGCTTGATGGAAATAGGGGTAAAGAAGGAAAATTTATTAAGAGTAGACCTTTACACTATTAGAAAACCCAAATCTATCTATTGTGGGGTATGCGGAGAATGGAACAACCTTGAAACATTAGAATGCTTATCACATAAATTCCAACTAAAGGAAGAAATGAACTACAACTAGGAAATGACATAGTAAAAAGACTAATGGAAGGATAATTGTATGCACAGGACCATTGATAAAAGGTCCTACCATGGTTGAATGAAAGAACCACCAAATCCATCCAAGGACCGAGAACATATGGTGAAAATGACCCATACTAGGGAGGAAGAGGCCATGGTCAAGGGAGAGAAATAAGAGAAGATGCTACTTGTGTCAAATGTGGAAATCTGGGACACTTCATCATGGAATGCTAGGGAGAAAAGAAGAAACAATGTGGATTTTGTGGAGAAGAAGACCATGATGCATTTCACTATAAGAAACCTCATCAAAATTATACACTATAAGATAAGCAACATGATTCATATAATACACAAGGAGTCAGACTCCTCTATAAAACACCCAAGGACTTAGAGGAAGAAATTAAACAATGTCAAGAGATAAGAAGAGAGGAGGAATACACAATGGAAGAAGATAACACCAAGAATGAATACTAGGAAAAAACTAGATTGAGGAAAAATGGAATGATTGTAATAGTAACTAGGAGAGGCACCAATATCGAAAGAATGGATGCATCAAATTCAGAAGAAGAAAGCTCCGATGAAGAATAGGAATTTCAGTCCACAAAGGAACAACATGACCAAGTAGTAAAATAAACCAAAAGAATTATAGAGGAAGAGAAAAGTAGAGAAATAATGGAAAATATCTATCTCACAAAACCAAAGGTGAAGGTTCTCAAATAATTTGAAAGACTAGTAGAACAACAAGCTCTTCTCACTAAACTCAAACAACTTGGTAAATATTGGAATTAGAAAAAAATACAACAAATTAGAACCATAGGTAAACATTGGAAAATGAGACCAATCATGATTGAACTCCAGATCCACCAAAGAAGGATCCCCAAAATAATGGTCGACCTAAGATCAGATGTCAATCTAATTCTGAGAAGAATATGGGAACACTTGGGAAAACCAACATTAGAACCCATGCTTTACAATATCAACTTAGTAGAAGGTATCAAAATGAACATAATGGGTACCTGGAAGATGTAGCAACTAACATAAAAGGAGTGAAACAATCCATATATTTTGAGGTGGTCACCATGAAGGAGATATTTGATTCATTCGATGCATTGCTAGGGCTAAGCTGGTTTTTCAAATGCAATGGAATCATCGATGCCTAGAAGGAAAAAATATCATTTGTAAATGATAGAAGGGTGGTTCACATTCCTCTAGGGAAAAACCAAAAGGATCCTATGTAGAAGAAGTGAATGCTGAAGAGGATGAAGATAATGACTGGACCATAAACACCATAGCCATACCAAGCAATTAAATTTTGATAGAACTTGATTAAGAAGAAGAATAAGAAATAACAAACATTGAAGGTAGAATAGACAGTGAAGTAGTGCTAGAAGCATGGCTACAGGAAAATCAAGAGGTGTATTCTTGAAAACTCTCTACCTCCTAGAAATAACAAAAATTGAAGGTAGAACATATAATGAAGTAGTGCTAGAAGCATGGCTATAGGAAAATCAAGAGGTGTATTCTTGAAAGCTCTTTGCCTCCCAGAGAATATTCATGATAAGAAAAACACCACTAGAACAAGGCAATGAAATGAAAAAAATGTGTGGTTATGCTAAGAGAGAAGGATAAGCTACGGAAGAAACTCTTGCATGTTTTTTCATATTTCCTAAAATAAATTTCAGGAAAAATTCCCAAATACTCTAGAGTATAGAGGAAATAATACCTTATATAACCCACATCAAGATAACCTTCCTGGTGTAGGTAGATAGGCTAGCCTGACTACCGCATACTCTTACTTGCATTTTCGTATGATGGTATAATTCCCATAAGAAGAACATAAATAAGTGGGATACATTTAAAACCCTGGTGAAGGAAAGATTCTTCCTAGAAGTTGGGGATTATAAGGACATACCACTATATAAAGCTGACATCCCCCCAGAGAAACACCTAGAGATATGCACATATTATTAAGAAGGTAACTTTGAATATAATGATTAGCTATACATTAAACTAATATAGTGGATGCTATGACCAGTAGCACAAGCTTGGTATATTGACTAGGAGAGAAGCAAAGAAATTGGAACCTAGAGAGAATTAACTAGTGATTTTGTCTAGACCTTTTCACTTTTTAGTAAAATCCCTCAGATACAAACCATACTCAGAAGAATAAAAGGGATTATATTCAACCCACTTGCAAATAACATAATAAAACCAAAATCCCATTCCATACCATCGGAGCAAACATAAAAACACAAGGATTGAATGGCATAGGATATGTTCAAATTAGAACAATAATACATGGCAATACAAAATGATGAAGAAGAAAAACTATTGGATATTGAAATCGGTCAAAGGTAGAGGGAGATAGAATAAAATAATGACGAAAAGTAGGATTACTACAATGAACCAATCAAAATAAAGGAAAAAAATATTGTAGCAAAAGGAAACCTAAAGTTAGCACACATAGGAGATTATTGGTATGAACAAGTAGTTGCACAGACTATTGAAAAACCAACCAAATTCCAAGACATATTTCCCTGAAACTTCACTAAAATGAAATGAATTAAAGGAGAAGTGGGGGTTATGAAGATTCAACCTAAAGAAGGTGCCAAACTAGTCTAGAAGAAAGTAAAAATTGAAATGGACAAAATGTTGGCCACCAGAATAATTAAGTTGGTAGAAGACATGAAGTGGATAAGACTAATGGTGGTTCAAAACAAGAAGACTAGATAAATAGAAGTGTGCATCAATTTTTGGGAACTAAAAAAAGCATGCATACATGACTCATTCCCCACACCATTCACATAGAAAATATTAGAATCAATTGTTGGAAGAGAGATCTACTCATTTACAGATGGATTCTTCATATACCACTAGGTAAGAATCAAGGAAGAAGATCAACCCAAAAACAAAATTGCTACTAAATGGGGATCAGACATGTACACAGTCATTGCATTCAAATTAAAGAATTCTTTGGTAGTATTCAACAAGGTAATGATACTAGATAGTATATGGGATAGTAAAGGACCATTTCCAAGTCCTCTGGATGATGCTCAACTAGTTTAGAAGCATGCAAATCTCACTAAAACTAAACAAGTGCACTTTTTTGGTAGCTTATGAGACACTTCTTGTAGACCTTATGGTAGACTTGGAATGATAGTAGCCTTAATATTTAACCTACCACAACCAAAGAACTCTATGGAAGTCAACACAATTTTAGGATATATAGGATACCATAGGAAATTCATTAAAGGATATGTGAGAATTACAATTCCATTGGAATACTTACTAAGGAGAAAAACAAAGTGAATTATTGAATGGAATGAAGAAGCCCAAAAGGCCTTTGATACTTTGAAATAGAAAATAGCTAAAGCACCAATCCTAATATTTTTGGATTGGAATAATCCTTTCAATGTATGTGTAGATGCCTTTGGAATAGAAATAGTTGTAATTTCTCAATCAAAAGGGAATAATGATCATCTAATAGAATTTGCTAGCAAGAACTATCTATGGAAGAAAATGACTACACTGCAATAGAAAGTGATCTGTTAATAATGGTATACATTTTATTAAAGTACCGACACTATCTACTATCCACTCCCTTTACCTTCTTCATAGACCATGAAAACCTAAATTCATATTAAATAAAATAGTAACTCATGTCTAGATCTCTAGATGGTTATTAATATTCTAAGAATTCAAATTTAAAATAATAGTGAAAATCGATAAGAAATACCAAGGACTAGACTATTTTTCCTAGATTGAATCCAACAAAGAATCAAACACATATAGGGAAGAATTCTCTAGAAAACACTAATTTATAATTACAATAGTACCAAAAGAACTAGAAGACATCACTATATTGCTATCCATCAAAGAATTCGCTAAAGACTTAACACCACAAGATAGATAATCATTGTTGTGGAGACAACACCTTATACATTAGTTGAAGGAGAGCTACACTAGATAGGAAAATATGGCATCCTCTAGAGAGTAGTCTACAAGCATGAATGAAAATCCATTTTATAAGAAGAACATAGTGATATTTTTCAAGGGTACAATTTAGGAGAATCTATTATAAGAAAGGTGAAACTAGCTAATCTATGGTGGTTGACATTACATAAATATTTCACAGACTATGCAAGAAGATGTGACATTTTCATAGAGTAGGAAGGCCTACCACTAGGGATGAGATGCCTCTCAAACTAGTATTGGCCAAAAACCCATTTAAGAAATGGGAAATTGACTTCATAGGGATAATTGATCCAATGAAAAAACAATCAAAGTCTCAATTCATTATTACCGGGGTAGAGTACCTAACAAAATGGGTAGATTCCAAACCAACTAGATATTGTGCCATAAAAACCTCTACCAAATCTCTATACAACAATATCACTACCCGCTATGGATTCCCATTAAGCATAGTTATTGACCAAGGCAAACATTTCATAAACAAAATGATTTAAGGGAGTTGTTGCAAAAGCTTATGATAATGAACATTAAAAGATCACCCTATCATCCACAAGTTAATGGAACTAGTGAGGCTCTAAACAAGATAATTGGAAAAACATTGGAAAAAATATGAGAGAAAAACTAGATAGATTGGGATGTTGAGATACCGATAGTATTATGGCCATATCAGACCTCCTATAAATGGACAAGAAAATTTACACCGTTTCAGTTGGTTTACACCCTTGATGAAACAACACCTATGAACTTCATCATTCCAAATATATGTACCACTCATACTTTGCGGCTTGAGGGGGATGAATCCTTAAGGACGTAAATAGAAGAATTATAAAAATTGGATGAATTCCGACAACTTGCTATATACAACCAACAATTAGAACAACAAAGGAAGAAAGCATGGAACAACTAGAAATTGCAACAAAATATTCCAAATAGGATATTTAGTGTTTCTATACGATAGTAAATTTAAGAAATAGGGAAAATTAAAAGTTAGGTGGTTATGACAATTATACACCCACCACATCAATAAATCCAAAGTCGTTAAACTCTAAAAATTGGATGAAATAGTCATAGCAAGGTATATTAATTATGTACACTTGAGACACTATCAAATATTTCTATAATAACACACACTAAAATCATCATAAATTGTACAATAGTTTGACTAATAAGAAAAAGTAACCCACCATACAACTAACATCTATCAGAATAACTAAAACTAGCTCACAAAAACCACAAAATAGGAAAATCATTAAAAACTCAACTACCACCTACTACAACACATACCCCACTATCCAAAATATTATAGAAACACCAAGTCATCTTATAATCTTCACAAACTACCATTATGAGATTAGAGCACCTATCGACCAAAGGTAGAAAATTCCCCAAGAAAGTTCCTAGCAAAAATGGCAATCTACTAAGAAGTACTCCTTGGAATGGGTACTCCTACAATCATATGCATCTCCAAGAGACTCAAACCAACGTTTAAATGACTCCCATTCAAAGCAAGGCCCATCAAAAAATATAAAGCTTTCTCATTAGTTTTTCACAACATGGTCCACCTAGAGTGGTGCAGGAGCACCTATGGGTCCAATGGGCCTAGTATGTTTAGTTTCTCGGCTTTGTGATGGAATAAGGTCCTAAGGACCATTTCAAATTCTTTTTAATAGGTATCCTAGGTTTCTTGTTGAGTTTTGATCCTGGTGATCAACTTCTTTGTACAAATAAGGTCTCCATCCTCATTTTGTAAGTCTAGTGCATCTTGGAAAATTGATGTAACTAGAAACCTAAGGGGAGTCACCTTGATCATTGGAGGGGTCTTGGATTTTTTTCACACATCTTGAAAGCATATTTGTAGTCGAGAACTAGTGTAAGTTGTCTGAATTGCCTTAACTAGGCATTTAAGTGTCAAATTTGAGGTTTTATGTTCCCAACGGGCAACTAATTCGAAAATAAGCTGCAAGAAGTTGGAGGGAGTTGGTGAGACCTCAAATATTCATATCTTGAATGAGGAAATGTTGTTGATGAATATTGGAAGGATTTTTTAAATAAAAGTTTGTTGTTGTCCTAAAAATTTTAGAAGAATTTGTTGATCCCGAACTTGGTACGGACTGTGCATTCGCTGTCATGTGTCAATCCTATAATGGTTAGAAAGGGGGTTGAGTAAGCTTCATTTTGGAATTGGAGTGATGATATTTCATCAAGGAATAAGGGAGATAACTTATTTTGTTTACCGAGTGGTCTGAAAACCCTTAAAACTAGGGTTTTGAGTGAAAAATGTGTAGTTCTTCCATTCCCATGTTGTAAAATTGCTCAATCTCAGTGGGCTGGAAGATATAAGGGTGTATTATGATGTTATAATGGCTTTGGACAATGGAAGGTTTGGTTTTGGAAGTTGTGCGTGGTTTTTGGCTTGACATCTCTATGTGGCAAGCCTAATTGATAAGCAAAAAAGATGATTTTTTGCTTGTTCTAGAGAAATCTGTCTAGATGGAACTTAGAGCTGATGGTGACAAGTGAAAAAGACCTGTAGGAGTCTTATTTTAGGCTTTGGGGTCTAGGGGAGAGCCTATATAGCCAAGACCTAGGAGTAGGTCTTCTAGTTAGGCCTCTTGGAGCAGCCATAGAATAGGCCATAGTGAATTGTGCTTTGATAGTCAAGGAGAAAGGTTTTGAGGCTTTGTGGGAGTCCATATTGGGTGTCCAAATCTAGTGGTTTGGTATCATAAAAATATTCCATGTGGATTTTAAATTTATTTTCCTATTGGGAAAGTGCTACAAGCCTTTAGAGCAAAAGAGGCTATAAGAATGGATGTTTGATGTAACCTAAGTGCTAGAAGGGGTGTTGAACCTTAGTTTGGTCCATTTAGACATGGTCAAAGTGTTCTAAGTCTGGTGAGTGATCTTATTTTATGAGCCCTAGGGTGTGGGGTGTCATACTTTAAGGAATAATGGAGTTTATGACTACTCATAAGAGTATTTGAGAGACGCATTATGTGAAGTGTCTTTTCCATTTGTGGTTGTGTGTTTTCCTTCCCTTCCACTCTGCATTGTAGTGGTATCAGAGCCTGATTGTAGGTAGTTGTTGAATGGAAGACATCATGCCTCCAAACCCTGGACCGATAGTTGCAAAGGAGTTGCAGGCCTTGAGAGAAGAGATAGAGGCCTTGAAAGCAAGAGACAAAAGGAGAGGAGTGACAACTGAGGAAGAGAGTTCCTCTGAAGAAGAGCCAGAGGGTGAAGAAGATGAAGAGAACCCTCAGGGGGAAGAGATACCCCCTCATGAGAGAAGAATCCTTAAAGCCTTGCAAGCATCCAGAGGAGAGTCCTCTGAGGTGAAGATTGATCTACCGGTGTACAATGGAAAGATGGATGTGGAAGAATTTTTGGAGTAGGTATAGGCATTGAATAACTATTTTGAATATAAAGACATGGTAGAGAATAAGAAATTAAAGTTTTCCGAAATAAAGTTGAAGGGATCTTCCTTGACATGGTGGAATTTTACCCAAGGAGAAAGGATCAAGATGGGTAAGTCCATGATCAACTCATGGGATAGGATGGTGCATAGGTTGAAGGCATAATTCTTTCCTACTGATCATGAGGTGCAAGAATTCAGAAAGAGGAAGAATCTGAAACAAAAAAAAAAGAAGGTATGTTTCATCCTACACTGAGCAATTCTTCAAGTTGAGCATGAGATGTGACCATGTAGAGAGTGACAATGAAAAAGTGGTCAGGTATATCAATGGCCTAAGGCTCAACATACAAGATGACATCAGTTTGGTCATCCCCAAGACCATGGAGGATTGTATACAAATTGCATATAGGGCTAAAGAGAAGATAAGAAGAAAACAAGAGCAACAAAGTAAAGGAAGAGGCAAGAATTTCAGAGGTAGAGGCAGTTTTGGGGGCAAAAATCAGTCCCAAAAAAATCAAGAGGTGTGAACCCCAATCCTATTCCTGCATAGACATGAAAAACAAACACATTAGTTAGTTGATATGCAAGATAAAACAAATATTCACCATGAAATCCATTTACAAATACTCAAAATAGGAAAAAAAAGAACAAACATGAAATATAGATGAAATCCTAAATTAAGAAAATGCAAACTCTTGATCCAATGGGGAGTAACAGCCAATTCATATGTTGAAATTGGCCCTTTCCCAACTCCTTTGTAAGCTTGATGATTTGATGGAGATTGATCCACTTTTTTGATGAAGAACAAGATGAGTTCTTGAGAAAACCTGCAATAACCTAGCTATGAATTTGATATAGAAAGATGAAAATGGCTATGCTTGAAGATGTATTTGAGTATAATAAGTTTACTCAAATTGTGGATGATTTAATGAGAGGAAGAGTCTCTCATTTATAGATTTCCAAAATGGAAGAGAGTGATTTGGATGAATGTGGGATAAAAGACCAACCAATTAGAAGAGGCCACTTGTCCACATGTGATTGGAGGAGGAATGAGCACATTTTGGTCATTGTGCATGATAAATGCTATGAGATTCAAATTTGAAATTTGAATGTGACATGTTGGAGGGAGAAATAAATGGAGTTAATTTCACTTGGCTCAATACAAAGGACATGTAAGAGGAAATAAATGCCTTGTTGGAAGGACCAAGTCCATTTGAATTTGAATTCAAATTTGAGGGAATATTCCCCTTTTATGCTAGGTTGAGAGAAAATAGAGATTTAATAAATGAATTAAATCTATTTTCATGTGCAAGTTGCATTCTCTAGAGGATTTTAGTGATTGAGATTAAATTAATCAAGATTTGATCAATTTAATGAGAGATTAGATGATTTGACATTTTTGATTCAAATTTATGAGTTGATTTAAATCAAGAATTGAGAAGAAAAGGATTAATTAAATAAATGATTTGATTTATTTAACTAAACGGGATAATGTTAGATTAATTTAAATAAGGTTTAATTTATTCAATTTAATAAGAAGACTTTAGAGACTTGATTTAAATAAAAGGAATTATTTAAATAAATGGAGATATAAGGTTAATTAAATTAAATTGATTAATTTAATCAAGAGAGGAGAAAGAATCAATCAAATAAATAATGATTTATGTAATTAAGAGACAGAAGGTGATGATAAACTGAGAGTATGATTTAGGAGGAAATGTCGTTAGTAATCAGGATCAAGAACATCATATTGAATTGTACATTTTCCATGTCTATAAGAGGAATCTAATCCTAATGAATCAAGTGGAGACTCAAGTAATATAGGGGGATTCAAGGGTAGGAGACCCAATGGTAGAGGCAGATTCAATGGAGGAAGAGGTTCTAATCAGTTTTCGGGGAGATGTTACACTTGCAACCAACTTGGGCATCCATCCTTCAAATGCCCTGAAAAGAAAGGATCAAGCTCTCATGGTGGAGAGAGGAGGAATCAATTAGTGCATGAAGATGAAGAGAGTGTGACTTCACCTGTAGTGAACCTCACGTCAGAAGTGGGAGAGAACCTGATGATTAGGAAAACATTTCTCAAGATACCCATCCCTAAAGAACCCCCACAAAGGAAATCACTCTTCAAAATCAATTGCAAGGTACACAATAAAGTGTGTAAGATAGTAGTTGATTCAAGATCAACTAATAATATTGCTTCAATTGAGATGGTAGAAAAATTGAATTTGAAAAGGATTTCTCACCCTAACCCATACAAAGTTTCATGGCTTAGTAAAGGACAACAAGTCTTGGTGAATGAGCAAGTATGGGTAGAATTAAACATTGGGTCATATAAGGACAAGATCCTATGTGACATCATCCCTATGGATGTGTGTCAGTTGCTACTTGGTAGGCCTTGGCAGTTTGATAGGAAGGCCAAGCATGATGGGAATAAGAACACATACTCCATTGTGAAGGATGGGGTGACTTACAATCTCACACCTCTCCTAGAAGAAGACAAGTAAAAGCATGAAGGGCCTAGTGTTTTGATGGTGGGTGAGAAGGAGTTCATGAAGTCCTTGAAAGAATGGGAAGGAAAAGGATTCTTCTTGATTATGAAGCCAAAGAGTGAAGCAGATCTATCCACAAAGAAGAAGGAAAATGCACCTAGAGAGGTCCAAGAGTTGTTGGAAAGTTACAAGGACATAACGGTGAATGAACTACCTATTTAACTACCTCCCATTATGGATATAAGCCACCATATTGATATGATTCTAGGGGATACACTGCCCAATGAGGCTGCATATAAGATGACACCTACTCAAAATGCTGAGATTGCAAAACAAACACAAGAATTGTTAGATAAGGGGCTAGTGAGGAAGAGTTTGAGCCCATATGTTGTTCCTATTTTCCTAACACCAAGGAAGGATGGGAATTGGAGGCTTTGCACTAATTCAAGAGCCATTAATAGGATCACAATCAAATATAGGTTCCTAATGCCAACAATGGAGGATCTCATGGATTGTCTATCAGGAGCATCTTACTTTTCTAAGATTGACTTGAAAAGAGGTTACCATCAGATAAGGATTAGAGAGGGTGATGAATGGAAGATATATTTTAAGACCAATGAGGGTCTCTATGAGTGGTTGGTGATGCCCTTTGGGTTGTCAAATGTCCCTAGCACCTTTATGTGTCTTATGAATGAGGTATTGAGACCTTTCATTGGAAAGTTTGTTGTGGTTTACTTAGATGATATTCTTATGTTTATAAATTCTAAAGAAGAACATTTAAAGCACCTTGACATGGTATTGAAGAGGTTACAAGAGGAGAAGTTGTTGATCAACATGGAAAAGTGTGAATTCATGAAAGGAGAACTAGTATACCTTGGGTTTGTCATCTCCAAGGGAAGTTTGAAGATGGATCATTCAAAGGTGGATCCTATTCTTACTTGGCCAACCCAAAAATCCATGGGATATGTGAGAATCTTTCATGGAATTGCAAGCTTTTATAGAAATTTCAGAAGGAAATTTAGTCAAATTTGTGCACCAATCTTGGACATCATCAAAGGAGGTAATAAGGGTAAGTTTTCTTGGACCATGAGGCTAATAAAGGGTTTGAATATCTAAAAAAAAGAGTAGCACAACAACCTATACTTGTGCTCCCTAATTTTGCTAAGGTTTTTACCATTGAGTGTGATGCTAGTAACCAAGAAATAGGGGTTGTATTAAGCCAAGAAGGCAGACCAGTTGAGTTTTTTAGTGAGAGGCTGAATGAAGCAAAGAGGAAGTACTCTTCCTATGATTTGGAATTGTATGCTATGGTCCAAGCCCTCAAAAAGTGGAGGCACTACTTTTTATGTAAAGAATTTATTTTTATACTGATAATCATGCTTTGAGTTTCTTGAATGCACAAGAAAAACTCAATCATAGGCACATGAAGTGGTTGGAGTCTTTGCAAGCCTATACATTCACAATAAAGCATAAGAAGGGATAAGAAAATAAAGTGGTAGATTATCTAAGTAGAAGGGAACTTGTAGTGCAAGAGATCCAACTCCAAAGTATGGGGGTTGATGCATTGAAGGACATGTATCATGAAGATGCATATTTTAAGGAGGTATACAATGTTTGTGATGAGCATTTGAATACTTTTCATGGTGAATACTCTAATTTTTTTTATATAATGGCTTGCTCTTCAAAGTAAGTCAATTGTGTGTGCCTAAATTCTCAATGAGGGAGAACATTATAAAGGAGAAACATAGTGGGAGTCTTGGAGGTCATTTTGGCCTTGATAAGACCTTAGAACAAGTGAGGAGTTTCTATTATTGGCCAAGGCTTCAAATGGATGTGAGAAAGTATGTGGAAGGATGCACAATATGCCAAAGAGAAAAGGGAAATTCATCAAATGAAGGGTTCTATCAATCACTTCCCATTCCCAATAGGCCTTGGGAGAGTGTGAGTATGGATATTGTATTGGGGCTGTCTAGGACCTAAAGAGGTTTTGATAGTGTTTTTTTGGTGGTTGATAGGTTTAGTAAGATGGCTCATTTCCTTCCTTCTAAATGTACCAATGATGCATCTAATATAGCAAGTCTCTTCTTTAAGGAGGTTGTTAGGATACATGAATTTCCTTTAAGCATTGTTTCTGATAGAGATTCTAAGTTCAATGGTCACTTTTGGAGGACCTTGTGGAAGAAACTTGGCACAAATTTCTCCTTTAGCTCTACATACCATCTACAAATGGATGGAAAAACTGAAGTGGTGAATAGATCATTGGGAAATCTCTTAAGATTCCTTACCAAGGAACATGTACAAGCTTGGGATCTGATTTTACCTCAGGCTGAATTTTCATACAATGACTCCATGAATAGGAGCATTGGTAGGAGCCCTTTTGAAGTAGTCTATAGAATTCACCCTAGAGGGGTCTATGAACTAAGAGATCTACAAGGAGTTGATAAGAGAAGTGCTCAAGGAGAGGAATTTTCTATTACAATCAGGGATATTCATCAACAAGTGAAGGAAACCCTTCAAAAGAATGTGGAGAAATACAATGAAAAGGAAGATTTAAAGAAGAGGGATGTCTAATTCAAGGTTGGATATTTGGTGATGGCACACTTGAAGAAGGAGAGACTTCCAAAGGGAAATTTTACCAAACTCATGATGAATAATATAGGACCTTGCAAGGTTGTACACAAGTTTGGCCAAAATCCTAATGAAATAGAGCTACCTCCTGGGGTGGCAATCTCTCCTATCTTTAATATTTCTGATTTGTATCCTTTCAAAGCTTATGTGAATGTAGGGGATGCAACACCAATGGAGGATGAATATTGGGTCAAGGAACTACCCCCAAGCCAACCTATGACTCTTGAATGCATCCTAGACACCAAGGAGACAAAGAGGACTAGAAGGAAGGTCTACAAGGAATATTTGGTTAAGTGGCAAGGTCTACCTGAAGAGGATGCCACATGGATGTATGATACTAGCATTAAATAGCATGGGACTACTATAGAAAACCTAATCTCAAAGAGGACTTGAGATCTTTTTCTTGCTTGGGAGTGTGGTGTAGGAGAACCTATGGGTCCAATGGGCCTAGTATGTTTTGTTTCTTAGCTTTGTAATGGAATAAGGTCCTAAGGACCATTTCAAATTATTTGTAATAGGTCTCCTACATTTCTTGTGTTGGAAAATGAGTGCCTCAAGTTGTTGGCTTGAACCACTGAATAAAGACTTGGAAAATTCAACTTTAGTTCAAGACCTTTACCTCTTTACCACTGGTAGCATTCTTTGGAGGCATGGTTGCATGGTTTACTGCCTTACTATGAGCCTCTTCATTATGTTTGGCAGTTGGGAATTGTTACCACCATAATGCAGAGTCTCTCTCCTTCCTGCGCAGTGCCGTGGTGAAGGGCAACGATCAGAAAGATAGATGGTTGCCTCCTTACCGTGGGGGTTGTTCGGTCAAGGCATAGTGGCGTGGTAAGCCGTGGAAGTCAGCGTAGGAATTTACTTCCATACCATAGAGTTCTTTCGACAATGGTGCAGTAGCATGGTGTCACAACCATACTTTGGGGGAGCCTTCTGTCTTTAGCGTGGTGGTGCGGTGTGAGTACCTCCTTACCCCAAGGGTCTCGTGGTTGTATGGCGGTTGCATGGTGGCTTATCGCCATACCACATAAGTATTCTCTCAAAGGTGCAATAGCACGGGGCAAGTGTGTTTGGCAGTTGTGTGGTCATACTGCCATGCCATGAGGAGCTCATGGTTTCCTAATGGTAGTGCGGTGTATTTCACCTTACCACAGGTGTCTACAGGATGGTTAGCGGTGGCATGGTAAAAAGACTAAAGGGTTCTGTTGACTGTTTCGGTCATAGTCAGAGCGGTGGATGAATGATGTGTCGACACGTGGCATGATTTCATTTTTTATTTTACATCATTGTTGTAAATCAAAAATTATTGTCCAAAAGCTTTATCTTTTATTAGCGATTATTTGCATTAAATGTATATTCTGACTTGAGATAGATATGGTAGTCATTTTAATGTTGGGTGACTCGATGCATGTTGCAGGGTGGTGCAATCAGTAATGAAAGAAGCTTGTCATTTGGGTAATTAAATACCCTAATGGTTGTTGGTTGAAAAAAAAAGGGGTGAGTAGTTACATGTGTCTGTGTTCAAGTGGTATCCATATTGCTTTGTAACTGTGAACACTGAGACACACAAAACATACAAAGATGTGAACCTGTGAACCTATGGTGGTTGTGAGGCTGGGCTGGCTAAGAGGGTGGCTAAGAGAGTCGATTGGTGAGATGAGATGAATCTACACTATGTGTTGTGTGAGGGTGTTGTAACAGTGTGAGGATTCTGAACATGTTGCATGTATTCTCCAACTGAAACAAGATGTAACTCTTGTAAAGGCTATGAGCCTGAGATTGTATTGTAACTCTATTCATTGTTGAATAATATGGCTAGATCTTTTGGAGGGTGGGGATTTTTACCCGAAAGGGTTATCCCCACATAAATTTGTGTGTTCATTAGTTTGTCTTCCATGTTGTTAGATTTTGGGAATTGAATCTATGCATATGTGTTGTATCTGATATTTATCTACATGTACTTTTCTGAGAAGGATTAATGGGGGAACAACTGTGCTTGTTTCTGCTTTATGGCATAGTGGTTTGTGTCTTGGGGGTGATTTGATGAAAATCATCGAAGGCACTATTGTTCTTAGATGCTTCATTCTAATATGTCCTATTTTCTTTCCCAATAAGTGGTATCAGAGCCTTCTTCTGGATGCTTGGATGCTTGTCCTAGGTATTTCTCTTGTGAAGATTTCTTATTCTGTCAAGCTTGAGGAAATTTGGACGAATCAGCTGATGTTTGTTCCTTTGATGAGTAAAAATATTTTCTCTCTTGAGACAACACGTAGTGTGAAAGACATTGAAGATGGAAAATATTGGAGTTGATCATATTTTGATGATGTGGTATGATGCTCTTGGTTGGAAGAAAATTATCATGATGCAAGGGGTGTGATTTTATGCTTATGGTTGTGTCATAGCAAAGTGTGCTTCATACTGGGTGTCTATGTGAGGGGCTCCCTGATGGTATGGAGATGCTTGGGTTGTTATTCATCCATGGAGTATTGTGCTTGTGCTAGGTGTTCTGACTTCGCATTGAAGGCATTGTTATCTATCACCCTGATTGCATGAAGGCTACAAAGTTGATCTTGGGTGGTTTGAAAACTTCTGAATAGCCTAGCTCACTCGTATGCTTGTGGATAAGTGTGGTTTTGGAATTGGTGAAATGGGCCTGGAGTTCCTATAGTACCTGTATCTTGTACTATCTTGTTTCAGATTCATGTTCTTTGGTTCTAAAGGTTTTCTATAGATTTTCCCTCAAAATTCTATGATGTGTATTCATGTTATTTTTTATTGTTCTGGTTAACCATGATGGTTGTGTGTAGACTCTTGGGTCATCTATATATGCAGTGGATATGTATGTGCATGGGTGTTTTATAAACATGGTGGTTTTACAGGTTTTGCACAGTCAAGAAAAACTTGTGGTTATGTGGAGCAATTGCTAAGCTATTTTCTAGACCCTGGCCTTTGGGGTGTGATTGGATGAGATAGTTGCATTTTGACATGGTTTTGAGGAGGTGTGATGTCTACTCTGCATGGGATTGTTTGTATGTGATTTTTCACTTAGCATTCTTTTGGTGTTGCTTGCTATTTCCCTAGACTATGGTGCTTGAGTTGTGGATGTGATTGGCAAATCGGATCTGGTGTTTGAGTCAAGTTTGTCTACATTATTGTTCTCTTCGAGATCTCAGTTTTGCAATTTCCTTTGTGATGATGGGTTTGCAGTGTTGTGATTAATCTTCAAGTTATGTGGTTGGTGGATTAGCTACCCATTGGTTGTAGTGAGATAACTTGGAAGCAAAATGTCTATATCCATGAGGTTGCTTCAATGCTGGTGCAGATCTGTTAGCTGGCCTTATCTGTGGTCACTTGTGCATTGGCTTGGTTGCTTCTGGATGAGAGGATGTATGGCGTTTGAGTACCTGAATAGTCAATTATGGGGACCTGTAGCGTGTGGATCTCGATGTTATGAAGAGTTTGATACACATTATATTGTAAGCTTTTGATAGTGTTGGTGTGGTCTGCGTGGTTTGGAAATCTTGGTGTTGTTTGTCTTTGTTGTCAAATGGACATGTTGTCGATTGTACCTGGAGGATTTCTAGATCAACAGATGTTCGGTCATGATGCTTGGAAAGCTCAGATGTTGTGATTCAGTGGGAGCTTTGGTAGTGACCGTGGATTCATATTTTTGGTGGTGAATGATCTTCTTTGGTGTTGTAGACGTTACTTGTGGGAATCTTATCTATCCTATTTCTGCAGAAGATTTTTGTCGTGTTTGCATGGACACTATTTAAGGATGTACAACATCTTGGAACCATGGAGTACATTTGGAGTCTTTGGCTGATATTTTGGTGGTGCTTGACAGGTGATGTTGGTTTAGAAGTTTGTTTGCTTGATTTCATGTATACTCTTGCTTGAGCATTAGAGTTTTGACATGTTGTGTTGCTCTTGAGACCATAGTTTGTTCACTTGAAGCATGGTATCTCCTAAGAGAGATGAGTGGATCATGATGTCATGATAAGTTCCTATCATTAGATTTTTGGAGATTTGGCAGTGGTTTGGTAATTCTTTGTGTTTGAGTACATTGATCATATGCTTGAGAAATTCTTGATAGTGCAGTAGTGCAAATTGGAGGTTAGCATGAAATGATCGGTTGTTGATGCTCATGGATACATGGAGAATGAGGTGAGGCTTTCGTTCTCATGAGATGAGAAAGTTGTTATTTTCAACTTAAATTCCAAGTAGCCTACACCTTAGTTGAATATGAGTTCAACAGAGACCAGTGAGGAGATTGCTCTTGGATGAGTCATGATGGCTTGTATATCTTGGAAGAGCATCTTGTTTTCCTATCCTTGGTCTGCTAGGCGGTGAAGTTTATTTGAGAGGTATTTTCCCATTATATCTTTCAGATGTGTCATATACTTTATCTTTCATAGATATGGATCTTGAATTGTTTTTTTAAGGTTCTGGAGGATTCATAGTTATATGGGCCCTTTTTTGATCTTCCTTGTTTATGAAAGGCCTAAATCCATGTTGATTACATGATACATGTTATGTTTGATCTTGGTGATTGAACGGTTGGATGTTGTAATGGCTTTTCTTCTGGTATGTGAAGGAGATCATACTTGACACAACCAGCATTTGGAGGTGTGTGTAGGAGGGTACGCTATAGGTGTTCGGTTTGCAGGTTTTGCATATCATTATGGATGTTCCTTGGTACTACATGATTATGAGTTTCTACGTGCTATTATTGGTAGAATTTTTATTCCACTGATCTTTCAGATTTGGCATTACCC
Organism: Sequoiadendron giganteum; assembly: GCA_007115665.2. Classification (NCBI taxonomy): domain Eukaryota; kingdom Viridiplantae; phylum Streptophyta; class Pinopsida; order Cupressales; family Cupressaceae; genus Sequoiadendron; species Sequoiadendron giganteum. The sequence continues at coordinate 568,206,779 of CM021105.1, read as the reverse complement.
ATGCACTAGGAGTACCTGTATGTGTTTGGTCTTCTTTGACTGGTTGGTACATGTTGCTTGTATCCACGGTTGATGGGTTGGTTGTGCTATTTGGCATGAGTTTACTAATGAGGATACCTTGAAGGTATGTGTGATTGGATGAAATAGCATGGGCTATGGGTTCTATTTTCATTACATGGGTTTGATCAGTTGGATGGTTGCAGTTAGTTTTCTGGTTGATGTTCTATCCGATGTTCTATCTTATTTCTAGAGAAAGACTTCATGACTGTGTTTGCAATTAAGAGCTTTGAATTTATTGCAATGTTACTTCTATATAGTTGGTGAGCACAGTGGGGTGGATGGTTGGAGTTTTTTCCTATGTTGGTGGACATCTTAGATGTCGTTGTAGGTGTCTTGGTTGGAGCATGAAAGCATTGAGTTAGATTCTTTAGTTTGAGTCTGGAGGAAGCCAATAAGTATTCATCAAGGGGAGATTGTTGGAAAATGAGTGCCTCAACTTGCTGGCTTGAACCTCTGAATAAAGACTTGGAAAATTCAACTTCAGTTCAGGACCTTTACCACTTTACCGCTGGGAGAATTCTTTGGAGGCGCAGTTACGCAGTTTACCACCTTACCGCGAGCCTCTTCATTTTTTCTGACGGTTGGGCAGTGTTACTGCCATATCGTAAAGTCTCTCTCCTTCCTAGGTGGTGGCACAGTCAAGGGCGATAGTCAGGTAGACAGATGGATACCCCCTTACCACGGGGGTCATTTGATCAAGGCGTGGTGGTGTGGTAAACCATGATACCATGAAGGTCTTTCAGCAATGGCATGGTAGTGTGGTGTCACCGCCATACTGTGAGGGAGCCTTTTGACTCTGGCACAATGGTGCGGTGTGAGTACCACCTTACCATGAAGGTCTTGTGGTTGTCTAGCGGTTGTGTAGTGGCTTTCCACCATACCACAGGAATATGCTCTCAAAGGTGTGGTAGCACGAGGTAGTGTGTTTGGTGGTTTTGTGGCGTTACTGCCATGCCAAGAGGAGCTCGAGGTTTGCTTGTAGTAGTGTGATGTATACCACCTTACTACGGGCATCTATTGGATGGCTAGTGGTGGCACGGTAAAAGGACCACAGGATTTTATTGACTGTTTGGGCGATAGCCAAAGCGATGGACAAATGATGTGTCGACATGTGGCATGATGTCATATATTTTGATTTTACATCACTATTGTAAATCAATAATTATTGGCTGAAAGCTTTATTTTTATTAGCGATTATTTGCATTAAATGTATATTCTGACTCAGGATAGATATGGTAACCATTTTAATGCTAGGTGACTCGATGCTTGCTGTAGGGCGTTGCAATCAGAATTGAAAGAAGCTTGTCAATGGGGTAGTCAAATACCCTAATGGTTGTTGGTTGAAAAAGAGGGTGAGAAATTACATGTGTGTGTGTTCAAGTAGTATGCATATTGTATTGTAACCATGAACACTAAGACACACAAAATATATAAAGATGTGAACTTGTGGTGGCCATGAGGCTGAGCTGGTCGAGAGGGTGGCTGAGAGAGTCGACTAGTGGGATGAGATGAATCTACACTATGTGTTGTGTGAGGGTATTGTAACAGTGTGAGGATTCTGAACATGTTGTTTCTTGTATTCTCTAGATGAAACAAGATGTAACTCCTATAAAGGCTATGATCCTGAGATTGTATTGTAACTGTTTGTTGCTGAATAATACAATGGCTAGATCTTTTGGAGGGTGGGGTTTTTTACCCGAAAGGGTTTTCCCCACGTAAATTTGTGTGTTCATTAGTTTGTCTTCCATGTTGTTATATTATATGAATTGAATCTGTGCATATGTGTTGTATTTGTTATTTGTCTGCATGTACTTTTCTCAGAAGGATTAATGGGGGAACAACTATGCAAGTTTCCGCTTTATGGAATAGTGGTTTATCTCTTTGGGGTGATTTGATGAAAACCACCGAAGGAACTGTTGTTCTTAGATTTTTCATTCTAAGATGTCCTGGATGTTTTTAACACATCTTGGAAGCATCTTTGTAGTCGAGTTGGTGTAAGTTGTCCAAATTGCCTTAACTAGGCATTTAAGTGTCAAATTTGAGGTTTTATGTTCCCAACGGGAAACTAATTCAAAAATCAGTTGCAAGAAGGTGGAGGTAGTTGGTGAGACCTAAAATATTCCTCTCTTGGTCAAGGCAAGGTTTTTGATGAATATTGAAAGGATTCTTTTCATAAAAGTTTGTTGTTTTCCTGAGATTTTTTGAAGAGTTTGATGATCCCATACTTGATACAAATTGTATGTTCACTTTCATGCTTCAATCCTATAATGGTTAGAAAGGGGGTTGAGTAAGCTTCATTTTTCCATTTGAGTGGTGATATTTCATCAAAGAATAAGGGAGATAACTTAGTTTGTTTACCAGGTGGTCTAAAAACCCTTAAAAATAAGGGTTTTGACTGAAAATTATGTATTTCTTCTATTCCCACATATTAAAATTTCTGAATCTTAGTGGGATGGAAGATATAAGGGTGTATTATCATTTTCTCATGGCTTTGTAGAATGGCAAGCTGGGTGTTGGAAGTTGTGCATGGTTTTTGGCTTGACATCTCTATGTGGCAAGCCTAATTGATAAGCAAAAAAGTTGAGGTTTTGCTTGTTCTAGAGAAATCTATCTAGATGGCACTTAGGGATGATGGTGAAAGGTGAAAAAAACCTATAGGAGTCTGATTTTAGGCTTTGGTGTGCAGAGGAGAGCCTATATATCCAAGACCTAGGGGTAGGTCTTCCAATTAGGCCTCTTGGAGCAGCAGTAGAATAGGCCATAGTGAATTGTGCTTTGACAGTCAAGGGAAAATGTTTTGAGGCTTTGTGGGAGTCCATATTGGGTGTCCAAATCTAGTTGGTTTGGTATGATAACAATCTTCCATTTGGATTTTAAATTGATTGTCCTACTGGGCAAGTGTTACAAGCCTTTAGAGAAAAAGAGGCCTAAGTCACTATAGGAATGGATGTTTGATGTAACCTAAGTGATAGAAGGGGTGTTGAACCTTGGTTTGGTCCATTTAGACATGGTCAAAGTATTCTAAGTCTAGTGAGTGACCTAATTTTATGAACCCTAGGGTGTGGGGTGTCATCCTTGAAGGAATAATGGAGTTTATGACTCCTCATAAGAGTATTTGAGAGAAGCATTATGTGGACTATCTTTTCCATTTGTGGTTGTGTTTTCCTTCCCTGCCACTATGCATCATAGAGGATGTGAGGAAATATATCCAGCAAACCATTTTTGAACTCAACCACACTAAGCTAGAAGAGCTCTAATGATAATTGTTAATGAAGGATGGGAAAACATATAAGCAAGAGTACATGGAGATTGGATGAAAAATATTGGACATATGTAAGAATTTCCCAGACTTTTTAATGAAAGAGGAATAGGTCTAGATTGTCCTAAGCTGGATACATGATGATCTTATGTAGCTCGACAAGCCATAAAAAATTACAAAGGAAGGCATCTATGTTGTGACCGTGATAAGAAATATCAGAGGGATCTTGGCCAAAAAGGCTATCAAGAATAGTAAAGTGGAGAGGTTGATTGAAGCCACATTATACAACTGGTGCTTGATCCTAAAAAAAATTACAAATCCAATGATCAATTATTCAGAAATGGGGATAGCTTGCATAGTATACTATGCTAACCAAGAGGACTTTGCCACTGCCACCGTCGTTCACACCACATATCAAATGGTGGTCAAAGGTAAATATTTTGATTTCTGAAAAATTCATTTGGGATAAATTAATGGATAACCTAGAGAATATCAAGGACAACAAGTATCATTTCTAGTACAACACTCTAATCATTTGTTTAATGTTTTATTTCTTGAATGAATTATCAAGGATCGAAGGAAAAATATGTAAAATATACTAGACCATAGCAGCTAGAATCAAGGACCACACCACTAATTCTCAAACTTCCAAGCTCGAAAAATAACCTACTAGGGGTTTTTCAAAAATTTCTAAGAATAAATATAATTCAGGAGTCGTGTCCCCTTTCTATCTGTCAAATAATACAAGAACTTGAGAAATAATATTCCTAGTTGATAAATAATTTACATACATAGAGGAAGTCAAACCCTACATAGTATGGATTCTAGCTCTCCCATATGAGATCACAACACAAAAAATCAATGCATATGCAGTAGCCCTTCTGCACCACTCCTAGATTTGGGACATATCAAGAGGTAATGGATTAGAAGATGGAAAAGGACTCACAAGATGATGAGGAAAAGAAGAAAAAGAAAGATGAGAAATAGGAAGTACTACAACCCACTACCCACACCTCGATGCACTCTGAATCTTCCAAAAGAAGGATCACAATATCCCATTCCGCCCCTCTAGGATTATTGGCATGCCCTACAACATTGACACTGATAGTTCCTCCTCTAGGCCAATCATCACAAACTCTAAAAATAACCTGATATGCAGGGGTGAAGAAAAATGCTAGCAAATAAAAACCAAATTTTGAAGAACTCAAGGTTGAAAACATATCTAAGGAAGAGGAAGAGGTAGAGAAACCTCTACAAAGAAATAAATGAACAAGGAGGACCTTCAAGAATTTTCTAGTCAAACCAAATCCTAAGAGAAAGAAAAGAAGAAGGAGACACCAAAACAACATCTAAAACTTTCAATGGAGTTGATAAAGATGTTGGATACATTTAAAGCTCTTGTCGGCCATGGGATGCTACCAAAAATCCTGAAGATGTATGAAGAGTATGATGAATCCAATCAAGAGAGAATAATCTAATGTATGAAAAGATACAAGAATTAACTGAATAAAAGTATTAAAGAAGCCATGGAGGGATTCCTTGGCATGAATTCCATAACTATAAGGGAAAAATGGGCTAAATCCTATAGGATATGGCAGCTCCTTCCTAGAATCCTCAACCTATGGTGTGGGCACCCACAGGTCTATTATGCCTCCAAGGGTTAAAACTTGGAAAAAAAAATTGGTTTAGGTTTTTTTCATGTAATAAGGTCCTTCTAGACCATTTCATGTTAGTTAGAGTCATTTTGAGTCATTATGGAGTCTCTAGGTGCAAGGTTAAGAAAAAATGCAAATGTTGTCAACATTGTCAAGCAATTTTGCAATTTTTTGCAAACAAAAGTGTAATTGAGTATTTGTTAACTCCTTAACAACAAATATGGTTGGAGGTAGTTTGGAATAATTTTAAATTCTTTAAAAATCCTTGTATCATTGAAGAGAATGGTTGGTTGATGGATTTTGGAGGTTGAAGAAAATAAAACAATTTCTTTTCTACATTTTTTGAGCACTTTTTAGTGCTAACCTGCAAGACTGTATAGCTAGTACAAAATCCATATCAGCTTGAAACCCATTTGAGGATTTTTTAATGTGAATTATATTTCCTTTCCTTTTTGTGACATCAATTTTCATTAGGTATTTTGAGAGTTACAACCATTTTCCTAAAAACTTCCTGAAAGTTGTCCTAGGGTTTGTAGTCACCTTTAACGGTATGTGCAGGATCATCATGGAAAAAACAGGCCCTTAAGTGGCAAAAAATTCAGAAAAATCAAAGTTAGGCAATTTGACATTATTTTTTTAATAAGTTGTCTATATTATTTCAAAAATATGTAAGAATAGAATTTGTAGCAAATTGAATGTAGTTTGTAAATTACTAGTTTTATTTACAAAAAAATAAAATCTATTTGGTGAAAATTTGAAATTTCAATACAATAGTACTTAAATTATAGGGAAAAAATAAGAAGTAGGTGTATGTCTGACCACCCTAACCACATTAAAATGATAATATTTTTTTATAATATTTTAGATATAAGTAGAGGACTCATGTCCAGATGTGATGCATACTTTTTTGTGATTTTTTTCCAAGTAAATAATTAATTATAATTTTTTGTGACAACTTTTTAAAAATATAAAGACTCGTATGTCTGACCATCATAACTTGGTCAAAACTTCATGAAATTCATTTTTTAATTTTTTAATCATAGAGTATGAAAATCATAGAATGTGATGCATGTTTTGGATTCTAAAAATATGATACCGTTTGAAAGCTATAGATTTTTTTCAATCAGTTGAAAAATCAGGACTTTAGTCATAATTCAATAGAAAATGAATAATAATTATTTATTCAATTCAAAATGAAGCATAATTTATATTGGTGTAAAGCTGAAAATATCCTCTAAAAACCCTTTTCGTTTCATCAATTTTGGGTAGAAAAAAAGTCGTCAGCCACATGCCCATCATATTGCCACTTTTTGGCCCATCATGATTTTGCACATACCCTTAAATGGATATAAATTGCATTATACCCATGAGAAAAGGATGAAAATTGGTAGGAAATTATGTCATGGTTCCTTCTACCACCCTAAAAAAATTAGGCTCATGAATTTCACATTGGAAAAAGATCTCTTCACCAGTCTGCTTTCACATATCCTCAAAAAGTAAAAAACACCCTTGGTTCAATATGGGTTGAGCAAATCTACACATTGTTTGTTTAGGGAAGGGTTATAAATCAATGTTTCATACCATTAAGATTTTTTACATGCCCCATAATACAAAAATCAAGTTGTTTCTCTTTTTTGGTTCCATTTCCATGTATAAACCTAGAAGTTGTCATGCCTAGTTGCTAATTAGGCCTAGTTACAACAAGAGGATAATCAATTTTTGAAGCATTTCGTACAAAGTATCCTACTTTGGTTTTGATATATGTTAAATAATGGCTAATTGGGTATCTTAAAAAAGTCTTCTTTCCTAGAGATCAGTTTTGGTTGAGGAGTTGTGTCCAAAATTCCCTTTTGAAAGGTTATTAGCAAAAATGAGGATTTTGAAGGGAAACCCACCAATTGAAGACTAAGGTCTTGAAAAGGTGATTGTTTGGTTGTATTAGGATATTGAATACCCCTACTCTACATCACCCTACAAAAAATCACCCTCATACATACGAGAGAAGCACAATGCTATTCTACCAACTATATCGAGATGATATTTAAAAAAGAGAGAGATGCAATAATACATATTGTACAAGCCTTTTAAAGGAATAAAAAATAAGTCAGGTGAAAAAACTACCTGATATGAGAAAAAACCACATAAGTAATTATCTCTAAATTAAACCTAACACTAACATCCCCCCTTAAGTGCAAACTTGGGGAGATTATTATGCAAAATGAAATGCAAGATGGGTCCCAACTATAAGGCCATGTTAGGTACCCTTGTATAAATACAAATGTAAGAAAAATAAATCTCTCACAAGTGGAGAAAACAAGAAAAGACCTATTGGAGAAAAATCATCTCCAAAAGAGAGAAAATGAAAACAAAATAAAATCATGTGAGGAAGGATGGAGGACTCCATGATATCCCCAAGTACACCATTTATCACATATATTGCAATAAATATCCCAAAAATAAGAGGGAAAGAGAGAGACTATGTAGCCCCCCCATAATTCGTAATTGCTTGCAAAAATGGTAAGTGTCTGAAGACAAAACATGATCCAATGTTGACAAACAACTTGTCTCGCTTTTGGAAGAAACAAAACCAAGTACAAATGTAGGAATGCTTCTGATTCTAGATAGGAATTGAAGGAAAGAAGCATGAAGATGTATAATGATGTTTCTAAAATATGCTCATGTGTTTCCTTTGGAACTGAAGAAGAAGATTACACAATCAAATTAGGTACATGCCCAATCAAAGAAGGAGGTGACAAATTAGGACTACACAAAAACTGATGTTGAACAATATCTAAAGATCATGATGGTTGGGCAATAGTTTTGCAATGGTAGTCATCAAAGAGGAGAGATAACCCCTCAAATGTGTCCTCCAAATCTGAAATGTGAGACTCCACAAACAAGGATGCAATTTGGATAGATAGGAATCCTAATAAAGAAGATAAAGAGATACTTGTTGCAATGAATTACTAGAAGTGCTTAATGAATCATTAGCACAAGAAGAATGTTCCTACTAAATAGGAATAATAGGAGCCTCAATCAATGACTCTACACAATGAATCATTCAAGGTGAAGGTATATCAACTATCTCTGCTGGAGAAGGAGAATTTGAAGAACCCTCATCATCCTCATTTGAAGATTAAAACTATTCTAAAACCTCAAACTCCTACATAGTAGCATGATTATAGGGTATCCTATCTGAAAAATGAAGAGCCACAAGACAATATTAAACAAGATCATTTGGGAATAACTGAGTATCAGGATCACCATGTATCTCCCAAATTTTAGTCAAAAGAATATGAGGACACTCAAAATGATCAATATCATTCTAAGTGGCATCATTAATATGCATTTCAATAACTCCTAAGACATGATCCCTTTTGAAATTCCATGCAAATTTCTTACTATCAGTACCAGGAGGGGAACGAGATTATACAAATGTGGCAAAAAATGAAGCCATTTGAGATGTTTTTTGATACCATCTATCCATTGTTTATAGTTTCCCTTTATCAACATAATCACAATAGGATGAAATTAAAACCCCATAATGAACTATGACAAATCTCCAAGAATACAAAGACATTAACCTTCCAAAATAATTCAAGAAGCAATAATGCAAAAAAAGGCTAATTATGTATCTGAATCTAAAACAAATTGAGCAAACAAATGTACACCTTACTAGGTATTTTGTGATGGGTTCCTGTGCCATATCTAAAAATAAACTTTCCAAGCACACAAGCCACAACACAAATCACATAAGCACTTCACATGTCTAGTGCGAGTGTTGGAGCATATAAAGGCCAAAAAGGCACCTTCATAGCAAATATGGGATAAATGTTCTCATTTTGGAGCATGCACAAAATATTCACACACAGGGGTGTATGTTGCATAGTGATATCATATGGACTCTAATGAAAATCATGGCCTTTGTTCTTAGCATGCACACCTTGCAATAAAAAAACATGGCCTCTACTGAAAATGCAAACTCCCTGACTTAAAATTGTGCCCAAATAGACATCTATAGATGTAAATCATGATCCACAACTATTCAAGGTCCTTCTAGTCATTGCACATAGGAAGAGTAAACAACCCACACAAAGAATCAAACCCCTCACAATCACACACCTCCAATCGCTAAAAAATGGGTCTAATGAAAAGAATGACTACAATTAGAGGATTTGTGCATAAAATAATATGTTTTGTGGCCTCTACACACAAATCACTCCTGAGAATAAAGGTTGCACAACCTCCATGAGATGGCATAAGCATATGCAAGGTGCATGGGAAAAAAATATCAATAGAATTACCTCCAAATAAAAATGCAAGTCTAAGCAATTATAACGCTGGAATAAAACTGCAAACAAGATTAATCTAATAAAAGAATAATACTAATATAATCCTATGCTAATAGAAAAGAACAAGGAAAAATATGAAAGCATAAATACAAGAAAGAATGCCCTCAGTTGCACTTCTCCATTTTTCTATATTATAATAATTGCCCTCAGATTTTAACAAGTATGCAAGTATGGCCTATTGATTTATTGATTTAGCCAAATATCGAAGATTGTTGAATTCAATTCCTAAAAGTATAAAATTTTTGGGAGGAGGAATAATGACGATGGTTAGGTAAATTTATTAAAAAATGATTTTTGAATGATCGATTCATATTCAAAAGACAGATCAACAATTGAGATTAATGAATGCCATGAAAAAGAGATTTAGTGTCACTAATGGCATGAGTGAAAAAACTTGCATTATAGAGATTAAATTAATTAATAATTTAATCTGGTGTTGAGACTGTTCAAAATTTTGAAGAATAATAATTGCATGTGAAAGATAAAGAGGAAATGTTGTGTTCGAACACACGAATGAATGAATGAATTAAATAAAGTTATTTAATTAATAATAGTTTGTATGCAGAAGAATAAGATTGACTGATCAAACTAGAAATTCTATCTGTTAGAGATAAGTAGATATTAAATTAGGAGATAATTGATTGATTAATTAGATAACTAAGTGATTATCTAATCACAAAGGAATATATGAGGAATAATTATTTTATGAATTAAATGTTTATTTAATTCAACATTCAAAATTTGAGGATTAAATAAAATAAATAAAGATTTATTAAATTGACTAGAGAAAAGGTTATAGAATAATTAAATAATTTGAAATGAATATTTAATTATGGTTGGAAATGTAATAAAGGGTAAATTAAATAATAATTTATTTAATTTAGAAAGGGGATTAATTAATTAGCAACATAACTAAATAAATAACATTTATTTAATTAATTAGGAAAGAATAAAGGTCACAATGAATTAATTAAATAATTAAAGTTATTTATTTAATAGAGGATGGGTGAATTTAGAAAATAATTAAATAATTAACATTATTTAATGATGACCATGAACATTAGAAATATGTTAAAAATAGTGTTGTAGGGCTAGACCAATTTTCAGTGTGTACAGTTTCCCCCTCTTTGATACAATGTCATTTAAGATTTTGTGTCAAAGAAAATTATTTAAAACATGCCCTTGCCATGCCCCGGTGTTAAATAGGTTAGGGTATGCCCCCTCGAGAAAAATGACAATTTTTGAATTTTTTTTGAAAATTTTGGAAATTTCCCTGATTAGGTAATTTGATAGTCAAAAGTTTGGTGGTGGTGAAATAAATTGATTTTGAAGTGGTTTGGTAAATGAAATGGATGTTAGGAGTTGGAAAATAGTGTGTCCAATAGAGAAGGTTGGAGAAAAACCCTCCAAAACCCTAGGTATAAATAGGATTTGGGGTGGAAAATAAATTCATTTCCATCCTAGACATTTTGAAAACCTTGATTTTGGCTTAGAGCTCGGAGCAAAGATGTTTCCAATTCCGTACATAGAGAATCATCGTTACTGCATCTGGACCTTCAGATGCCCAACTGATGCAGGACCCCGGTATGTACCCCTGAACCGTCTTTTGAAATTTCAATTTTCATGCTTTTTTGGGAACTTTGAGTTTAATTTTCATTTGTGTCGCTTTAAAATCAACACATATGTGTGCATATGCGACTCATGTGCTCATGGAACGATGCATATGTGCAATCATGTATAGGTATTTTTAGGTCATTTTGGTAATCAACACATTTGAATTTGTCTGCATTGCATGTGTATGTTTGTATTGTAATTGTGATTGGTAGTGTCACATATAGGTTACTGCAATGTAGTTTTTTTATTGCACCACATTCGCATGATAGGTAGGACAATAATAGTGCACTGCATTTTTAAAAAAAATGACACATATGCATGATAGTTAGATGTGATTGGCTGCATGACACACTTGAAATTTTTCACCACATATGCTTTTTTATATGATGCATTTGAGTTTTTGCAACACATGTGCAAATTTTAATGATGAATTTGAGATTGTGCAGCACATTTGATATTGAAACGATGCATTTGACTATCAAACTTTTGAAAAAAATTATGATGAAAAATGATTTTTTTGCATTTTGACACAAAGTATTTTGATGCATTTGTGGACTGTGTTGGATCTGATATACACGGAGAGTTGATGGTCAGTGACATTTAAGCTACGAGACAAGTTGGTGAGTGATGAGACATGATTGATTTGGAGTTTAGGGTTGCACCATGTTTGTACTATTCCAACCATTCAGGCGAACAAAGGTATGTTGACTACTCTCTATGAGAGATAGCATTCTAATACCTCCTCTTTTCATTTTCCTACTAGAGAGGCAACAGTTACTTTAGAGGACGTCTATAGGATTTTGAGATTGCCTATTAGGGGTGAGAGAGTGATGTATGATACCCAAAGAGGATATAGCGAGATTACCCGATTTTATGTTTATGATGATATAAGGTCCAGCTAGGAACTGAGCACTATGAGATTAGTTGGCATGTATTAGCTAAGAGATATGAGAGGATTGATTGAATTTTATGTATATTGATTTATATGATTGTCCTTCTTGACTGTCGAGGTCATGGTTTTCCTATTGGGTGGGAGGAATTGTTGGTTGGGATATTAGAGCGTTAGGTAGTATATGCCTGGGGGCCATGTTTACTAGTCATGATGTATTTTCATTTACATGATATTGCATATAGGGATGTACAGTCTATGAGCTATGGTACTACCATGCTTATGATTTGGGAATGGGAACACATTGTTGTGTTTTGTCCCCCAGTGAAATCAGATCTATATGCTATATCTTTGTATGTTTTTTGATATGAAGGGGCCATTACCCAGAGTCATGTTGGTGATACCGGTTACTGGAGACATGCCCTTGACACATTGGTTCAGTTTATTTGGAGACCATATATGGATTGTGCTTTATGATGGGATGAGGATAGGCACTTACCCTTTTGTAGACAAACACAATATCTAATTCGTAGGACTATTTCAAGTGTGCACATTATTGAGAGGCATTTGCCTAACCATGTATTGAGACAATCTGGGGAGGTTCAGGATGAGTCTCGGGGGCAAGCTGAGTTTTATTAGTCCTCGAGAGAGGTTCCATTATGGGGGCTTGTGATTCCAGTGGTGATAGTAGAGGTGGATATTCAGGCCTTATAGCCTATGCATTGGGGATGGAGGGGTGGGGTTGCAGATATGGGCACCACTATAGCATATGATGCATGGTGGGCCATTCACAGGCCTATTCCATATATGGATCTAGATCAGTTGGCTCTATTTGAGAGGCGGGGGATAGGACCTAGAGGACGGAGTGGTGGTAGGGTCGGGGATAGAGGAGGTAGAGGTCACAGAGATGGAGATGATGCTGGTAGAGGTGGAGGTGGGAGAGGCAGTCAACGAGGGAGGAGAGGTGATCGATGAAATAGGTTGTCACCCATCCATGAGGAGGAGGGTGAGGGAGTGGATGTACCGATGTTGGATCTTGGTGGAGGAAGGGAGGAAAAGATTGGGGGTGAACATGTAGCTGAGGAGGCTGCATGGGACGACCATGCAGAGGAGGTGGCTGGTGGGGAGGATATGGAGATTGATGTCCTTGGTATATTGGTAGGATATGGTGATGAGGAGGAGGAGGAGGTGATGGGGGAGTAGGAGAGGGAGCTTCGAGAATAGATTGTGGAGAATTGGGATGGAGAGGTTGGAGATATACCATGATGGGATGAGGAGGTTGCCAGGGATCCCAATGTAGCAGAGTTGTAGGCAAGAGTAAAGGCCTTTGAGGAGAGGGTAAGGGATGTTACTGCAAAGCGTGATGCGATGCAAATGGAGAGAGACAATGCCTACTTGGACATAGATTGGGCAGTAGCCAGGAGATAGGAGACAAAGGGAAGATTTATAGAGTTGAGGGATTTATGCACTAGACTGGTTGCAGCCTTTTCTCAGGAGTTAGTTAGATTAGATGAGTGGGAGAGGTATTACATAAATATTTATGAGGCAGAGGTACCACCTAAGAGGTGAGCTCCTAGGTATTCATAGGCACACAGTGGGATTTCTCAGAATAGGTGCCACAACTGTACATAGAGTACTGATGATGTGGTGGGACCACCTAGGACATGACCATGTGGTAGGCCTCCTTCTACACAAAGAGTACATCATCAACAATCACCCCCTTAGACTCCACATCGAAGCAGTGGTAGCACTTCACAGTGAGATGTTTATATTTGTAGACATTGTATTATGATCCTAGAGCCTACAAGCTCCCTCTGGATTGATGCATTTTGACATTGTCCTATGACACTTAATTATTTTGAGCGATATATATATATATATATACATATATATATATGGTATGTGCAGGATCATGATGGGCCAAAAAGTGGCAATATGATAGGTATGTGGCTAATGACTTCTTTTTAACCCAAAATTGATGAAACAAAAAGGATTTTTAAAGGAGATTCTTAGCTTTCCACCAATATAAATTATGCTTTACTTTGAATTTAATAAATAGTTATTATTCATTTTTTATTGAATTACGACTAAAGTCTTGATTTTTACGCTGTTTGAAAAAACATCTATAGCTTTCAGACAATATCATATTTTTTGAATCCAAAACATGCATCATATTCTATGCTTTGCATACTATAAGATTAAAAAATAAAAAAATGAATTTCATGAATTTTTGACCAAGTTAAGGTGGTCAGACATACGAGTCTTTATATTTTTTAAAAGTTGTCATAAAAAAATTATAATTAATTATTTACTTGGAAACAAATTTAAATTTTTTTTTATCACATTGGGACATGATTCCTCTACTTATATCTAAAATATTATAAAAACATATTATCATTTTAATGTGGTTAGGGTGGTTAGATAGACACCTACTTCTTATTTTTCCCTGAAATTTAAGTACTACTCTATTGAAATTTCAAATTTTCACCAAATAGATTTTATTGTTTTGTAAATAAACCTAGTAATTTAGAAACTAAATTCAATTTGCTACAAATTATATTCTTACATATTTTTGAACTAATATAGATAACTTATTCAAATTTTTATGTCAAGTTGCCTAACTCTGATTTTTCTGAATTTTTTGCTACATAAGGGCTTGTTTTTTCCATGATGATCCTGCACATACCTTATATATATATATATATATCATTTTGGTGATGATTATGTGATTGCAATTATTCTATATGATTATGCAATTGTTCTATATGATTATCCAGTTGTTCTACATGATGATGTATGTACATGTTATGGATGATGATTTTTACATTATGATGTTTTATTTCTTATGATGATGTGTTTATTCTATGTGATGATGAATGCACAATATTTACAAATGTTATGAATGCATTCTATGTTTATGAAAATTTGATGCAATGTGATATTATTTATAATGACATGTGGATGTATCTATAACATGTACACTTTATGAATAGTAAATGCCTGTATGTCATGATTACCTAGATACGATGGATATACATATTTTTGTATTGTTTTGAAATGCAGCATAGATGTATGATGTACTATATATAGACATATGACAATGTCTACATGATGGTTGTAAAATGAATGCATATGTAAATTACCTTTTTATTTTGTGTGTCATAGGACTCCGTCATTATGTAGGATAGAATAAATGTTAGCGTGGATTATTCAAATTGTTAGTATTTAAAATGGTTATTAGAAGAATGTATAATCTTTAATATTTTTCCAAATACAAACTAATCCTTGCATTAAATCATCATTGGGTGGGAAATGACACAAATGGATAGTAAACACCATGATATGAGATAGACCAAGGTGTACAAAGTCATCCACTTGCTAAAATAGATAGTCATAGACAAGGAGTGTCGAGACTCATACTAAGGCAAAAATTGTGCCAGTCTTTTTGTCCAAACAAACCACAAACATAAATTAAAGAAAAATACATAGTCAGGATATATTATTTCTCCTCTAAATCCTTCATGGTACATCCTCGAGAAATCTAGTAACATGACTTGAAAACCAAGTTAAAAGAAATTTGATGTAGACAACAGTCAAAGAAAAAGAGTCTAAAGACATCCTTGCTTCTCTAAATCCTTCATGGAACATCCTCGAGAAAGCTAGTAACTAGAGTCAAAGACAAAGCCAAAATAAAAATATAAGACAAAACAAGCCATAAAGTCAATAGCCAATAAGAATATTTGCCAAAATTTGATCTATTGTTGTTTGTTTGATAAGATGATTATTTGATAAAGCCTGATTTCAAGGATAAAACATATTGTATAAGACATTGGTTCTGGTTTCGATTTTTGTGACTATCTATGTAAAGCATGACGAAGCTTGGTTTCAGATAGACAAGTACCGTATAAGACCTTAAGTCTGATGTCGTTTATGTGAAAAGCTGCATAAGGCTATGATGATTGTTAAATGATAATGTTTATTGTTAAGAAGGACATATCTTGTATAAGACATAAGTTGATTGTTTGGGAAATTTGTTTGATTTGACTTGATGACATTGTTGACTAGTTTGGCTTGTTGATGTGTGACTTGTCTTGATGTTATGACCATTGTTTGTGTGTGATGATAGTGTATGAGCTATGTTGACTGACACGATGTACCCTAAAGGAATGACCTAGTATGGCCTTGGGGGCTCATCAATTGATGGCCTTGCCTACATTATACACAAAAACCTCGTAGTTTGACTAGACTCTGACCGATAGAACTGACTGAAAAATATTTATTGATCTTGATGATATCTGACGTGTGTGATAGTGAATGTGATAAAACCTAATGGATTGACCTAGTATAGCCTCGGGGGCTCATCAATTGATAGCCTTGATTACATTATACATGCTGAGACCTTGTAGTTTGACATGACCAATGACTTTGACATGTACAAAGAAAGTTATGATTTTATGTGTGTGATATGTGACCAACGTAGAAAGATGGACCAAATGCCTCGAGGGAACATCATTAGATGGCCTTTCCGACATCCAATCGCAGAGGAAACGTAGTTCGACTAAGTCTACAATTGACTTGACACAACAAACTCTGACTCCTTTTTTGGGGATTTTTGACATGTTTTGATTTTTTTGTTCTTTTTGAGGTTTTATGATTTTTTTAGATTTTTTCAAGATATTTTATGATGTTGGATCAGCAAGTGAAAGGTCCAAATGAATTAGGTCGAGGATTTTCCCCCAGTCAAGTATAAGACCAATAGGATGGAGTGGGGAAACGAAGTGGACTTGATGTCAATTATTCCAAATTATTATAAGGACTACCATTTATTATGGGTAATGGTGGAAAAGTCTAATTAGAATGATGGTAGATGAAAGAGTTAAGTCAACTACACATGGTACCTGTTTGCTAGGTTTTCACCATGGTAATTATCCAAAGTGCCATTGAAGTGGTTCTCACTATTGGATTAATTATTTCTCTTTACATTTTTATTGATTTTATTTTATTTTTTCAATGTTTTTTTTGTGTTACAAAGACGCCTATTTGCCAGGTTTTCATCAAAGTAACATTTATTTATTTATTATTATTATTATTTTTATGATTAAGACAAAATCTCTCAGAATATATCTATATAACCTCTTGAGGTGAGGACTATTGATTGGCAATGATAGTGGTTCTCCTTCAGGAGTAGAGAGTTGATATGCTCTTGATCCAAGGGCTTCTCTAACAATATAAGGCTAACCAATTTGGTTCAAAATTGCCTATTTTTTCTCTTTCAACTTGATTCTTTGGGTTCTCCATTAAGACCAAGTCCCCAATGTCAAAATGTCGATTCAAAAATTTCTTGTTATAGCTACGACGAAGATAGTTTTGATATGCTTTAATATGTTCTAGTGCCTTTTGTCTTCATTCATCTAGGAATTATAATTCATGTAGTCTTGACAAATGGTACTCTTCATCATAAATATGACCTTTCAAAGATACTCTTAGGGAAGAAATTTTGACCTCAATAGGTAAGATAGCTTCAAAACTGAATACTAGGGTGTATGGAGTGGCACCGATGGGAGTACAGATGCTTGTGCAATAAGCCCATAAGGCAGGATTAAGTTGTAAATGTTAGTCATGACCAGTTTCATTGATAGTATTTTTGAGGATTCTGATGATTATTTTGTTAGAGGCCTCTGCTTGGCCATTACCTTTTGGATAATAAGGAGTGGAATAGTGGTGTTGGATATGGAATTTTTCACAGAGATGGAAAACTTATTGGTTTTTAAATGGCCAACGATTATCTATGATGATGGACTAAGGAACACAATACTAAAAAATGATATAATTAAGGATAAACTTGGAAATTTGTGTGTCGATAATATAGGTCATAGGACTAGCCTCGATCCACTTGGTGAAGTATTTGGTTGTGGTTATTATGAACTTAAGGCCATTGGAAGATGGAGAATGTATTTTACCTATGATATCAAGTCCCCAATGGGAAGAAGGCCATGGTGAAGTTATCGATTGGAGCTCTTGTGCTGGCACGTGTATCAAGTATCCATGTACCTAGCACTGTCAACATTTCTTGATGAAGATATGAGTCTTTTTTCATGGTAGGCCAATAATAGCCTAGTCTCATAATCTTCTTAGCTAAGGTAGGACCACTATAATGGGGTCCATATATACCCTCATGTATTGCACTTAAGGTTTCTTGTGATTCTTCAGTATCGAGACATCTCAACAAGGTATTGTCTAAGGCATGTCTATAAAGGGTATCTCAGATGATGGTATATTTGGAAGACTTACAAATAAATGTCCTATGTTGGTTGTTTGAAAGGTCTAAGGGTAGGATTTGGGAATGGAGGTAGTAATATATGTTCTTGTACCATGGGGAAATGGGACCAACAAGCTCACACACCATCACAAAATCTAGGACGTCATAGGTAAAGACCAAACGCCATTCAACCAAAGGGCGTTTGACCAAAAGCTCAAATTTAGGAATTTTTCTAGGTATGTTCAATAATGAAACAATGTTTTCCATAGCATCTTCTACCCTCATTTGAATGTGGGGTATTTTTTGAAATATGATGTTATCAAAATATTGCTTAAAACTATCTTTCATGTGTTTGTATGGGGAAATTTTATCATCTTTAGTTTCATACTCGTCATTAACTATTCAGACTACCAGCTGAGAGTCTCCATAAACATGTAAATGCTTAATCTTCCATTGGTCTGCTATTTTTAGTCCTGTTACAAGGGCCTCATATTTTTCTATGTTGTTTGTGCATGGAAAGGCAATTTTGAATGACTTAGGAATAGTGTCACCTTGTGGTGTAACAAATAATATACCCGCTCCTGAACCACGATTAGTGTGGACCCATCAAAGTGTAGCTTCCATGTGGTTCTTTTGTCAATGTTGAAGATGAACCCATCAAGAAAATCTACAACTAGAGGATTCGTGGCCTTAATTGGTGCATCTTCCAATTGATCAATAATAACTTTCCCTTTTATAGCTTTTCTTTCCACATATTGGATGTCATATTCACTAAGTATCATTACCCATTTAGCCAATTGGCTTGTTAGTGCTGCTTTACTTAGGAGATATTTCAAAGGATCTATCTTTGCGACTAGCATTGTTTGGTGGTTTAGCATGTAGTGCCTAAGTTTTTGAGTAGCAAAAACTACTACAAGACAAGCACGTTCTATGTGACTATAGTTTAGCTAATATCCCACCAAAGTATGGCTTATATAGTACACTACTCTTTCATGACCTTCATCATCATTTTGTGCAAGTAAGGATCCTAGTGCTGATTGAGTTGCCAAAATATAGAGTATCAAAGGTCAGGTATCTGTAGGTGGCATTAACACAGGTGGTATAAGCAGGTAATCCTTGATCTTCTGAAAAGATTCTTGACATTTGGCTATCCATACAAATGGTACCCCCTTTTTAAGTAAGTGTTGGAATGGATGTATCTTTTCTACTAACTGTACTATGAAACATATGATAGACTATAGTCTCCCTTGTAATGTTCTTAGTTGACTGATGTTGGTTGGTGGAGGCATGCCCATTATAGATTTTACTTTTGTGGGGTCCATTTCAATGCCTCGTCTAGAAATGATGTATCCTAGAAGTTATCCTAATTGAATGCCAATGACACACTTTTTTAGATTTAGCCTTACTTTGTATGCTTCTAGTCTTTTAAATATCTTATCTAGGACTTGCAAGTGATCAACTATTGTCAATTATTTGGCTATGATATCATCCACATAGTCTTCCATGAGAGTAAGTACAAGGTCATTGAATATAGTTGTCATGGAACGTTTGTATGTAGCTCCAGCATTTTTAAGCCTAAAAGGCATGAAATTCCACAATATGTTCCCCATGGACATGTAAAATTTGTCTTGTGTTGGTCAACAGATGCAATCTTGATTTGATTATATCTAGAGAAACCATCCATGAGGGATAACATTTCATATCATGTTGTAAGGTCCACTATCATTTCAATGTTTGGCAAAGGGAAGTCATCCTTAGGAAATGCCTTGTTGATATCTCTAAAGTTTGTACAAATTTGAATTCCCTGAGATGGTTTTTTTATTGGCACAAGATTATAAATCTATTCTGCATAATCTATTGATCTGATGAATCTAACATCCAATAGTTTCTTAAGTTCAACTTTGACTAGTAGAGTGATTTGTGGATGCATTTTTCTTAACTTCTACTTGATGGGATTAATACCTTTTTGTAATGGTAGATGATGCAATATAATTTCAGGATTAAGCCCCGGCATGTTGGCATATGACCATGCAAATTTAATCTTTCTTTTTGCAAAGAAGTCACAAAACTCTAGTTGCTCTATCTCTGTCAAATATGCTGCACAGTAAATTACCCAAGGATTATCTTCAATGTTAATGTTGATCTCAATAGATTCTTCCACTAGCATTGGTGAATTTTCCTTAGCAACTAAGAGAATGTTCACACCTCCATCCTTGGGTGCCTCAGATAGGTTTTTTCCTTTAGATGTGTCCTTTATTTTTACACTTTCATTGTCGAAAGGCGCCTTTTAGTTTTCACCTAAGGACATGTCATTTTCATTGTTTTCATTTTTTTTCTTTTTTTCTTCATTTTTGCAATTGGGGGTGTGAAAAGACTCCCTAAAATATGCCATGTTATCCAAGTCTATGGTAAATATAGCCTTATGATAACCTCTAGGTATGCCTTCTCGCAGTCCCATGAACTCATCTATTGCTTCATCATTCTCAAATAATTCTAAGATGGGGGTGCCTTGTTGATCCCAATCGATAAGTTGGGGATATAATAGGGGCATGTCATCATCGAAGTTATCAAATGTTGAGGCTAAAAAGGTGAGGATAGACTGGTTGACATGGTCACCAAAGTTTTGGACTAACTCCTTTTTGTTCTTTTTCCTAGGGAAATGTAGACTCTGAGGTGGGACCATTGTAAGGGCTAGGTCATTAGAAGATGGTTCGTTAGGTACCCAACAGGAAGGATCAAGGGTTTCCCAATAATAAAGCTTAAGCCATTCTTCTTTTGACAAGGAATTTTTAGGACGGGAATCAGTTGATTTTGGTGAAGTATTTAGAATTTGGTCAAGTTCCCCAAATAACTTATCCAGGTCCATTATGCTGGTGGAGGAAAGGAAAACCCATTCATATTCATTTGAGTCAGGGGAGTCACAGAAAAATGGGTTAGATGGTTTTTGGGATATCTTGATGCTTTCAGAAGCACTCACTTCCTCTTGTGATGGTGTCGAGATACTAGGAAAGCCAATCCTAATCGATTGAAACCCTAGCCCTAGGACTTTTGGTCACTATGAGACAATGATTGGTTCAGTCCTTCCATTTTGATGTAGCCCTAACCCACTCTATCTATCATACCCTTTCTTTTGAATTATCATGAAGCCTTTTCCATATTGATCTTTAGGTATTTGAAGAGATAGTGAAGGGTTTTCATTGTCTTCATTATATAACCAAGATGTGACATCTTCCTGATCCATAGCTTCCTTAACTCTCCCCATTTTTTGAAAGTCATTTTTGGAGGGACATGTATTGTAATAATGGATTTTCTCCTATCTCTTGCAGGTAAACCATATGACTTAGGAGGAACCAACTAACTGACACAATAGGATGCTTTCATGTGATATTCTCTGTAGCCCTTATCTTGGATCTCAATGTTAGGAGTGGAATATGGTGGTTTTGATGCAATGGAATTGGAAAGAGTTGATGGATCAATGTATATGGATAAGGTGGATTATGAAGCTTCCTGATTGACAAGCACCTATCATTGTGGTATTTTGTGTAGGCTTGTAAAATATTGGAAAGGATATGGATCACCATCGATTGTGATCTTAGTTCCATTGTATGGGAATTTGAGATATTAATTGTATGTGGAAGGTACGACCTTCATAGCATGTATCCATGGTATACCCACTAACAAATTATAGGGAAGGATGAGATCCAAGACTTGGAAACTATTGTCCATAACCATAGGGCCAATCCTAATAAGGAGTGTTACCACTCCTTTAGATGACATTTCCTCAACATTGTATGCCTTAATGACTATACTCTTAGTGGTTTCCACACATTCTTCTGATAAACCTAATGCCTTAACCAATTTCAAGGTGCAAAGATTCAACCCTGCTCCTCCATCTACCAAGACTCGTTTGACTTTGGTTTGATGGACAAGAACTTCAAGGTGTAATGGGTTGTTATCGTTGGTTTTCTCAGTTGAATAATCCTTCTCAGAGAAGGTGGAATGATGTGAATTGGTTAAATATCCTACCATCTCTTCAAAAAAATTGACATCTAAGTTGGTGGAGACAGTTGTGATTTTCAAGGGTTTGTCTAGAATGGCTTGACAATTTGGTGGTATGGTCAATAGTTCCAAGATGGATATTTGTGTTGGGGTCTTCCCCAACTAGTCAAGTATATTATACTTAGGATTGGAAGATTGTGTCTATGACTCTGATGAAGGACCTAAAAGGGTTATCTTAGTTTTGTGTGTATTCACAACACATTCAAGATGCTTCTTTATGGTAATGGTATGGATATTTTTTGTTAGTGGCTTGGATATGATTGATGATCGTACCTTGGTTATAGTCGTACTTGGTATTGGCATAATTGACCGAGGTATTATTCTTAGTTCCTGAATTGGAGGCCTTTCCTTTCCCATGGTCATGTAATGGATCTGTGAAGACCTTGTGGTCACTATTTTTGGTATGTTTTTGCCCATTGACTTCTATGGTTCCATCTTCAAAAAAATCTTGCATAATGTTCTTCAGTTGTTGGTATTGTGGTAGGTTATGTCCCTTTGTTTGATGGTACTCATGAAAGGTGTTTTCATCCCACCATGAGGGTTTAAACTATCAAAGATCATACTTCTTTGGCTCTAGAGGTTGTATGAGTTTATGAGGTGATGAAAAACTACGTCTAAGAATAATGTTCTAGTTTATGTTTTTGGGATTTTTTGGATATAATGAAAGAATGCTGCTATTTTATTTTTTGGAAAATAAAGAATGTCTAAAATGATGATATGCTAGGATGAAAATATGCAAAATTATAAACAAACTCCTAAGGTACCTAATTTTGAATGATTCCAAGAGGAGGTTACCTACCACCTATAGCTTAACCAAGGCTGCAATTTTACTTAGTCAAGGAACCTGTTGTAGGACTAGGAGCAAATGATAAGGTGAACTCCCAAACTAGACTAATGAGCTGGAAAAATTCACAAATAGGACAAAAGATATTGTTGACAAGTGATTGGGTTCAATGACAATTTTTGTAGAAGCATGGGTTTTCCCATAATGTGTAAAGTTATCCTATCCTAAGATATGCAAGTTTTTAATATGCAACTAAATTTTGCAACTAGGATGTGTATCACTAAAACTAAATAACACCTAAAAGATGGAATGATGCAAAGTATGAGAAAAATTTATATTTTTTGTCCAAGGGTGACTAAGAAAAACAAAAACTAGTATGACTGTTTGGTTTCAGACTGTGATAGTAAATTCTGGTTTTTTGGTTCTCAAGCGAATGCAGTTCACTATTATAGATGCACGATAGGATTTAGTAGATGTGTTTCAGAGGGTCATATGCTATTTTCTACTAAATTAGGTCTCAATTTTGTGATAGGAAAATGCAATTCACTATGACACATGCAACTAACTTTTAAATAGATGAGACTCACTATGACAGATGCGACTCGGTTTGACAAATGCAACTTATTATTAAACATATGTGACTAAGTTTTCTTGGTAAATGATAGTGGACTTAGTTTCAACAGTTGTTGGTTTCTGGTTAACAAATGCGACTCAGGATGACAGATGTGATTTTATAATTAATAGATGTGACTCGTTTTGACAAATACAGTTTTCTAATGAATTGGGTTTTTGAATGACTCTGTTTCATGATAAAAGTTTGGAAAATGTAAACAAGCTGAAAAAAAAAATGTTTTGGTTTGATAATCATGAAAATGTATATTTTCAGAAAATATGTACAATCCTAAGGCTGACAATGACAGTACTTGTTGAATTCTCACTTGGGTTTCCCCAACTACACTTATTCAAAGTGGATGACTAGAAGCTTGACTACACCAGCTCTCCCTTACACAACACAAACTTCTCGAGTTAGCTAAGCTTCAGCTCCCATGACTCTCCCATGGCAAAAATTTCATTCCTACTAAGAACCGTATGAACATGAGATGGCTTCAGAGGTCTGACCTCTTGCACCAACAAATAGGGGTTTTTGGTTAATCTAAAAACAATTTGGTGAATTAGTATAGGCACCTATTCAGAAAGCCACACGAGACACAATATTATCCCAATCTGTAGAGGTTACACTCTACAGGTTTTGATGCACCACTAGGGTATTGGGGGAATCAACTGCTAGTTCGCAGGAGTTCCTGTAATGCTGAGTTTTCTTTAACATTAAAATTTCTATACCAGTTGGGAGTATGTTGGCTTTAGTTCATCACCGGTTATGACTCACTTTGGGGTGAGTACCTAATCCCACCAAATAAGTCTCAAATTCTAGAGTCAGTAATAGTTTCTCTTACACCCAAGATCGCACGAATGCGCAAGGGGAGAGGATACTTTTGTTACCTAATCGAGATCTAATCTAATAGATGTGCAAATGCACCAAGTACAAATGACAATAATTATTTAAAAAACCCAAAAGATAGTTATCTATTCTAATCAAGCTATTCATTTTTCTTAAAAAGATTCCTTCAACTTTGGTCCTGCAAAGAAATTGTTAGTAGTTTTTGCAGATGTCTTCGACAATGTTTTTGCAAGATAAATTGATTAGTAGTTTTGTTTATGTTTCTATCTTTGTCATTCATCCTACAAAAGACTTTTTGAATTCCTGTCCAATACAAATGGTCTTATAAAACACTACGTTAACTCCAATAAAACAAACACTAAAATGCGAAATTAGTTATAAAAAAGATAAAAACTAAAAGCGAAAACATGGAAATTTAGAAAAATGATTAGTAGTCAAATGTGTTACATAAAAGATCAGATGCATCACAAAATATCAGATGCATCACATAATATCATATGTGTCTTAGGAAATCAGTTGTGTCATTTTGTACTGCACATGCATCACTCTATACCTGTACCTACAAAAATTATAAACTTCTACGAATTTTGAAAACGATGTCTTCACGTCAGGTTCACCAAGTGTAATGCTGGAATAAAATTGCAAACAAGATTAATTTAAAAAAAGCATAATACTAATATAATCCTATGCTAATAATAAAGAACAAGGAAAAATATGAAAGCATAAATACAAGAAAGAATGATCTCATTGAATATCTTTATAAATCCTTGAATGACCTCAATTACACTTCTTCATTTTTCCGTATTATAATAATTGACCTCAGATTTTAACAAGTATGCAAGTATGTGCTATTGATTTATTTATTTAGAAAAATATCGAAGATTATTGAATTCGCTTCCTAAAAGTATAAAGATTTCGGGAGGAGGAATAATGACGAAGGTCATATCAATTTATAGAAAATTGATTTTTGAATGATCGTCTCAAATTCAAAAGATATATCGATGATTGAGATTAATGAATTCCATGTGATATAGATTCAGTGTTAGTAATTACGTGAGTGAAAAAGCTTTCATGATAGAGATTAAATTAAATAATAATTTAATATGGTGTTGAGACTATTCAAAATTTGGAAGAGTAAGAATTGCATGTGAAAGATAAAGAGGAAATGTTGTGTTTGAACACACGAATGAATTAAATAATAAAATAATTTTTATTTAATTAATAATAGTTTGCATGCAAAATAATAAGACTGACTGATCAAACCAGAAAGTCTATCTGTTAGAAATAAGCAGATATTAAACTAGGAGATAACTGACTGATTAATTAGATAACTAAGCGATTATCTAATCACAAAGGAATATGCCAGGAATAATTATTTTTATGGATTAAATGTTTATTTAATTCAACATTCAAAATTAGAGGATTAAATTAAATAAATAAAGATTTATTTAATTGACTAGAGAAAATATTGTAGAATAATTAAATAATTTGAAATGAATATTTAATTATAGTCAGAAATGTGATAAAGGGTAAATTAAAAAAAAATTATTTAATTTAGAAAGGGGATTAATTAATTAGTGACGTAATTAAATAAATAACATTTATTTAATTAATCAGGAAAGAATAAAGGCCACAATGAATTAATGAAATAATTAAAATTATTTAATTAATAGAGGATGGCTGACTTTAGAAAATAATTAATGACCATGAATATTAGAAATATGTCAAAAATGGTGTCGCAGGCCTAGACCAATTTTTAGTGTCTACAGTGGTAACCACATGAGATTTTCAAATGCTAGAACAACGAGTTTTGATCCATAGAAAAATGAGATGGGGAATGCCCACCTATTTCTCTAGTTCATTCATTAATGTCGTAGGAACCCTAATTGGATTGACTATCACCTCACAAGGTGAGTCAATTCTCAATAAGGAGGACCTAGGAGGGGGTTCTTTTAGGCTTTAAGGGGTTCACCACCAAGAAAATGCTTGGAAAAGACAAATAAGCATTCAACCTACAAAACCTAGTTATGCAAGCTAAATGAGGGATGCAAATGATTATATTCTGAAACAATAAGATAGGATGTGTGTACTTGGGAAGTCTAAACATGTGATGAGGATTTCAGAAATGCAAAGAAGTTGCCAAAAAGTGCTATGGAGGACTAAGATGCCCTTACTGTTGTCTTAGTCTTGCTGATATCTTTCAGGGAAAATGCAAAATCTTTGGATCTCAAAATAGAATCTTAAATAATATCTAAAAATACCCTTGGGAGGACTAAGATTCCCTAGGTGGCATATTAGTCCTGTTCTGGATTTTTGAAAACTTTGAATATGGTCCTGAGCTCCAAGGTATTCACTTACTTCTTCTCAGATTCGAGGTCCTGAATCTTCCATATTTGGCCTATAGGTGAGTTTCTATGAAGATGACAACTTTTCAACTTTGTACCTCAAATGATCTTCAAGTCTTCAACCTCAATTTCCAATCACAAACATGCAAGAGAGGAAAAACTTGTCGATTGTTAGTAAATGGTGGTTTTCCTTGGTCAAACCCCTTGTTGGTAATTAAACCTTGAAATGAAATAGAATAATGAAGCAGAATGATGAATGAACAAATGGAAATTCTACAACTCACCAAACACTTGTGATGTAATTCTACAAATATGCTTGAGAGGATTGGAATGGATGTGGATCTTGAATCTTTCTTGAATAAGATAGATCTATGTTAGCTTGAATTATGGAAACCTACATCATAATCATTAGCTCCAAAACAAACATGATGATGCTTGAATCTTGAAGATGCTCCAAATTCTTGAAGAATTTCTCTTGAATACTCTTATGAACTCAAAATTTCTACTATGAATGCTCTCACAATTCTTGATTTGAAATGAGTGAAGGAACCTTGTATTTATACTTATCTATGCTTACTATCCCAAAATAACACCACAATAAGCTGACATATGAAATCATTAAATAAAGGTGGCCAAATCACACCAAGATTTGAAATTGAATCTTGGAAATAAGACAAGGAGGACTAAGATGCCCTAGGTGGTGTCTTAGTCGCAAGGCTCAAATCTCAGGGCACAGACTCCAAAAAGGGACCTTTTTAGGATGCCTTGAAATCAGGGTCCCAGGACCTATGAAGGACAAAGATTCCATAGGTGGAATTTTAGTCCTAGTCCACAAATCAAGAACACATAAATAGAATCATTAAATTTTTGTTTACCCTTTGATGTTTTTTGGGATTAGCCAGAAAACAATGTAGTTTAGTAGGCTTGTTGATGCAAAATAGAACCAATTAAACCATAAAGAAGCATAAATAAAGTAAGGTAGGCCCAAACAAGTGTGAAAATGCAATGGTATGCATTTTACTACAATACATTTAGCCCCCACTTTAGTGAGAGGATGAAATTTTTTCAAACTCACACTAAAGTAGCCAAACACGCAATCAAGAGGGGTTCAAATGTGTGAATGCTAGTAAGATAGGATAACAGTAACCAAGAGGGATGATCAAGCCCCCAAGATTAAGATATTGTGGAAAACTAACATAGGCACAAAGGAAAATGCATGCAGATGATAAATGAAGCCATAACTAGATCACAAACATACACAATTAAATATAGGAAAAAAAGGAAAAAGGAAAAAGAAAAATGCAATGGATCAAGCTTTGACTAGTTATCCAATGCACTGTGAAACAGGTCTAGGTTTTTTGTCAAAAAAGGTTTACAAGTGGAACATGTTGTCCACTATGCAAAAAAAAGCACATTCTCACAATGGCTAGTGAAGCTATGTGTCCACTAGGTGAGCCCCAAGAAGTCCATATCAATACCATACCCCTATGACTATGATAAGGACAAAATAAAATGCATTCTCACAAGGGCTAGTGAAGCTTGGTGTTCACTAGGTGAGCCCCAAAAAACCATATCAAAGACATACCTTCATGACTTTAATAAGGTATAGAAATGCAATGAGAAAGAAAGAGGGATGTTTGAAGGGATTTTTCTTGGTTCATGCAAGGTCTCATCTTAGGGAATATTGTGCCTAATGTCTCCAAGAGAGGACAATTCAAAGAAATATCACGCTCTCGGAGGAAATCAAACACAATGAAATCACCAATAAAAGGATTCATCACAAGAAAAAAGAAAATCGTACAATGAAACATGAATTTTGATGTATGCCCCCACTTAAATTTGTTGCTAAAACCATTGTTGTGAGAGATTATTTTAAAGTAAAAGACATGAGAGCTTACCCAAAAAGCCCTATGCCAAGTCATATGTTTACAATAAGCTATGTTACAAGTATGGATGTCTTTGCTGGTGTTGTCATTAATGTTTTCATTGATGTCAAAACTATATAGATTGAGTAAGTTGGATTTTTCCAAGTGCTTTTGAGAAAATTTGAAATATAATGAAAGTTGTGTTGAATTATGTTATGAGCTTGCTCCGATATTGTGGTCCATGTTTCTCCTATGTTGAACTAATAACTATTTAGATTTATAGGTGTGTTCAGGAGCTTAAATAGATTGTATATTCTAAGTTTCAACTTCTAGTTTGACGGAGAGAAAATTTTATTTTCACTAGTGTGTGAACTAGTTTGTCAGAGTTATCTAGTTGTTGATTGGGAGAAATGTTTTGGCTTCGTAGTCCTCTAGTATTTTGTTTCAGATCTTGCGAATCTAGGAAACTATTCCTTTTGATGGTTTCTATGTTCTAAAAAAAATTCTTGTGGTTTGGTGCTCTATAAGACCTACTCTGGAGTCTCTATATTTTGTTGGTTGTCCCAGTTAAACTAGTGAAGTTTTTTATACAAATGAGGTTTATTGAATTTGTTGCGGATGTATTTGAGTTATTATTAGACATTGTAAATTGATTGGTGAAGTGTGTTGAACAATCCAAACCTGTTTATCTTTTTGATGATGTGTGTACTTGAAAGTTCATTGGTGTTTTCATTAGGTTTGGCCGACCTAGTGTTTACACGGTACATTTTGTTTTTTCATCGACTTGAGGAAGCATGTCCATGATCCAAGATGTTATTTGGGTCCTAAATTAAATATCTTGGATTTTTTTGTTGTGTTTCTGATATGTGGTTGTCATTGATGTCAACACTATTAGCATTAATGTCTTTGACTGTATTTGTCGAGGATATTGAGAAAATTGTAATAAAATATGTTGCAGGTTGTCTGCGAAGCAGTGAAGATTAGTATAATGGAAAGTTCAGTATGTTGATGGTGAGAAGTTGCAGATTAAAGAGTTTTTGTTTAGGTGTATCTATTTTATCCATTGAAATGTTTAGAGGTTTGCATGAAGATTTGAGTAAGTTAGGATTTTTTATGTTTCGATAGTTATTTTATTACTGTAGCTGGTGTTCCTTGAAGAAGATAATGTGATTCTGGTAATCTGAGTTGTTGTGAATGCACCTGTGGTGTTTGTGGATGTTTCTAGATCATTATCTATCTATGTTGCACGTCTACATTGATCGCTATGCTTGTGATCGGTAATTTTCTCTTCCTTTTTCATGCTTTTCATCTTCATGGCCGATAGGGTGATTGTAGCATGTTGTGAATATTTGAGGAATAATTTTTGAAGGTGTTTTGTGTTTGAGAGGATATTATTTTGGGTCTTCACTATGTTGTGGCCGACCTTGAAAATTCACATTAATAATCTTTATTGTTTTGGGCTGACAGTTTGTATGCATCTTATTATTTTGTTGAAGTCGACATGAAGGGATGTAATTCCTTGTTGCGTATATATAAGTGATTGTTTCTTCATTTGAATGTGACCAAACAAGTGTGTGTGCATGTATAATGTTCTAAATATTTTGAACGAAGATTAGAGTGTGAATAAGAGTAAAGAAGAGTGAATAAGAGTGAAGAAGTGTTCACGTGCTTAACTAGAACTATAATTAGGCATTAGTAGATGCTACTTTCTCAGTTCAAAATCTGCATGGTTGTAATCCAAATGTTTCTATAAGACAGTGAGTCTTCCTTTGTATTTGAGCAGCTAGCTCTAGGTAGTGTGCTTGAATGCATGTGCATTCCCCATTTATTCTTGTTATACTTTTAACAAGGTATAAACATGCGGACTGACCTCCACCGTCGTTTTTTCCCTAATAGGGTTTCCACATTAAAATATTGGCGTTATGTATTTTTCTGATGTGTTGTTGATTTATGCTTTCATGTTTATTAATCAGATTTGAGAATAGGGGTTAATAAATTTAATAAGTTTGAAATTTTGTGACAACTAATTCACCCACTGTGAAGTTGTCTGCCCTTGTATTGCCAACGATTGGTATAAGAGAAGGTTCCTTGGAAGAATTTTAACAGCATAAGGTGATTTAGGATGACCACATATAAGAAGGACAGTCTAAGATTTTATGGAACAAATTATTCTCTATGGAAGACTCAAATGGAGTGTCATCTAACATGCATTGGTGAATCCTACTGGATAATTACAAGTAATAGGTATGTTATTCCTTAAAATGGTCCTACTACTACTTTTGAGATTAGGGATTTTGAATACAATATTAGGGCTAAGGAAGAATTGTTGAGTGCTTTGACTAATTTTAAGATGATGATGTTATGGATCTGAAGACTGCTTATGAGATCTGGAAAAGTTGGAAACTTTATATGAAGGTGATGCTAATGTGAATATTTCTAAGCTACAAAGTCCAAAAGGGAAATATTAAATATTGAGAATGGGTGATGATGAGAATATTACTACTTTTATGCAGAAAGTGAATGAACTTGTGTGTGGTATTAGATGTGTTGGTGGATCGTTGGATGAATCAGAGATTGTTTCTAAGGTGCTTAGATCCTTGCTTAATGCATACAAAGTCAAAGCTACAACTATTGATGAGCTTTGGACTATGACAAATGTAACCAGAGATGTTGATTGGTAAACTTACTACTTTTTAGTTGAGTGAATTCAATAATGCCCTTCCTAAGATAGAATCTACATTCAAAGCTACTACCTTCGGAAGACATCAGCAAATATATGATCTAGGTGAAAGTTCTTCTAGAAAGGTATTCAAGTATGAGGAATAAATGAGACGGATTGAATAAGAAGAGAGAGAACTCGATGAGCTTGAAGCACTTATTGTCAAAAGAGAAGCCAAAGGACAAGGTACGTATAAAGGAAAGTTTCCTATTAAATTTTTTTCTTGCAATAAGATAGGTCATTTCTCATCAAGGTGTCTAGAAAGAGTTCCTAAGGTAGGACCTAACAAGCCTAAATTTCAAAGGAAGTGTTATTATGTTGTTGATGAAGGTGTGACAAATGATGAATCTAATAAAGGGAATGCAAGTGAGGACGAATGGGTATTTATTGCTATCAAGGAAAATAATCATGTGTATACTGAATCTACGAGTTGTACAAATGTGGAGAAAGCCCTAGCTACTCAAGTTGAAGAGAAGGATGAATGGGTAATTGATAGTGGATGTTCTCATCACATGATAGGTGATAAAATCAAATTTGTAAGCCTGGAAAAGTATGATGGTGGTGTTGTAAGATTTGGTGATAACAATGGTGGTATAATCTATGGCAGAGGATGTATTTCTCTTGATGGTAAGCATAATATTTATGATTTCCTATACGTTGAAGGTTTGAAGCATAATATTTAAGTGTCAAACAGATAGTTGATAAGGGATACAATCTTCAATTCAAGGATGGAAAGTGTAGAATATTGTGAAGTCCCAAAAATGTGATTGCTTCAGGTACAAAAACAAAAGGTAACATCTTTCACCTGAATGCTACTAGTAAAATTTGTCTGATTGCTCAAGTTGATGAAAGTTGGTTGTGGCATAGGAGAATGTTTCATGTAAAATTATATAACAATATAAAGATAAGTTCTACTCAGGAAGAGAGAGATCTTCCTAAGTTGGTAAAACCTTCTGATGCCATATGCAAGGAATGTCAGTTAGGAAAGACAACTAGTATTTAATTTCAGAGAAAACAACATTGTTCAAATGAATTGTTGGAGCTTGTGCATACTGACTTGTGTGGTTTTTCTAGAATCATAATTTTACAAGGTTACATGTATTTCATGTTTCTTCTTGATGATTATTCTAGGATTATGTGTGTTACCTTCTTAAGGGAGAAATATGAAGCTCTGTAGAAGTTCAAGATCTTTAAGGCTATGGTTGAGATATAGACAGGTCTAAAGATTAAATGTCTAAGATCAGATAGAGGTGGTGAATTCACTTCCAACAAGTTTAATTCTTTTTGTGAATAACATGGGATAAAGATACAATTATCTACACCGTAGACACCACAACAAAATGGAGTTGTGGAAAGGAAGAACAAGACAGTTCAAGATCCTGCTAGGACTATGATGTTGGAAGGAAATGTTCCTCATATCTATTGGAGAGAAGTTGTGAGTACCATTGTTTATCTCCTCAGCCGGGTACAAATCAAAGGTGATATTGGTAAGACCCCTTTTTGAGCTATGGTATGGTCATAAGCCTAGTGTTAGATATTTCAAAATATTTGGGATTAAATTCTATATTAGAAGAGATGAAGATATAGGAAATTTTGATGCTAGGAGTGATCAAGGAATCTTTCTTGGTTATTCTACTAAGAGTAAGGCCTACTGGTGCTACAATAAGAGATTGATTAAAATGGTTGAAAGAGAAAGATTTAAGGTTGATGAAGACATTGCTAGACCATCCAAAACCTACGGATATGATTTTGATGATCAGAATGATAGTACAAACAAAGGTCGAACTTCAAATCAAGTTTGAATCATTCTGGTGAATCAAGAAGATCATGAGGAAGGAGAAACTAGTGAAAGTGTAGAAGAGAGATCACAAGAGCCTAAAGTTCAAGAGCATCCTAAGACTCCAAGGTATGTGAGATTAAATCATTTAGAAGATCAGATAATAGGTGATAAGAACAAAGGTGTCCAAAATAGGAGAAGAATTGTAGAAGAATAATGTTTGATCTCAAAGACTAAGCCAAGTAATGTAAATGAAGCATGCAAAGATGAACATTGGATTGAATAAATGAAAGAAAAACTACAAAAAATTGAGAGAATAATACATGGATTCTTGTTCCTATACCTAAGGAAAAAAATGTAATTGGAACTAAATTGGTCTTTAGAAACAAACTGAATGAACAAGGTGAATTTGTTAGAAAAAAAGAAAGATTGGTGTGTAAAGGATATTCTCAGATGGAAGGAACTGAATTTAAAGAAACTGTTGCTCATGTTGCTAGAATTGAAGCTATGAGATTGTTTCTTGCTTATGATGCTTACAAAAACTACAAGGTTTATCAAATGGATGTAAAGTCAACATTTCTAAATGGTGAATTGGAAGAAGAGGTGTATGTTGAGAAACCTAATGGATTGCAATTGATTGATTAGGGAGATATGTTTTGTTGGTTGAAGAAATCATTGTATGGACTCAAGCAAGTCCCTAGAGCTTGGTATACCAGATTGGACAAGTATTTGTTGAAGGTTGGATTTAACAAAGGTATTGTTGATAGTAATATGTATTTCAAAATTGATGATGATAAAGATTTGATTGTGGAAGTCTTTGTTGATGATATCATTTTTTGAGGAGATGATGGTTTGTGCATGAATTTTGCTAATGAGATGCAAAATGAGTTTGAGATGTTAATGATTGGAGAGATGAAATTATTTTTGGGATTGCAAATTACTGAGTTAGATAAAGGGATCTTTATATCTCACTACAAGTATGTGAAAGAATTGCTAAAGAAGTTTGGTATAGATGACTTAGAGCTAGTCGGTACACCCATGGTGACTGGATGTAAGTTGACAACATATGATGATTCTCCGAAGGCAAATTAGACTAGATACAAATCAATGATTGGTGGATTAATTTATTTGACTCAAAAGAGACCTGATATCATGAATGTTGTATGTATTATTGGAATATTTCAAGCCAATCCTAAGGAATCTCATGTGACTATTGTGAAGAGAATTTTTAGATACTTGAAGGGAATAGTTTATTTTGGCCTATGGTATCCTAAAGATAATCATCTTACTTTGAGTGCCTTTACTGATGTTGATTGGGAAGGAGATGTGAATGACAGGAAATATACTAGTGGTGGGGAATTTTTCTTGGGAAAGAAGTTGATTTCATGGTTAAGTAAAACGCAGAATGCCATTTCTTTGTCTACTACAAAGGAAAAATACATTGATATTGCTAACAATTGTACTCAAGTATTGTGCATGAAGCATATGTTGAAAGATATCAGAGTAGTATGATGAGCCTATTCCTATATTCTATGATAATTCAAGTGCAATTAACATTTCTAATAATTCAATGTTGCATTCAAAGACCAAGCATATATCTATCAAGTTTCACTTTTTGAGAGAGAAGGTGAGTGAAAATGAAGTCAGATTGAAGTATGTTCTTACTAAGGAACAAATTGAAGACATATTTACTAAGCCATTTCCTAAGGATACTTTTGAGTATCTCAGAGGGAAGTTAGGGATGATTACCCCGCCTAATTAGAACTAAGATGTATTTTCTTGCATCACTTTGTGCATTTCACAGTCATATCTTGATTCAGATTGATGTTGTGGTGGTTGCTACTCAGGGGGAGTAGTCAGATTATTCAGATATGTGGTTCAGAGCTTGTGTGTACCTTTTTCATTGATGTCAAAGGGGTAGAAGAGCAATCTGAAAAAATGGGAATTATCTGAGGAGAAGAAGTCATGAGAAAAGAGTACGAACCTAAGGGGGAGGAAGTGCTGAAGTTAGTTGTGTTGATGGTGTTTTTCACATCATGTGTTGCCATCAATGCAAAAGGGGGATATTTTTGGATGTTTTGGTTGTGTTTTTGATATGTGGTTTTCATTGATGTCAACACTATTATGATTAATATCTTTAAGACTGTCTATGTCGAGGATATTGAGAAAATTGTAATAAAATATGTTGTAGGTTATCTATGAAGCAGTGAAGATCAGTATGATGGAAAGTTTATTATGTTGATGGTGAGAAGTTCTAGATTAAAGTGTTGTTTTTCAGGTGTATCTATTTTATCCATCAAAATTTTTAGAGGTTCACATGAATATTTGAGCAATTTTTTATGTTCTAAGAGCTATTCTGTTACTTTTGTTGGTGTTCCTAGAAGAAGATAATGTGATTCTGGTAATCTGAGTTGTTGTAAATTCTCCTGTGGTGTTTGTGGATGTTTCTAGATCATTCTCTATCTATGTTACACATATTCATTGATCGTTGTGCTCACGATCAGTGATTTAATCTTGTGTGTTCATGTTTTTCATGTTCATGGTGACAACGTGATTGTAGCGTGTTGTGGATCTTTGGGGAATAATATTTGAAGGTGTTTTGTGTTTGAGGATATTATTTTGGGTCTTCATTATGTTGTGGCCAGCCTTGGTTTATTCTAATTAATAATCTGTATTGTTTTGGGCCGACAATTTTTATTCATCTTAATATTTTGTTGAAGCCGAGATGAAGCGATGTAATTCTTTGTTGTGGATATATATAAGCGATTGTTTCTTCATTTGAATGTGATTGAATAAGTGTGTGTGTGTGTCAATAATGTTCTAAATATTTTGAAGGCATAGAAAAGTGAGTAGAAGATTGAAGAAGAGTGAAGAAGTGTTCATGTACTTAACTGAAACTGTAATCAGGCATTAGCAGATGCTACTTTCTCAATTCAAAATCTGGATGGTTGTAATTCATTTTTTTTAGTAAGACAGTGAGTCTTCCTTTATATTTGAGCAATGAGCTCTAGGAATTATGCCTAAATGCCTGTACATTTCCCATTTATTATTCTTATACTTTAAACAAGGTATAAACTTGTGGACTAACCTCCATCGTGGTTTTTCCCCTAACAGGGTTTCCATGTAAAAATCTTGGTGTTATGTGTGTTTCTAATATGTTGTTAATTTATACTTTCATGGTTATTAATTATATCTATGAATAGGGGTTAATAAATTTGATAAGTTTGAAATTATGTGACAACTGATTCACCCCCTCTTAGTTGTCTATCCTTGTGCTTCCAACAAAATATGTATTTGGTCCCCTCACATTCTTATCCACCACGGGAATGTTGAGTAGCCAACCTAGTTTTAATTTGTAATTTGAATTTGAATATCTGACCTTAATGAATGTTTCTAAGGTTGAATATTGTATAAAATCAAGTTAATTTGTAGTGAATTTAGTATCCATCCATTATTTGATTTGAGAAAGAGAAGAGTGTGTGAAAAAGTGCAAAATGTAGAGTGTTGAAGAGAGAATTAAGGCAATGGTACTTCATTGTATTCATAATCTTCTAATCAAGTTGTGAAGTGTGTGTAACTTCTAGTGGTGGATCATTAAATATTTCTTTTTATTTTATGTAGGCAGTGAGCCTCTCTTTATGGATAGTGAGTTCTAAGGTAGTGAGCCCTTGACCTAGGTAGTGAGCCTTTTTTGTATCCGGTATTGTATTACTACTATATTGTGAGTTAATATTCACCATGATTTTTCCCTCATTAGTATTTTCCACATAAATATGGTGTCTCTGGTATTATATTTATGTTATCTACATTTCATGCTCATATTTAGTAATAGAATGAGGTTAGAGTGGAATTGATTAAGTGCAAAAGTAAATAATTTGGTACAAATGATTCATCCTCCTCTCAGTTGTCTTGTGCAATTAAAAAATTAGTATCATCTTGCTTTGGTTCCTCTATGAAAAGCTTAACCACTTGAGGTAAATCAGATGGCACACAAGTTATAGCTTCCTATGTTTGATGGAGTTGATTACAATGACTAGAAAAAACATATGAGAAGTTATTTAATTTCAATTTGTTTTAATACCTAGAAAGCTATGGAGACAAGTTATGTGATTCCAATAGCCAGACCTTCTACTGATGATGAAGTTGCAGCCTTTGAAGGGAATGAAAAAGCAAGGTTTTCTATCTTTAGTGCATTATCTAAAACTAAAATATCAAAATTTATTTGCTTAGCTACAACTAATGAAATGTGGACAAATTGAAAGATATTTATGAAGGGAATGAGAGAGTAAAGTTATGAAGGAAACTAACTACTAAGAGAAAATTTGAGAATTTGAGAATGGAAGATGGAGAAGACATTGCAAGCTATTATCAGAGAGTTGAAAATATAGCAACTGAAATCAAGAATCAAGGTGGTACCATGAAGGATGAAGATATAATTGAGAATATTTTGATGACCTTACTAGACAATTACAGTGACAAAGTATCTGATCTAGAAGAACAATATGATCTAAAGACATTTACTAAGGAACATTTATTTGGTGTCTTGACTGCATTTGAGATGAGAAAGTTTGTAAGAGATAAGGAGAAGATTGAAACAACATTTAAATCCTTGAAGATAGATGATGAAAAAGATTTGGAAGAAAATTTCACAAGAAGATTGAAGAAAGGTACTAGTAAATATAAAGGTGAGTTGCCTTTTAAGTGTTTTGGTTGTGGAAATATTGGTCACTATGCATCAAGATGTCCTAATAGAGCTACACAAAAGAAGAACGAGGATAATAACAATAATTTCAAGGATAAGAAGGATAGGAAGTTCAATAAGTTGTATTATGTTAAGGAAGATGTAGGAATTTATGGCGATGATTCAAATCTTGAGGAAGACAAAGATGAATGTATGTTTCTAGCCTTAGAAAAGAAATATGCAATAGAATTTAGTCTAGAGTGTAAGAAGAATGAATCAGAAGGTACTTCAATAACTTCCTTTCATGCAAGACAGGATGAAGAGTTTTAGGTAATTGACAACAGATGTTAAAATCATATGACTCGAGATAAGAGTAAGTTTACTAAACTTGAGAAGGATGATGGAGGTATATTCATGTTTGGAGATGATTCTAATGCTAATATTGTTGGTAAAGGAACAATTAGCTTTGATGGAAAACATAACACTAATGATGTCTATTATATAAAGGGTTTAAGGCATAATCTTTGAAGTGTTGGACAAATGTGCAACAAAGTTTGGAAGCTTGTGTTTCAAGATAACATTTGTGAGATCAAAAAAGGATCTGGAACTATGGTTGCAGCTAGAGAAGAAATCATGGAAACATCTATCAAATCAATGGTGGTAAATGTCAATTTTTTGTTTCTCAGATCGGTGAGAGTTGGCTCTAGCACCGGAGGATGGGACATGTGAATTTTGATAATATGGTTAGGATTATTTCTAGAGAAGTTGTAAGAGATCTGCCTAGAATCACAAAACCTTCAAATTCCATCTACAAAATTTGTCAGATGGGAAAACAGACAAGGAACAGTTGTAAAATAAAAGATAAAACATCTATCAGAATTCTTGAATTAATCCACACAGACCTTTGTGGTCCTACAAGAACAGGAAGCCTAAATGGTGACAAGTACTTTATGCTTTTAATTGATTATTACTCTAGGATGACATGGGTTATATTTCTTAGAGAAAAGTCTCAAGCTCTTGATATATTCAAAGTATTTAAGGAAAGACTAGAAAATTAAGTAAACTTGAGAATTAAATGCTTAAGATCTGATAGAGGTGGAGAGTTTACATCTAGGGATTTCAATGGACTTTGTGAAGAGCATGACATAAAAAGACACTTTCCTGCTTCTAGAACCCCACAACAAAATGGAATTACAGAAAGAAAGAACCTGACTATGCAAGAGGCAGCCAAAACTATGATGGTAGAAGCAAATGTTCCTGATGTGTATTGGAAATATTCCATTCAAACTACTATTTACATTCTTAACAGAGTTCAAGTCAGAGGTAATATCACTAAGACTCCTATCAATTATGGACTGGTAAGAATCCTACCATGAAATTCTTTAAGCTATTTGGTAGTAGATGTTGCATTAGAAGAGATGAAGAAAATCTTGGAAATTTGGATGCTAGATGTGATGAAGGAATTTTCCTTGGATATTCAAATAACAGTAAGGCTTATAGATGTTTTAATCAGAGACTAAGAAAAATCATTGAAAGTACTAATGTGAAATTTGATGAATCTATGTATAGACTAGTAGAGATAACTAAAGTTGAACCTGATGAGCCCATTTGTGTGAAAATACAAGAAGAAGAAAAGGAGGAGAAAGAGAAAAGTGAATAAGAAGAATAAAATACAGAAGCTGTGCCTAAGACTCCCAAATATGTTCAGAAAAATCATCTGAAGGAATAGATAATTGGAGACAAAAGTGAAGCAGTGAAGGCAAGAAGAAAATTGGTTGAGGTAAACTTATGTTTACTTTCTAAAGTATAACCTAATACTATGAGTGAAGCATACGATTATGAAATTTGGTTTAGAGAAATGAAAGAGGAATTATAGCAGACAGAGAAGAATGAAACATAGGAACTAGTCCCTAGACCTCCAAACAAGAATGTAATTGGTTCAAAATGGGCATTTAGAAACAAGTTGAATGAATATGGGGAAGTGGTAAGAAATAAATCAAGACTTGTATGTAAAGGATATTCACAGATTGAAGGAATAGATTTTGAAGAAACTTTTGCACCTGTAGCAAGAATGGAAGCCATTCAAATGTTCTTGGAATTTTTAGCTCATAAATATTTAAAATTATATCAGATGGATGTCAAATGTGCATTGGTGAATGCGGAACTGGAAGAAGAAGTATATATGTAGGAACCCGAAGGATTTTCACTGTTAGACAAACCAGACATGGTTTGTAAGTTAAAAAAAGAACT
This sequence comes from Sequoiadendron giganteum, assembly GCA_007115665.2. Taxonomy (NCBI): domain Eukaryota; kingdom Viridiplantae; phylum Streptophyta; class Pinopsida; order Cupressales; family Cupressaceae; genus Sequoiadendron; species Sequoiadendron giganteum. Next base: position 568,166,752 of record CM021105.1, on the reverse strand, counting down.
ATATGGATTGAAGCAAGCCCCTAGAGCTTGGTATGCTAGATTGGATAAATAATTGACAAAATAGGGATTCAACAAAGGGTCTGTAGACAACAATCTTTACTTCAAAGTTGAGATAGACAAAATACTGATAGTTGTTGTCTATGTTGATGACATTATTTTTTTGTGGTAATGAAGGTATGTGTGGTGTTTTCTAAAGAGTGTTGGAGTGAAAATACACTGAGAGGGGGGGGTGAATCATTTTTTATAACTTCTTTAACAATTTAACTAAAGCTGAAAAGAACCATACATATGTTCTCATTTATCAATGATAGAATCATTCATGTATTTGAATGCAATCATATAAACTAAAATGAGAGAGTTTAACATTGCATTTTAAAGTAGTAAAGCACTGAAGCAAATAAATCACAAAAACACAAATAGACACAAGATATGTCAAGTGGAAAACCCCCTTGGGCTAAAAAAACCACTCTTGAACCTGCTGCCTTTTTCAGGCTTTCATTTCAATAATAATTTTGACAAAGCCTCAAAGGCTGATTTAAGAGCACCGACTCAAGGAGCACCAACCCCTCTATTTAGAGACACCAATCTCAAGGAGAACCTACCCCTTTTGTTTTTTTCAAAATAACATATAATGATACATAGGATCTCTCTATTTCTCTTGATTTCTTTCAAGTGCCTCTTGTCAGACAATGTGTAGAACACTCACAAGTCAAGAATGACATTTCAGTGTTCCACCCATTATCAAGCCTTAAGATAGCTTGAGGAAAATATTATTATAGTCACAATACAACTTCTCATCAAACTTTATTACAATGATATATCTTTTCTTTTTCTCACTCTTTGTTTTCAATCTCTCATGATCCAAAATATAGAATAGACAACTCACCGTGTTTTCCAAATTTTCAGCATCACTTATACATTACCCCCTTTCCTCACATAAAAAGAAGAACTACCCTTGTTTCTTTTTAGGTTTATTAGAGATGATTAAGCCCTAATCTCTCTATTTTCCTCTTTTTACATTTTCATCATTACATCCCATGAAGGGTTACAACAGTTGCTCGTTTTTCAATTTCAAAGAATTACACCAAGATGATTATCAAGTTACCATGCTATAGTGGAGAAATAGTGATAGATGTTACCGTTATGATGAGGGAAAGATCATTTTGAATAAGATCTTCTGACTGGAGCACTCAAGCATTGTGCAAATATAACAGGCAGACTGAAACCTATTCTCTCAAGCAGCCTGCACAAGAAGTGCTAAAAATAAAAAAGGCATAAGATCTATAATAAACCAAATCTTCAACTACCATGCAGAAGCAAACACTTATACCTTATTAGCCTTATTAGAGATGGTAATGGTTCTATAAATATAAAATAGATGAATACCTGTGAGGACCAAAAAGGAATTTTCAATAAGCAATTTACCAGAACTGTAGAGTAACTGAGCAACCCAAGCCACATTTCTATTTAGAGTATTCACCTAATGCCAAGAACCTTGCAAGATAAAGGACCATGGTGATGGTCTTTCAAGCTTCTCCATTCACTATCCAAGAGTTGTAGAAAAAGACCGTCGAATTCATAGTGAAACGGTCGAGAGAGAGATTCCATGGAGGCGACAAGATTAGGGTTCCAAACCCTCAAACAATGAAGCATAAATATTTGCCCTACTTTCCACATGAAATCCTTTGCATAATATTATAGCTTTTGGAGTCCGAAAGGAAAAACATTCATAAATCAAAACCACATAACACACTTTGAAATCCACAAGAAGATCAACGACTTGCATGCCAACAGGAATAAATTGATATTTGTTTCCTTACCGCATAGCTGCAGCCACCTTCGGCCTACCCATGATATAGCGGTAGCTAAGACTAACTATTACCACATCATTTACCACCCAACTGAGGTCTAGCTTTAGACTACTTGTGGTACAATGGTAGCTTCATGTTAACCGCTAGTCGATATCACCGTGTTACCTCGGTTACACTTTTGAAAATCCACGGTATAGCAGTAGCATCTTTCAAACCGCTAACATCTTCCACCGCATTACCTCGATTAAACTTCAAACTGCTTACGGTACAATGATACCTTTTTGCTTGTCATAGATGGTTTACACTGCATTACCACAGTTAACATCCTAACAATATGCGGTGTAGCGGTAGCATTTGGCTTGCTACTAATAGTTTACCCGCATTACCACGGTTTCTCTACTGACAGCCCATGGTGTAGCGGTAGTTCTTCTTCTTCCCGCTGGTGGTTTCCACCGCACTACTATGATCACTGTCTTAACTTCCAATGGTACTGCAAGTAAGAACTTTTGAAGCCATGGTCTTACCAAAGACAAGCATGTCAACGGGCATTATAACAATATGATAACCATTAAAACAAATTTCCATCACATTTGGAATTTAATGCTATAAAAAGATCAATGGTATCCAAAAACATGAAGACTGATGTCATGTAAACTCCACAAGGCCATAAACATAATAAAGATCAAACCTTATAAAATACCAAAGAATTGAATACTAGGAGCTTCAAGAACATGTTTCAATTTCAAGAGCTTGTAATTGATCAAGCCATAATTAGTCAACCTGAATAGAGGAACATAGAATCTATAACTAGAAAGCCTCAACTTAGATCTACACATGGTGTCAAGTTATCAGTACCACAATATATAGTATAATCAATGAAGTAAATGTGCCAGACATATAAGAAGATCAACTAAGAAAGTAACCACCAGGATGCCAGAGTATCACAAATTGACATCAAGGAAAAAATAGCACAAGAGGGATTCAACAAACTCCCCCTTTGTCCTTGATGGCAAAAACTGAGCCACCAAGTCAAAAAGAAATGAACTGTAACCGAAAGCTCATAATTCTCCCCCTTTTTGACACAAAGATAAAGGGAGACCAACAAAGATGAACTGGAACCAACTATGAATTTCCATCAAACTGTAGCTGTAACCTTTGAGCAGCAAAGTATGAGCTGCGAGAAGAGCTAACCAACTCCCCTTATCACCAAGATAGACTATTTAAGCTATCAGTGATTGAGAGACAACTCCCAATTGAGACCTAAGTCTTTCAAAAACATAAAATTTCAGCAGCCTATGCTTGTGTAGGAACATATTGCACAGATACTTCGTTAGCAAGCACCTTCTGATGAAGAAAATGAAACTTAATAGCAATGTGTTTGGTGCGAGAGTGCATTATAGGATTTTTTGAGATATTGATTGCACTGGTATTATCACACAAAATAGAAATAGGTTTAGGGATTTCAATACCCATTTCAGATAATGTCTGTGACATCCAGATTACCTGAGTGTAGCAAGAGGTGGTGGCTATATATTCTGCTTCAACAGTAGAGAGTGAAACAAATTCTTGCTTTTTGTTGTGCCAAGCTACTAAATGATCACCAAGAAAGAAAGCAACACCACTAGTGCTTTTCCTATCATCCAGACAACCAGCCCATTCAGCATCAGTCTATGCAACTAATGAAAAATCATTTCTTCTGGGATACCAAAGCCCATAATCAAGTGTGCCTTTAACATATTTAATAATCCTTCTAACAACATTAATGTGAGATTCCTTAGGAGATGAGCGAAATCGAGCAACCATGCAAACATCTTGCATTATATTAGGTCTTAAGGATGTTAGATATAATAGGCTACCTATCATTGACCTATAGTTAGTTGGGTTGATAGCAGGAGAATCATCAACCTTGCTAAGTTTACAACCAGTAGCCATTGGAGTGCTTACAAGATGGCTTTCATCCATTTGAAACCTTTTTAACATTTCTTTTGCATATCTTCCTTGAGATAAAAAGATGCCAGATTCAAGTTATGAAATCTGAAGACCTAAGAAGAATGACAGTTCTCCCAACATAGACATTTTGAATTCAGATTCCATGATTTGTGAGATTTTTTTACTCAAGGCAATATTGTTGCAACCAAAAATGGTGTCATCAACATAAATTTCAACAAAAAGAATATCAGATCCTTCAATTTTAACATACAGATTGTTGTCTACTCCTCCTCTAATGAATCCTTTTGATAGTAAGTGACTGTCCAATCTGGAGTACCAAGCTCTAGGAGCTTGTTTTAGGCCATATAGATCCTTTTTCAGTGTGTAGACATGATTTGGTTTGTTTTTATAGGTAAACCCTTCAGGATGTTCTATGTAAACTTCTTCTTCTAAGTATCCATTTAGAAAGGAATTTTTTACATCCATTTGATATATAGTGAAATTTTTGAAAACAAAATATGCCAAGAAAATTCTAATTGATTCAAGTCTAGCAACTAGAGCAAAGGTTTCACCGAAATCAATACCTTCTTGCTGAGCATATCCTTTTCAAATATATATAGCCTTGTTGCAGACAACATGACCATTTTCATCATGTTTATTTTTAAATATCCACTTGCCTCCTATGACATTTTTGTCATCTGGTCTTGGGACTAGATCCCAAGTCTGATTTTTTTCAATTTGATCAATTTCTTCCTACATTTCATTAAGCCAGCATTCATCAGTTAGAGATTCATCAAAAAAATTGGCTCAAACTAAGTGATTAAACATAAAGCAGTAAGCTCAGCTATGTTATCTTTTTCATCATAGTTAACTATTCTTTTCTTTTGTTGAACTCCTGCTGATTTATCTCCTATAATCAGATCTTTGGGATGTTTTTTAGCAAGAGATTTTGAAGGAATTTTAGTTTCACATTTTTTTGAGCTGATTTCAGCATCTTCAGATTTTGCTTCAGCAAGTTTAGGACTTGCTAGTTTTGTTTCAAGCTTTGCAGTTTCAAAGCCTTCAGAAATTATATCAAGTTCAAATTCGTCCTCTTCATCATCCTGCATAGGTTCAGCATCTAAAATCAAATTTTCATCAAATTTGACATTAACTGATTCAACAATTTTGTTCAACCTATTGTTAAAGCATTTAAAGGCTTTGTTGTGAGAAGAGTATCCTAAGAAAATACCTTCATCTGTCTTAGATTGAAAACTGCCTAAGTTTTCATCGTCTCTCTTTATAAAACACTTGCAGCCAAATATTCTAAAATATTTAATTGAGGCAGAATTACCATACCACAGATCATATGGAGTGAAATTTTATTTCACTCTGATCTGGACTCTATTGAGGATATGTGCAGGATCATCATGGAAAAAATAGGCCCTTAAGTGGCAAAAAATTCAGAAAAATCAGAGTTAGGCAACTTGACATAAAAATTTGAATATGTTATCTATATCATTTCAAAAATATGTAAGAATATAATTTGTAGAAAATTAAAATTAGTTTCTAAATTACTAGGTTTATTTACAAAAAACTAAAATCTATTTGCTGAAAATTTGAAATTTCAATACAATAGTACTTAAATTTTAGGGAAAAAATAAGTAGGTGTCTATCTGACCACCCTAACCACATTAAAATGATAATATTTTTTTATAATATTTTAGATATAAGTAGAAGACTCATGTCTCGATGTGTTGCATATTTTTTTGTAATTTTTTTCCAAGTAAGGGCATGTGCAGGATCATCATGGAAAAAATAGGCCCTTAACTGGCAATAAAATTTAGAAAAATCAGAGTTTGGCAACTTGACGTAAAAATTTGAATAAGTTAACTATATTATTTAAAAAATATGTAAGAATAAAATATGTTGCAAATTGAACGTAGTTTCTAAACTACTAGGTTTATTTTTATTTTTAAATATTCTATTTGGTGAAAATTTGAAATTTCAATGTAGTAGTACTTAAATTTCAGGGAAAAAATAAGAAGTAGGTGTTTGTCTGACCACCCTAACCACAATAAAATGATAATATTTTTTTATAAGATTTTATATATAAGTAGAAGACTCGTGTCTCGATGTGATGCATATGTTTTTGTATTTTTTTCCCAAGTAAATAATTAATTATGATTTTTTTATTACAACTTTTAAAAAATATAAAAACTCATATGTCTGACCACCTTAACTTGGTCAAAACTTCATGAAATTCAGTTCTTTATTTTTTTAATCCTATAGTATGTGAAGCATAGGATGTGACGCATGTTTTAGATTCAAAAAATGTGATACCCTTTGAAAGCTATAGATGTTTTTCAATCAACCTATCAATCAGGACTTTAGTCGTAATTCAAATAGAAAATGAATAATAATAATTTAGAAAATTCAAAATAAAGAATAATTTATATTGGTGGAAAACTAAGAATCTCCTTCAAAAACCCTTTTCGTTTCATCAATTTTGCGTAAAAAAAAGGTTGCCGGCCACATGGGCCATCATATCACTTACATATTGCCACTTTTTGGCCCATCATGATCCTGCACATACCCGTAAATAATTAATTATAATTTTTTTATGACAAATTTTAAAAAATATAAAGACTCGTATGTCTGACCACCTTAACTTGGTCAAAACTTCATGAAATTCATTTTTTTCTTTTTTAATCTTATAGTATGTGAAGCATAGAATGTGTCACATGTTTTGGTTTCAAAAAATATGATACTGTTTGAAAGCTATAGATGTTTTTCAATCAGCCTAAAAATTAGGACTTTAGTCGTAATTCAATAGAAAATGAATAATAATTATTTATTAGATTCAAAGTAATGCATAATTTATATTGGTGGAAAGCAGAGAATATCCTTTAAAAACCCTTTTTGTTTCATCAATTTTGGGTAAAAAACAGGGTCATGATCCTACACATACCCTTGAAAATGTAGACAGTTGTATGAACAACTTCTTTCCAGTACATGTTTGGCAGATTTTCTTCATTCAGTATAGTTCTTTCCATCTCTTTTATAGTCCTACTCTTTCTCTCAACTACCCCGTTCTGTTGGGGTGTTATGGAAGCAACATATTGTCTTTTTATGCCATGTTTGTTATAGTAGTCTATGAATTCTTGTGAGGTGAATTCACCACCTTTGTCAGATATTAAACATTTCAATTTTAAATATGACTCTCTTTCCACCAGTTTTCTAAAAACTTTAAAACGTTCAAAAGCTTATGATTTATTCTTGAGAAAAGTAACACATACCATACGAGAGTAATCATCAACAAACAACATGAAGTATTTCTCACCATTGATGGACCTAGTCCTTGTAGGACCACATAGGTCAGTATGAACAATTTGCAGAGGTTTAGTAGAGGAGTGTTCCTTGGATTTGAAGCTTACCTTAGTTTGCTTCCCTTTGAAACACTCTTTACAAATGGCATTGTTAGGTTTTCTAAGACTGGACAGCCCTCTTACATTTTGATTTTTGCTAATTCTAACCATATTGTCAAAATTAATGTGGCCTAGTCTCTTGTGCCACAACCAACTTTCTCCAACATGACTCATTAAGCATATACTTTGATTTTTTTCCTGTCCAGAGGTGTCAAGTAAGTTGTAGAAATTTCCCTTGGTCCTTCTTCTAGCAGCAATTGCTTTGCCAGACTAGTTTTTAATTTCACATCCTTGTGAAGTGAACGGGACTTGATAGCCACTGTCCCAAATTTGACTGACACTCAGAAGGGTATGTTTTAATCCTTCTACATAGTATACATTGTAGATAGGAGTGTCTTCATTTAGAAATAGAGAACCTCTACCTATGATTTGAATTCCAGAGTTATCTCTGAACTTTAAATAACCACCAACATAGTCTTCTAGATTTGTAAATTTTTCTTTGTCACCAGTCATGTGGTTTGAACAGCCACTGTCCAGGACCCATAAGTCCTTTTTCTTTGAGTGGAAAGCAATTTGAACAAGCATAGTCTGTTCAATGTTGTTAACAGCTTTGGGTTTCCAGACTTTGATAGTTTTTAGCTGTTTATTATGTTGATCAGCACTGCATTGCTTAGTAGAATGACCCAAAGACTTGCATTTGAAACATCTAATCTACCTTGAAAGGCGATAATTTTGCCTAAAAAAAAATCTAGGAGTTCTAGAAATCATAAATTTACAAGATTTTTCCTTATGACCAAATTTTTTGCAGAAATAACTGTAAGTGTGGAATGAGGTAAATAACATAAATACACTTCTTAATACGACATTATATCAATGATTAAACAAATTGAATCAATTCAACAAGTAATCAATCGAAATCTTCCTATTGCTCTCTATCTCCAAAGATTTATTAAATCATTATTGCTCTTAGATTGTTAAGCATATAAGACTATTAAAATGACTATCTGAAGAACGAGATGATGATAACATAATGCTAAATGATAAAACGATTTAAACTAGCATGATATTGATGTGAAATAGATAAATGCAGCTCCAAGAGGCAGCCAATGATGTGAAGCTTGATTGTTGAATTGCTTGAATGTTGGTGCTTGAATGCTTGATGCCTGGATTCCTACAGAGTAAGGGTGCAAAATCTTGATTATTTGGATCCTCTTCTTGGTTGAATGAGGCTGTATTTATAGATTTCCTGGCTATAGATATGCATAGGGAAAACTTTGAGAGGCTTGGATTCAATCTGGAGGATTGAATGGTGAGAGATGGAGAAGATTGAGAGAAAGAGGGAGGTTGTCTCTACCCATGAAAACACTAGGAAAGAGAAGAGGAAGGATTGATGGAAGAGGATTGAGAGATCAAATTCCAAATTTATCTCCAATTTGTCTCCAAAACTTCCCGTGAAGTTTCAAATCATTAATTGTGACAAATTTAGACATAGATTAGACATAGGAAATCTAATTCATTTTTGAGGAAATGTAGATTGGAATATTCCTTTAGGCTTAATTCAAATATTTTGATTTATTTAATTTAGAAAAGGGAGATAAATAATTTAATAAAACAAACTATAGGATAGTCGTCTATTAAATTAATTAGAGGAATATGGTAATTAATTAATAAAGTGTTTTGTCTTTATTTAATTAATTCGAGAATGATGTGATAGATTGAAATAGGGATTTGATAATTAAATCGAACAAAGTATTTAATTCTGTTTATTTAATTAAGATGAATTTGAAAGTGAACTATATTAAATAAATATTTCTATTTATTTAAATAGTAGAGGAAATAGAATAATTAATCAAATAATGTGTATTTAATTAATCGCATGCTCCAGACCAATTTTAGGTGTATACATTTTGCCCCTCTTCGAAGTGATGTGTTTACGCATTGGTTCGAAGAATATTTTTGCTACTACTGCCAGGATCGATGATTTTCAGATGATAATAATTTCATGTGCCCCAGACATGATTTTCAGATGATAATATAATGATATGCCCCCTCACGAGATAAATTAATAGTCTGATGATTTTTTTAAAAAATAATTTCTAAAATTTATGATTTTCTAATGATTTTATGATGTTTAGATGATAAAATAATTTATCTCCCGACAAAATGATGAAGAAATATAGCCTGCAGATGATAAAATGTTTCCCTGCCTTACCTCCTTGTGTTTGATGATTTTCGATCATGTCAGCCTTTGATTTGATATTGATTGTTGATCCTGATAGATTAGAAGATTATTGATCTCATGATAGGTGAGATTCAATGATGAATTGATTAATTGACCTCATGATAGGTGGGGATCAATGATAGAGTGATGATTGACCTCATGATAGGCGAGGATCAATGATAGATTGATGATTGACCTCATGATAGGTGAGGATCAATGATAGATTGATTGATTGACCTCATGATAGGTGAGGTTTAATGATAGTCGCTCATGAGATTTGATCGAAGTCTCACCAGAGCCGATTAGATTGATAGGCTACTTGATTTTTGATTGATTATAGGAGGATTTTAGAGTTTTTCCCAAAGATGTGGGACATGATTCTGCATCTAGTGCAGGCTGATATAGATATCTTTAATCGATGTGAAGAATCTATAATGTAGATGCAAAACTAATATGAATGCAATCTAATTTTATCATGCAACTATATGCAAACTATTGTCATTTTAACAGTACTTTTGTGCTTTTTTTTGTCATCATAGAGCTTTATTGGATGTTGAAAGTGAGTACAAGCGTCAATGGTATATGTTAGACCAATGACGACCTGAGTACTACTTTCATGATTTTTGATATTGCAAGTGAACACAAGCATCTAGGTATAATTGAACCAAGATGACTTGAGCATTCATTGCATAAAAAAGAAATGATTAATAATTTCAATGTGTGAATTTTGAATGTCATCGGTGATACATTTGCATAGCACATCCCTCGACAATTCACACATTTATATGATTATCGCACATACAACAGACAGTAAAAATATAATTCTTTTCCCTTGTTCCTCTAGTTCAATACATCATTGAGTCACTCTAAAGAAATGATAATCAAAAAGTATAATTTATCCATTGTTCACTTAGAGTATTTCATTCATTTATCAGATTTGAGATCATCCATCCTGATTTTGACATGTTTTTGGATTTTCGAGATTTTTGACCAAAGACCTAACCTACCAACCTATCTTAGGGGTCTTGGGGGCTGATTTAAGATTAGCCTTGCCTGCGTTACACACGTAGAGACCACGTAGTTCGACTGACACAGACCTATGTTTTTTTATATTTTTCCTTTTCAGAGTTTCCTATTTGACATGTTTTTGGATTTTTGATAAGGATGGTTGATTCTTCTGACAATGATTGAAATTGGGTTTTGATCTTTGTTTTTGATTTTCTATCACCGGATGCAATTGATACGTTTGGATTGCCCCTAGATATCCAGATGTTTCCCCCAAGCTTTGGAGTTATATGTTGACCATGTGACATGACTTGATAGTGGATGTAATGATGGCCAGATGAATGATATGATATGAATTGATACCGACCTTCAGATGAATGATCTTGACATATATCCAAATAGATGGGAAAGCTGATCTTAGAATCACTTATAGCACCTGTTTCTAGGTTTTCACCATACGCTTTGATTACACCCTTTGTATTTTGTATTTTCCCTTTTTGTTTTATATTCTATTTTATTTATTTTTTTGTATTTTTGTGTTTCGCCAAGATGCCTGTTTGCCAGGTTTTCACCAAGGAAACAATTTTTCAGATTTTGCGCCATGCACTAGGATACTTTAAGCATAGAATTTTCTGAGATGAATACTTTTGATAGGTTCATCGAACAGATCCCCTTGTGACGTTGATAGTTGATATGCTCCTGATCCATACACTGATATGACGATAAATGGACCAAGCTAGTTAGGCTCAAATTTGCCTTTCTTTTCTCTGTCTTGCTGGTTCCTAGGATTTTCCTTTAGTACCAAGTCACCAACCTAAAAGACCCTTGGTTTTACCTTGTGATTGTAACTCCTTGACATCCTTTGTTGATAATTTGTTAGATGATTTACAGCTTGTTGACGATGCTCATCTAGCAATTCAAGTTCCTGCAATCTAGATACCCTATATTCTTCATCTGAAATGATACCTCTGAGTGATACACAAAGGGATGGAATTTCAACTTCAATGGGTAATATGGCTTTTGATCCATATACCAAAGCAAATGGTGTAGCTCCCGTTGGTTATCTGATGCTTGTTCTATAGGCCCCTAGTGCAAGATTGAGTTGAACATGCCAATCACATCCAACATCGTTAACCGTCTTTTTGAGAATTTTGAGTATGGTTTTGTTTGAGGCCTCTGCTTAGCCATTCCCTTGAGGATAGTACGGTGTTGAAAAACGATGTTGGATGTGAAACTTTTCACATAGCTCCTGGACATCTTGATTTTTGAAAGGTCGTCCATTATCTGTGATTATAGATTGAGGGATTCCATATCGATAGATGATGTAGTTCAAGATGAATGAGGAGATCTATTTCCTAGTGATGGTAATAAGAGGTACTACCTCTATCCACTTCGTGAAGTATTATGTAGCCATGATAATGAACTTGTGTCCATTAGATGAAGATGGATGTATTTTTCCTACCAGATCTAGGCCCCATTGACAGAAAGGCCATGTTGATGTAAAAGGATGCAGTTCTTGTGCCAGTGCGTGAATCAAATTGCTGTGAACCTGATATTTTTGGCATTTTTTGACAAATTGATATGATTCTTTTTCCATGCAAGGCCAATAATAACCCAAACGGAGGAGTTTCTTGGCTAGGGTTATTCCACTCGAGTGAGTACCACAAATACCCTCGTGAACTTCTCGTAAGGCCATTTCAGATTCATTGCGTTCTAGACATCGAAGTAGTGTACCATCAAGACCTCGACGATAAAGGACATCTGTGATTAAAGTGTGTTTGGCGGATTGACGGATAAAGTTGCGTTTTTGATTCCTGGAAAGGTCAGGAGGTAGGATATCATCTTTCAGATAAGCATAGGTTGTTTCGTATATGGAGGATTCAGTGGTTTGTAGATGACATATGGTAGCGAATTCTGATTGATAATGGGAAGGACATGATACTTGTTCTACCATAAACTCATAACAAATATGCTTCTCAGGCAATTGTAGTAATGAAGCGATCATAGCCATAGCATCAGTAGCTTTGTTCTCCACCCTTGGAATCTGATCAAACTTGATATTAGTAAAGGATTGTTTCAGATTATCTATTTGCTGCTTGTAAGGCATCAATTTGTCATCTTTGGTTTGATATTCATCATTGACTTGATAAATAACCAGTTGAGAGTCCCCATAGACCTATAAATCTATGATTTTCCATTGAATTGCAATCTTGACCCAAATAATCAATGCTTCATATTCCACTACATTGTTTGTACATTGAAACATGAGTCTATATGACTTTGGAATTGTGTGTCCTTGGGGAGATATGAACAAGATTCCTGCTCCTGATCCTCCTTGTGTATACGATCCATCAAAGTATAGTATCCATTGTTGGGGCATTGCTGTCATGATGTCTGCATCTGGAAATTCCATTGTCGTTGGGTGATCATCTGATAGAGGAGCTTTAGCTAGCTATTCAGCAATTGCTTGTCCCTTAATTGCCTTTCTCTCGACATACTGAATGTCAAATTTGCTTAAGAGCATAACCCATTTTGCCAATCTACCTATTAAGGCAGCTTTAATTAATAGATACTTCAAAGGATCAATCTTTGCAATTAACCTGATTGTATGAGCCATCATGTAGTGTCTCAACTTTTGAGTAGCAAACACCACTACTAAGCAAGACTTTTCTATGAATGTATAGTTTATTTCATATCCATTTAAGTTCTACTGATGTAGTAGATGGCGTGCTCTTTTCCTTCATGATCCTCCTATGCTAAGAGTGCCCCCAAAGATATATCTGTCATGGCAATGTACAAAATGAGAGGCCTTCCCTGTGTTGGTGGTATGAGAACAAGTGGTGATATTAGATATTGTTTAATCTAATTGAATGTCGCTTCACACTTCTCATCCCACATGAAAACTATGTGTTTATGCAATAGATGATTGAAAGGGTGACTTCTATTTGCCAGCTGGGATATGAATCTGTGGATTGATTGAAGCCATCCTTATAGTGATCGTAGTTGGCTGATGTTCCTAGGAGGTGGCATCTCCATTATAGCTTTGACTTTTCTCGGATCCACTTCAATGCCCTTTGCTGAAACAATGTATCCTAGTAACTTTGTTGATGTAACCTCGAAGACACATTTCTTAGGGTTTAACCTGACATTAAATTTTTCCATCCATGTGAAGATTTTATCTAGGATATGCAGATGTTATTCCCTAGTAGTAGATTTTGCTAAGATGTCATCGACATAGTCTTCCATGAAGGTGTGTATCATATCATGGAATATTGTCGTCATTGCTCTTTGATAAGTCGCTCCTGCATTCTTTAAACCAAATGGCATGACGTTCCAGTAGAAGGTTCCCCATGGACATGTAAAAGCTGTCTTTTCTTGATCTTCTGGAGCTATTCTTATTTGATTGTACCTAGAGAAACCGTCCATGATTGATAACATGGCATGCCCTACCGTCAAGTCTACAATGATGTCTATATTTGGAAGTGGAAAATCATCCTTCGGGCATGCTTTATTGAGGTCCTTGAAATCTATTCAGATTCTGATGCTATTGTCTGGCTTGGAAATAGGCACAAGATTTGATATCCATTCAGCTTAATCTATAGATCGTATGAATCTCGCATCCAGTAATTTCTTTAGCTCTATTTTGACCATTAATGCAATATGGGGGTGCATTTTTCTTAATTTTTGTTTAATAGGCTTGATTCCTTTTGGCAAAGATAAATGATGCATAAGCAAATTTGGATCTAAACCTGGCATATCAGAATATGACCAAGAAAAGTTGATGCTTCTTGCTTTGAAGAATTGGATGAATGTCGCTCTTTCTTGTTCTGTCATTGATTCTGCTAGATATAGTACATTCACCTTCTCTTCTGTGCCAATGTCCACCGCTTGTGTAGGTTCGACCAAAACTGATGATCGCTCATGATAGTGTTTTGGGAGAGTGTCAAATATTCCATCCTTCAGTGCCTCTAAAAGGTTTTCACTATTGGATGTGATTTTATTTTTACTTTTTCTAGATCTAATGCTGCCATAGAATGGTTTTCACTATTAGATCTATTTTCCCTATTGTCACTTTTGCAACTGGAAGATTTGACACCCTCCTGCTGATTCATATTGTTATGAGTATTATGGATAGTATTTGTATCAGGTTTAGTATGACAAAGGAAATGTACGATAGCATCATTATTTTCAAATTTTGGTACAGTCAATGGTTTGGCAGGTTCCCAATCAATAAGTTTCAGATGGATTAATTCCATGGTATCATCAGATTGATTTAGGTCAATGGAGGTAAGGGTGAGGACAGCAAGATCATCATAATTGTCATTTGGGATATTGAGATCCATGATGGTACCCTCTTTGAAATCTTCTAGTTCTCTCAAATTATGTTTTTCCTCACTAGAGTCATCGATATTTAGTGATTCCTCGACGAATGGTATAGACCCCGAGCCTTGGCCCTCCTCATGTGTAGGTGCATATTTTTGAATCACATCGACTGGGATATCAATGTCAAGTAGATCATAAGGTAATGCCCACTCATATTCATTTGATTATGTTTCAGAACCATCTCTAAAGTGAAGGATATTTTCCATAGCTGTCCTTTATAGTTCCTGCTTCTCTTCTTCAAAGTATCCTAGTCCTGGTTTTTCTTTTGTATGGAGAGTGAGAGGTGTGATAGGTTCTGAGATTCCCTCCTTTCTTAACCCCAATGGTCCTTGTCCTTCATAACCCATCTTTTCAAGAATAGCCTTTCCTTTTCCATACTTGTTTGTGTTGATGCTAACATTTTTGATGTCGGTCTCTGATGTTGATGTTTCTTCATCCTTGTATAGCCAATCCAAGATTGATTTGTTGTCCGTTTCTTCTGCTATGGTTCCAGATTTTACAAATGTTTTGTGAAGAACTATGGTAGGTACAGATGTTGGAGGTTTGATTAGTGATGGTTGACCATATTTCCTAGGAGATGGCATTAACTGTGATAAGTTAAGCGATTGCTCCATTGAGTACTGTCCCATTCCTTTATCTGTCAACTGAACTTGCTTTTGAAATTTGTGTGATAGAGAAGTTTGTGTATCTGGTTTGTTTGTTTCATCATGACTTGTTTCTTTTTCTTTACCTTTCTTTTGTACCCACTTGGTAGTGATGCTTGGACTTTGTTCGTTCTTGAAGGATGATGAACTTGAAGCTTCCCTATTGTGAGGGACAAAGGTGTCTTGAGATATTCTTAATGTGTCACAATGTTGTGGGTGATTATAATCAGCAACTATAGTCACCTCTTGTCTGTTTATTGGAAACTTCAGGCATTGATGGTATGTAGAAGGTACGGCCTGCATTTCATGAATCCAGGGTCATCCTAAGAGTATGTTGTATGTCAATTCTCTGTCTAATAATTGACATGCTATATGCTTCATCACAGGCCCCACTTGAAGGGGTAATACAATCAAACCTTTGGATGATATTTCCTCCTCATCATAGGCTTTAATTGTCATTTTCCGTCAAGCATCAATAGCATCTTTGGAATATCCTAGTGCATGGATTAATTTGAGGGTGCAAATGTTCAAACCAACTCCCCCATCTATTAGAACTCTCTTAACAGGATGATTATGGATATAGACTTCGATATGCAATGTTGTGTTATGCGGATGGTTTAATGAGACATCATCCTATTGAGAGAATGATAAACAATGCGGGGTAGTCAGATGTCCCACCATAGCTTAGAATTGACAAACATCCAAATTATTTGGTACAGTTGTGGCCACTAACGCTTGTTCAAGAACTTCTTTATGTGATGGTGACAACTTTAGGAGCTCCAGTATTGAGATTTGGGTGGGGATATTTTGTAATTGATCAACAATACTATAATGATATTGAGGCATAAATGCACGTTGAGATCCTACTCCTTTTAATACTACCTTGGCTTGCCCCCTAGTTATGACGTTTGCTGGTTGACGTTCTTGATTCTCTTGCGGGGTGTTTTGCATTTGATTGATAATATCATAATTTGATGGAGGTGGGACTACATGTGTGGATCCAATTCCCTTTAACATAACTTTTGATTGGCCCTGAGTCATGGCATTTGCTGGTTGATGTTCTTGATTGTCTCTGATTTTTAAGACATTGATTTGATTATCAGAGTTTTACAAGCTTGGGAGTAAATCCAAAGAGGTAACGTTGTTGGTTTCATTTTCCTCAATGTTATCACTAACTGTATGATCATATTTGACTTTAGATAGACACAGGATTGTTGTGTTATAGACATGATTGGTGTTATTCCCTTTGTTGTTTGATGATGATGCACCTTTGTCATAATTTGGCAGTGGATCTTTGAAGGCCGAATGATCGTTGTTATTTTGAGGTCCTTCCACATACACTTTGTTGTTGTCCACCAAATCTTGTACTGCATGTTTCAATTCCATACAGTCATCTGTTTTATGACCCTTGTTATTATGATAGTTGCAATAATCAGCATCATTCCACCATGATGGTTTGACTTTTGGATCCTAGAACCTAGCTTCCCGTGCAATGAGAAGGCCTCTGGTAACTAGTTCCTTCATCACAGATTCCATTGATTGACCTAAACCTGTGAACCTTCATCTATTTGATGGTTTTTGATATGGTAGTGTTTTTGCACATTCGTTGTTCTGCACGGTATTTGAATAGACTTTTTGGTCACTATTTTGATTGTTTGAAGAAGATGCCATCAAGTTGAAAACTGGTTTGACATTTTGTGAATCTCATGTTGTTTCATTTGTGTTGCGATTCTTTTGCCAAATTTTTGGTTTATCATTGCTTGAGTTTTGATTGGAGTAGCTATTTGATTTGTCATTGTAATGTTTGATAACTCCCCGTTTTACTAATGCTTCCTCAATTTTAAGACCATTTTCTATGACTTTTTCAAAAGTGGGTGGACATTGTAATTCTAGCCTATAGCTCATTTCTTCTATCAAGTTCTCAATGAATAATTCCATCTTTTCTTCCTCTAGAATAGATCGAGGATACCTAGCGAATAGTCGTCGCCATCTTTGGAGAAAATACAAGAATGTATGTCCTTTTTTTTGCTTTAAGTTGTAGAGATCCTTGATAGTAACATCATTTTGGATGTTAAATGAATATTGAGAGATAAACTTGTTAACAAGTTCCTCAAACGTTTTGATATCAGGTTGTAGTTTTGAGAACCATTCCATACATGCACCTCCCAAACTTCTTGGGAATAACCTCATCAAATAAGTCTCTTCTTGACCAAACTCAAGACTCATTATTTTAAATTCTCGTATATGATCTATAGGATCTGTTCGTCCATTGTACTTATCGTACTTTGGGAATTTGCAATGTCTTGGAAACGGTAGCAAACCAACTGTTGTGTCAAATGGATAAGGACAAATATCCTGTATCGCATATCTTTTGGTTGTCCCTTTCATCATGTCGTGTATCTGTTGTTGTAATAATTGCATTTGTGAAGTTAAAGTAACAACTGGATCGATTGTTTGCATTGGTAGCGGTATTTCTATTTCATTTGTTTCAATTGCACCTTTCAAATGGTTTATATCAAAATATTTTGGAAGTTTCGCCCCTAATTCGGCCAACATTAAAAGATATTTTTCCATGTCTTGTTCCAAAACCTTTTCCATAAACATGTGAAACTTGGGATCTTGTTGAGCCACTTGGATTTCCTCTTGAGTTATTTCATTTTTGTCGTTTTGGTTTAAAGTTTTCCAAGGATTTTCTTCTGCCATATTTTTAGATGATTCAAACTCTTGTTCTAAGAGTCTCTGTTTGTGGGACCTAGTGAAGATTGGCATACAAATTTTTGTCCTTTCTTCTGAAATGTTGATCTTATGTGTGGGACAGTGTCAATTTGAACCCTTTAAAACAAAGTCGAATAAGATGACCGATCTTATTGATGAGACAATACTTAAAAAGTTAATTACTATACTTTGTTTCGTGATGAAGGATGTATTATCCTAATAATGAAACTTCAGTGTAGTAATTGATTGTGTAATTGATTTTGACACTTGTGATTTGCAAGATTTTGTTTTAGTTGATAAGTTTGGAAATTTGAATAAACCTTTTTGATTTTGGTCTTTTGACAGTGATTCTGATGAAAAGAAAATTCGATCCTGATGAAAATGTTGATAAAATGACAGATTGATAGACTGGTTAAAATTTTGAACTCTCTGTTTTAGAAGCGCTAAAACAGAGACCAGAAGCGTTATTTCCTCGAAGCGCTGGAACAGACACCAGAAGTGCTAAAACAGAAACCAGAAGCGCTGATTTAGCCAAAGCAATGAAATAGTGCATAAAAGTGCTGCAGAAATTGATGGAAGCGCTACTTGACAGAAGCGCTAAAACAGTGCATAGAAGTGCTATAAAAAGTGATGAAAGTGCTACTTTACTAGAAGCGCTAAAATAGAGACTGTAAGCGCTAAAACAATGCCTAAAAGCACTATTTTACCAAAAGCACTAAAATAATGACCAGAAGCGCTAAAACAGGTTTTTCCAGAACTTCTAAAAATAGGACTTTAAAGACTGTCTACTGTAAAATTTGATCTGGTCTTGTGGCATATTGTATTAGAGATTGTGGAAGATAAGAAGGATGAGTCCGTTGACTATGGTTGTGAAATTATGTGAGAGCTCTTCTTTGAAAGAAGGCTTGTGAATAGAGCGGTTCTATTGTGTAGTCTAAAGAGTGACCCCTAGCAAAATCATGATAATGGTGAATGAATGTTCTATGTTGTAAAAGAAGTTTTCGATTTTGATACAAAAAATGTTGTTTTCTCAATTTTTTTCTATAACCGAGAGGTCTTTGGGGTTTCGTGACTTTGATTTTCTTCTTGAGAAACGTGGTGGACTTCCACTTTCGCAGCATGGATTTTCTTATTTGTTTTGACTTGACGTTTTCAGGATGATCTTTAAATTTGATTTAAATGAATTTGAAAACACAGCAAGCAATTTTGAATATTTGATTTTAAAACTAAAAAGATTGTGTATGTTCAAAAATCATGAATGATCTTTATTGATTTTGATTGGTTGTTTTAACATTTGTACACAAATCAAATAGACTCACACTTAAGGAGAAGTAGGTCATCATTATACTCACAGCCCACATCTTGCAATTACGTTGACTCACACAGTCGTGTCACCCCCTAGAGGGCACCCGTGTTTTTGTCTTTGCCAGGTGCGTACTTAAAGTGATGGACGTAGATACTGAATCCCTTGAGCAAACAATCCTTGGTAATTATATGGTGAGTGTCTTGGGGGCAGATTCTTCCCTCCCCTTGCACCATGAGTATGACAATGTATGGATACCGACTCGGTGAGCAACTACTCTATGGTTTGTAGATAGGGTTTCGTTCAGTGTGGCAAATAGATAAACTCTCTCAAGAGACCTCCCAATCTTTAGAACAAAGATTTTGGGGATGGTTATCTTTCCTAGGTCTGTCAATTTGGACTTTCATCAACAAATTGCATTTTTATTATAGTGGGCTGGATAACCTGGCTTTGGTTGTTCCCACTTAGGTCGCTCTCGTAGAGTGAGTACTTTTTCCCACTATGGCAGGCCTGCTAAAGGATTTAATAAAGCGTAAATGACATAAAAGAAAAGTGAATTTGGCACTTTGGTCACCCAGTTAAGGGGAGAGCATAAGCCTAATCACTACAAGCATAGCATATAGATTTTTTCTATTTTAAGCCCAAAGAAGAAAGATTCTTAATCTAAGTGAAGGTGTTGCTTCACTGAAATCATGATGTTCTTTTTAATTTCTACTGTAAAAATGAGATGACTATCCTAGGATTGATAGATTTGTTTTAAGAAAAACAAAAAAGTGACTATCCTAGGATTGATCAATTTTTAAGAACTTTGAAGTGACTATCCTAGATTGATCAATTTTAAGAACTTTGAAGTGACTATCCTAGATTGATCAATTTTATCCCAATTATGAAAAAAAGTAAGATCTGGCCGTGGAAGCGTCAGATCCAGACTGTTTTTTTACAAAAGCGCTGGCATATGGAACTAAAGCGCTAGAACAGTTACCTAAGGCGCTAAAACTCGAAAGTGCCGAAACAGTGTACCGAAGCGCCAAAGTTTTTCTTAGAAGCACTAAATCACTGAAGCGCCGAAACAGTGTACTGAAGCGCTAAAGTTTGTCATAAAAGTGCTAAAACACCATATGTGCTGGAATAGTAACCGAAAGCACCAAAACTCTGAAAGTGCTAGAACAAGGACCGGAAGCGCCGAAACTTTTAATGAAAGCGCTAAAACAAATCATGTTGTAAACCTACATAACACTTTCCAGAAAAAAAATTGTAATTTTGATAAAATGGGGTTAACGCCCCACAATGGGTGCCAAATTGTAAGTGTGGAATGAGGTAAATAACATAAATACACTTCTTAATATGACATTATATCAATGATTAAACAAATTGAATCAATTCAACAAAGTAATTAATCAAAATCGTCCTATTGCTCTCTATCTCTAAAGGATTATTAAATCATTATTGCTCTCAGATTGTTAAGCATATAAGACTGTTAAAATGACTATCTAAAGAAAAAGATGATGATAATATAATGTTAAATGATAAAACTATTTAAACTAACATGATATTGATGTGAAACAGATAAATACAGCTCCAAGAGGCAGCCATTGATGTGAAGCTTGATTGTTGAATTGCTTGAATGTTGGTGCTTGAATGCTTGATGCCTGGATTCCTATAGAGTAAGGGTGCAAAAGCTTGATTATCTAGATCCTCTTCTTGGTTGAATGAGGCTATATTTATAGATTTGTTGGCTCTAGAAATGCATAGGGAAAGCTTTGAGAGGCTTGGATTCAATCTGGAGGATTGAATGGTGAGAGATGGAGAAGATTGAGAGAAAGAGGGAGGTTGTCTCTACCCATGAAAACACCAGGCAAGAGAAGAGGAAGGATTGATGGAAGAGGATTGAGAGATAAAATTCCAAATTTATCTCCAATTTGTCTCCAAACCTTCCCATGAAGTTTCAAAGCATTAATTGTGACAAATTTAGACATAGATTAGACATAGGAAATCTAATTCATTTTTGAGGAAATGTAGATTGGAATATTCCTTAATGCTTAATTCAAATATTTTGATTTATTTAAATTAGAAAAGGGAGATAAATAATTTAATAAAACAAACTATAGCATAGTCGTTTATTAAATTAATCAGAGGAATATGGTAATTAATTAATAAAGTGTTTTTTCTTTATTTAATTAATTCGAGAATGATGTGATAGATTGAAATAGGGATTTAGTGTATACAATAAAAATACCCTTAAATGAAAGGGTAGGAACTATAAGCCATTATGTTGCTCCTAAAAGGATAACCATGATTCTTATTAGAAATAGGAAGTTTGAGTTCAACACTTTTGTTTCTAGCAACAACATTAACCTTTGTACTATCATTTGAACATTCACCTTTCACAAAACCAATACCTGTTTTTGTCCTTGTTTAGTTTCTATTTATTGAGAATGTCATTCAGTTTAAGAGTGCTCTCATATTTGTCAATGGTCTTCCTAAGATCAACAATCTCATGTTCAAGTTTCTCAATTTTAGAATCTTTGAAGTTTATGCCAATACGAAGACAATCTTCAACTCTCTTGTATTCTTCAAGTTGAGTTTTTAAAGAGACTATCTCAAGATTTATGAGTTGTTCTTGTTCAATATCTTGAGTAGGATTTTTCTATTGTGCATGCATTTGTTTTTAAGTTTCCTTAGCTCTTTTAGAGCACATTTCAGTTCACCTTCAAGGTCTACTTCACCTTCTTCAGCATCATTGTTGTTAGTTTCATCTTGCTGAATGATTTCAGCCATGAATAGATTTTCATCCTCTTCATCTAAAGAATCTTTAGATTCAGAGTCTGTCTCATTTTTGTTGAATAGGATTTTCTTCTTTTTGAAATTGAATTAATGTTTGGGTCTATAAGCCTTTTTCTTGGAAAATTTCTCAAATTTTTCGTTATCACTGTTTGTGTCACCATACGGGCACTTTCCAGCAAAGTGGCCTATTTTGCCACAGTTAAAGCATTTGAAGGGAAGTTTTCCCTTATACTTTCCAGAACCCTTTTTGAGTTTCCTCACGAATTGGGATTCTTTAGAATCAAAAAATTTCGATTTAGAGAGCTCATCCCTTTCTTTCCTTTTAGCATTAAATGTTGATTCTTTTGTAGTGGTGTTTTTTTTACTAATACTCATTTCATAGGTAGTCAGAGTGCCTTGTAGACTGTCAAGGGTAAGTTAGGTAAAGTGTTTCTTCTCTGCTAGAGTAACTACCTTAGCTTCAAATTTTGTTGGTAAGGTTTTGATGACCTTGGTTACAACATAAAACTCTTTGACTTCTTCTCCTAGACCCTTCATGGCATTTACTATTTCATCAACTCTCAAAAAGTAGTCAGCTACTTTTTCATCCTCCCTCATTTTTAATTCTTCAAACTGGTGTTTTAAAGTGAGGACTTTAGACTATTTTACCTTTTCATTTCCTTGATAGATAGTTTCAAGTTTAGTTTAGATTTCCCTAGCAGAACTACAGTGCATGACTTTGATGAAGACATATTTAGTCAGAGCACATAGAAAATCATGCTTTGCTATTGCATTGGTTTCATATCTTTTCTTTTCATGAGAAGTAGTTGGAAAATTAGCTAGTACAGTGTACCCAAACAATACTATGCTCCAAACATCAAGGTCAATAGAAGTTAAATAAGTCTCCAGTCTGATTTTATAGAATACATAATCAATTCCATCAAATAATGGAGATCTAGTCATGGAAATACCTTCATGAGCTTGAGACATTTTGAATAGACTCCAAGTCCAGAATCAATCCTAGGTTGGAAAGACCTATCAGAGGAACCTACACTATGATACCAATTGTTGGAGTGAAAATACACTGAGAGGGGGGGTGAATCAGTGTTTATAACTTCTTTAACAATTTAACTAAAGTTGAAAAGAACCATACATATGTTCTCATTTATCAATGATAGAATCATTCATGTATTTGAATGCAATCATATAAACTGAAATGAGAGAGTGTAACATTGCATTTTAAAGCAGTAAAGCACTGAAGAAAATGAATCACATAAACACAAATAGACACAAGATATGCTGAGTGGAAAACCCTCTTGGGGTAGAAAAATCACTCCTGAACTTGCTACCTTTTTCAGGCTTTCATTTCAAAAATAATTTTGACAAAGCCTCAAAGGCTGATTTCTGAGCACCGACTCAAGGAGCACCAACCCATCTGTTTAGAGACACCAATCTCAAGGACCACCGACACCAATCTCAGGGACCACCAACCCATTTTGTGTTTTACAAAAGAATATATAATGATACAGAGGATCTCTCTATTTCTCTTGATTTCTGTCAAGTACCTCTCGACAGACAATGTGTAGAACGCTCAAAAGTCAAGAATGACTGTTCAGTGTTCCACCCATTATCAAGCCTTAATAAAGCTTGAGAAAAATCTTATTACAGTCACAATACAACTTATCATCAAATTGTATTACAATGATATATCTTTTCATTTTCTCACTCTTCGTTTTTAATCTCTGATGATACAAAATATAGAATAGACAACTCACTGTGTTTTCCAATTTTTTAGCATCACTCATACATGACCCCCTTTCCTCACATAAAAAGAAGAAATTCCCTTGTTTATTTTAAGGTTTATTAGAGATGATTAAGCCCTAATCTCTCTGTTTTCCTCTTTTTACATTTTCATCATTACATCCCATTAAGGGTTACAACAGTTGCTCGTTTTTCACTTTCAAATAATTACACCAAGATGATTATCAAGTTACCATGCTATAGTCGAGCAACAGTGATAGATGTTACCTTGATGATGAGGAAAAGATCATTGTAAATAAGATCTTCTAACTGGAGAACTCAAGAATTGTGCAAATATAACAGGTAGACTGAAACCTGTTCTCTCAAGCAACCTGCACAAGCAGTGCTAAAAGCAAAAAAAGGCATAAGATCTATAATAAACCAAATCTTCAACTACCATGTAGAAGAAAACACTTATACCTTATTAGCCTTATCATAGAAGGTAATGGTTCTGTAAATATAAAATAAATGAATACCTGTGAGGACCAAAAAAGAATTTTCCATAAGCAATTTACCAGAACTATATAGTAGCTGAGCGACCCAAGCCACATTGCTATTTTGAGTATTCACCCAATGACAAGAACTTGACAAGAGAAACAACCATGGTGATGGTCTTTCAATATTTTGCATTCACTGTCCAAGAGTTGCAGAAAAAGACTGTCGAATTCACAGTGAAACAATCGAGAGAGAGATTCCATGGAGGCGACAAGATTAGGGTTCCAAACCCTCAAAAAATAAAGCATAAATATTTTCCCTACTTTCCACATGAAATCCTTTGCATAATATTATAGCATTTGGAGTCTAAAAGGACAAACATTGATAAATCAAAACCACATAATACACTTTAAAATACGCAAAAAGATCAATGACTTGCATGCCGACAGGAATAAATTGACATATGTTTCCTTACCGCACAATTGTGGCCACCCTTTGTACTACCCACGGTACAACGGTAGCTAACACTAATTGTTACCACATCATTTACCGCCCAACCGTGGTCTCACTTTGGACTACTCATGGTACAGCGGTAGCTCCATGTTAACCGCTAGTCAATATCACCGTGTTACCTTGATTAAGCTTCTGACAGACCATGGTATAGTGGTAGCATATTTCAAACAACTAACATCTTCCACCGCGTTACCTTGGTTAAACTTTAGACTGCTCACGGTATAGCGACCCATTTTTGCTTGTCATAGATGATTTACACTGCATTACTCCAGTTAACATCCTAATAGCACATTGTGTAGCGGTAGCATTTGGCTTGCTGCTAATAGTTTACCTGCATTACTGCAGTTTCTCTGCTGATAGCCCGCAGTGTAGCGGTAGTTATTCTACTTGTCACTGGTGGTTTCCACTGCACTACCGTGGTCACTGGCTTAACTACCAGTGGTATCGCAATAAGACCTATTGAAGCCACGGTCTTACCAAAGACAAGCATGCTGACAGGCATTATAACAATTTGATAACCATTAAAACAAATTTCCATCACATTTGGAATTTAATGCTATAAAAAGATCAATGATATCCAAAAACATGAAGATTGATGTCATGTAAAATCCACAAGGCCATAAACACAATAAAGATCAAACCTTATAAAATGCCAAAGAACTGAATACTGAGAGCTTCAAGAACATGTTTCAATTTCAAGAGCTTGTTATTGATCAAGCCATAAATAGTCAACTTGAATAGAGGAACATAGAATTTGTAACCGGAAAGCCTCAACTTAGATCTACACATGGAGTCAATTTATCAGTACCATAATATATAGTATAATCAATGAAGTAAATGTGCCAGACATATAATCAGATCAACTAAGAAAGTAACCACTAGGATGCTAGAGTATCACAAATTGACATCAAGGAAAAAATAGCACAAGAGGGATTCGACAAAGAGATGCAAAAAGAATTTGAAATTTCTATTACTGGTGAACTAAATTTCTTCCTTGGGGTTCAAGTTAATCAAACTGACAAAGGGATATTCATTTCAATATCTAAGTATGTTAAGGAAGTTTTAAAGAAGGTTGTAATGGATGATTCTAAATCGGGTTGTACCCCTATGGTAACTGGATTCAAGATGAGTAAGGATGATGGATCTGGTAAAGTTGATTAGACTATGTATAGATCCATGATTGGAGGATTGTTGCATCTTACTACTACTAGACTAGATATTATGCATGCAGTATGCTTAGTTACAAGATTTCAAGCATAAATGAAGGAAGCACATGTTAAAGTTGTGAAAAGGATATTCATATATCTTAAAGGAACTCTAGACTCTGGACTATGGTATTCGAAGGACAATGATTTCACTTTGAATTCCTACACTGATGCTGATTGGGTTGGATGTCTAGATAATACGAGGAGTACAAGTGGAGGATCATTCTTTCTCGGAGAAAGATTAGTCTCTTGGTTGAGCAAGAAGCAAGATTCAGCTTCTTTATCCACTGTTGAAGTAGAGTATATTGAAACAACATCCTATTGTACACAGGTTTTGTGGATGAAGAAAAATTTGATGGACATAGGCATGGTGAGTGACGAACCTAATTCTATCTTTTGTGACAACACATATGCTATAAAAATTTCAAAGAATCTAGTGATGCATTTGAGAACAAAGCATATATCTATCAAGTATCACTTCTTGAGGGAGAAAGTATTGAGGAATGAATTAAGACTTTAATATGTACCTACCAAAGAACAATTTGTAGACATATTCACTAAGGCCCTTCCAAAGGATACTTTTGAGTATCTTAGAGGGAAGCTAGGGGTTTTTTCCGCTCCTTCTTTGAACTAAGTGCACATGAAGGTGCATCAGTCCAATGGATTCACAAACTCTTTTGTTCTAGACTGATGATTGGGGTCTACTCTTCAGGGGAAGTAGAGAAGTGCATTATTGTAGTATGTCATGTGGATGTACTCCTTAGGGGGAGTGAATAGAGATTTATATGGTAAGAATTTCCTTTACCATTGATGTCAAAGGGGAGAGAGAATCATGTGAAAATTGTATGGTTGGCAAGTTGTCTCTTTTGAAAATCATGTAGGATATGGGAGAGAGAATCATGTGAAACTTTTATGCTTGATAAGTTGTCGCTTCTAAGAATATTCTATGTTACCTTCGATTTTTTTTCACATCATGTGTTGCCATCAATGACAACGTGGGATACTACTGCAAGTATGGATGTTTTTTATTGTGTTCTCATTAGTGTTTTCATTTATTTCAGCATTGTACAAATTAAGTAAGTTAGATTTTGCAAAGTGATTTTGAGATATGTTGAAGTATGTTCTGAGCATGCTTCAGTATTGTGGTCCACATTTCTCCTATGTTGAACCAATGCCTATGAAAATTTATAGGTGTGTTCATAACCTTAAATTGATTGTATATTCCTAGTTTCAACTTCTAGTTGATGTTAGTGTTTTCATCATGTTTGGTTGACCTGGTGTTTACACGGTACATTTTTTTGCATCAACTTGAGGAGGCATATGCATGATCTAAGATGTTGTTTGGCTCCTAAATTAAATATGTATTTGGTCCCCTCACATTATTATCCACCACTAGAATGTTGAGTAGCCAACCTAGTTTGAATTTATAATTTGAATTTGAATAGCCGACCTTGGTGAATGTTTCTAAGGTTGAAGATTGTATAAAATCAAGTTAAGTTGGAGTGAATTTAATATCCATCCATCATTCGATTTGACCAAGAGAAGAGTGTATGAAAAATTGTAAAAAGCAGAGTGTGGAAGAGTGAATTTAGGCAATAGTACTTCATTGTATTCATAATCTTCTGATCAAATTGCGAAGTGTGTGTAACTTCTAGTGGTGGATCATTATCTATTTGTTTTTATTTTCTATAGGTAGTGATCCTCTCTTTCTAGATAGTGAGTCCTAAGGCAGTGAGCTCTTGACCTGGGTAGTGAGCCCTCTGGCAGTGAGCCTTTTTGTATCCAGTACTCCATTACTACTATATTGTGAGTTCATCCTCACCACGATTTTTCCCTCATTAGGGTTTTCCACGTAAATCTAGTTTCTAGTATTATGTTTCTGTTGTCTTCATTTAATGTTCATATTTAATAAGAAACTGACATTAGAGTGGAATTGATTAAGTTAAGAAGTAAATAATTTTGTACAATAGATTCACCTCCACCCTCTCAGTTGTCTTATGCAATTAAATAAGCTACATCATAAGAAGGGAAGTGATCACCCCCAAAATGCATAACTTAGCATGTCACCTATGAGCCAACTTAAGGCATGTCATCCACATCCCCATATTTCTCTTATATGTACAAGAAAGGTGGTCAACTAGCCAAAGGAGACAATGGAAATTTACATACGAGGATAAGGCTGCATTACCCCTTGCCCCCACTTAGTGCAGAAAAAGGGTGAGGTGATAAGAAATATGATAAAGTGGAAATCACTATTAATTATAGAAATTGGGTACTCCCTCATAAGGAAGAGCACCACACTCCTTAATATGTTGAATTTTACTACTCAAATCCTTGCATTCATTAGTGGAATGACCATGAACTTTATGATATGCACAAAATTAATTCTTGTAATAAAATTTATTTCATCTTCTTGGAGGGAGAGATATCAAGCAATCCTAGAGGAGTCTTGACAAGATACTCTCTTGATCAATAGTAGAAGATGTTCCTTTATTTGCACAAGATGTCATACACACACTAAAGGCTTTAGATGAAATTGGAGATAAAGGTGGTAAACCTAGATCTTTCTTGAAAAAGTATGGTATGTCATTTTGCTTCATGTGTTCATTGTATCCATGTGTAGGAGGGAGATTGTATCCAATACCAACAATATTTCAATTGAAATGAATGGGGTTTATGATTCTAAGAAGGATTGGTTTCTTCATGAGAACACAAATCCTTTTTAAAGTTATGTGTTGTCCTCCCATGAGGGATGGGAGTTAAATAGCCCCCATCACCACCATTGGGTTGTGTTGTAGAACCAACTTTAGTAAATGAAACACAAGGTTTTTTTGATTTAGATTGTGATATTTTTCACTCTCCTATAAAGGGAGGTGTAAGACCCAGATCATCATTAGAAATCATATCTGAAAATGAATCATTGGTATATGACTCTTTTGATTTTGAGGGTGGGATTTTGGATTCTCTGTTTCAAGGAGGCGTAAAATCTAATGACCCCCAATTATCACTAAAAAGGTTTTTTGTAGGTGACGGATTAGCATCAACTTGTATAAGTTCAACTTTTGGTTTTGCAATGAAAGTATTGGGAGAGTTGGAAGTGTTCTGATCATGTGATTGATAGCTTTGTTCATCTACTTCAACTATGTATATCTTGTTGTTTTACTCAAATTTCATTATATTGTGGAGAGTAGATGGGACACATTTCATAGCAAGAATACATTGTCTCCCTAGGAGAATATTGTATGAAAGAGATCCTGGCATGATATGGATAGGGGTAGGAAACACTACATAGCTAACCTCAATAAGTAATGTGATCATCCCTAGTGGTTTCCTATCAACATTTTCAAAGCCACGAATATGAATATCATTAAGTTGAATAAGTCTCTTTTCCACACCAATTTTGTCTAGGAAGTCAATGCTACAAACATTAGTTTCTACTCCATTATCTATGAGAGTGGGTCTAACTTCATTTTCATTAATGATCACCTTTATTAGCAAAGATTCATTCTTGTTTTGAGTCATAGGTGAGGCAAATTCATTCTTAGGGAATGTAATTTATGATTGTGTAACTTGCATACGATCAAAGGAGGTTGTTACATTGCTTGATTTCATATAAGATTGTATTTCCTCTTGCTTTATTTGCAATATTTCTTTAAATAGACACTTGTATATAGGTGATATTTGAATGAGTTGCAACATAGATATATTAGTAGAATTATTTTTAAGATATTCAACACTAGGCACAATAAGTTGAGGTAATGGGAATATTATGGGAGTGATTTGTGGTCCCCTACATGTTTGAGCAACTGTGTTATATCTTGGTTACTACAAAATATTGCTAGATTTCATCGTAGATTTCAAGAAATATCTTAGTTTCTTATGTGATTCACTAATGAGAGGTGACTTAGGAAGCTCACTAAATAAAGGAGATCCAATTTATGTCATCATAAACTTAACAAGATTATTCTTATATTAAATGATCTCTTAGTGAAGGGGAGTCGAATATCACTTCATCATCTTTATCTAAGAAATTCCCATTGCATGTGTCAATGTTTAGATTTTCTTGCACCATAATATCCTCCCTAGGAGGATAGTTTTTAGGAGAACTAAAACCTAAATGTTCATGAAATTCAAAGGTTGCTTCTTCTAAAATAACCTTATCATAGGTAGGGGAATGATCAATGGTTGAATTGTATTTTTCATTAATGTCTTGTTCACTAATAGAGGTAAGAGGAGAGAAACAACTAGGACTCTCAAAACTTTCATTAATTGGTTCTTCTAACACCAAAATATCTTCTTCACAAATAAGAGAGATATTATGAGAAGAAAAAATATGATCATTAGGAATGTCCAAGGTTTTATTCTCTTTCACTAAAACACTCTCATGGGAAGGGGATATGAACTTTTTCTTAGCATCCCTAGAAAGGTAAGGTATTAACATTGTTTAACCAATAATTAAAAGCACTTTTAACCATCTCATGCAATGCTTTAATAATATAAACAATGTATATCCAAAGATGCAAAACATGTTTATCCAATGTAGCAAAAAATTAAAAATGCAAACAATGTACATCCAAAAATGAAAAGAACTTTTATGAAAATTATGCAAAGTTTTATGAATGTGAACATTGTGTATACAAAAGTGAAAAGTACTTTTATCCATATTATGCAAACTTTCAGAAATGTAAACATTTTTAGATTTTTAAACCTAAAACAAGGTAATTTGATAGTTACACTATGCAATAGACTAAAAATGAGATGTTTTAAATGCCATTTTTAATGTTGATAATGTAGTGAATGAAGAAAAATTAAGCTAATTCACTAAATCTGATGAACTAGCAAATCAAAAAACTGAAACAGGAAAGTAACTACATCAAAGTTAAGCACAAGATAGAAGACTTAAACCCTGAAAACTATAATTTTAAACTCAATAGGGACTAATACACTAGCACAGGCGTCTTGGTCCTACAAAAGCGATTTGAAGGTTTCAAAAAGTGGAACAAAATGTAATCAACTTAGACAGGATTCTCAGGTAAAAACTCAGAGAGGGACTGAGATGTTAGTAAAGGCGTTTTTGTCCCAGTGGAGGTTTTTAATAGAAAGGCAAAAAAATTTGAGTTATTTATATTGTTCCTAGATTGCCTACCTAGGACCTAATGTTTGGAAACAAAAAATTATGCAAATGAGTACAAGAAAAAGTAACTAGTGACAAGGAATTGGATGCAAAGTTGAATGCATTTTTTTTCAAAATTTTGAATGCAATAACAATGTTTCTAAATGCAATTAGGATGATTAACAATGCACTTTTCAGTTTTTCAATGAGATGCTATGATGCAAGAAAGAAAAAATGCAAGCTCTATGCACTTTCACCAATGCAAATATGAGAGACCTTACATGCAATATCACTAAGTATGAGAAACCCTAGATGCAATTTCACTAATACAAGATGCAATGTAAGAATCAGTACAACCTAGATCTAGGATTTTAATGGACTCCAAATCAGAAAATGAATGCTCAAATATGTCAAGTTAACCAAAATGAACTATCAAAAAATGAGGTCATGAGTATTCACCTATTTTTCTAGGTCATTCAATAATGTCCTAGGAACCCTATCTGGATTGACTATCAACCTCACAAGGTGAGTCAATTCTCAATAAGGAGGACCTAGGAGGGGGTTTTTTAGGCTTTGAGGGGTTCACCACCAAGAAAATTCTTGGAAAAGACAAATAAGTATTCAACCTACAAAACTTAGTTATGCAAGCTAAATGAGGGATGCAAATGATGACATTATGCAATAAAAAGATAGGATGTGTGTACCTAGGAAGTCTAGAGATGTGATGAGGATTTTAGAAAATAAAAGAATCTATCAAAAATTGTTGTGGAGGACTAATACACCCTTATTTTTGTCTTAGTCTTGCTATTGTTTTTTGGGAGAAATGTAGAAACTTCATATCTCGGAATAGAATCTCAAAGAATCTCTAAAATTTACCCTTGGGAGGACTAAGATGCCCTAGGTGGAATATTAGTCTCATTCTATATTTTTGAAAACTCTTAATGTGGTCTTGATCTCCAAGGTCTACACTTACTTCTTCTTAGATCTGAGGTCTTGAATCTTCCAGATCTGTCTTATAGGTGAGTTTCCATGAATATGACAACTTTGCAACTTTTCACCTCAAATGATTTTCAAGTCTTCGACCTGAATCTACAATCACAAACATGCAAGAGAGAAAAAACTTGTTGATTTTTAGTAAATGGGGGTTTCCCTTGGCCAAACCCCTTATTGATAATTAAACCTTGAAATGAAATAGAATAATGAAGGAGAGTGATGAATGAAGAAATGGAAATGCTACAACTCACCAAACCCTTGTGATAGAATGCTAGAAATATGCTTGAGAGGGATGTAATGGATGTGGATCTTGAATCTTGCTTGAATAAGATAGATATTAAATGCAATGTTAGCTTTAATCATAGAAACCTACATCACAATTGTTAGCTCCAAAACAAACATGATGATGCTTGAATCTAGATTATGGCTCCAAATTCTTAAATAATTTCTCTTGAGTTCTCTTGTGAACTCAAATTTTCTACTATGAATTCTCTCATAAAATTCTTGATTTGAAATGAGTGAAGGAACCTTGTATTTATACTTATTTATGCTTAATATCCTAAAATTACACCACAATAAGCTGACATATGAAATAATTAAATGTAGGAGGCCAAATCTCACCAAGATTTGAAATTGAATCAAAAAAATAAGCCAAGGAGGACTAAGACACCCTAGGTGGCATCTTAGTCCCAAGGCTCAAATCTTGAGGCATAGACTCCAAAAAGGGACCTTTTTAGGATGCCTTGAAATTAGGGTCTCAAGACCTATGGAGGACAAAGATTCCCTAGGTGGAATTTTAGTCCCATTCCACAAATTAGGGACACACAGACAAAATCATTAAATCATCATTTACCCTTTGATGTTTGTCGAGATTAGCCAGAAAAAGATGTAGTTTATTAGGATTTTGGATGCAAAATAAGACCAATTAAGCCATAAAGAAGCATAAATAAAGTAAGGCAGGCTCGAAAAAGTATGAAAATGTAAGGGTATGCATTTTACTACACTACAAGTTTGACAAAAGACCCCAAAAGAAATTGCACCCTCCAAAAATGCACATGTCTCTCAAATGCATCATTCCAAAATCAGATTCAAGTGCCTTTCAAACTGAAAATAATGCCTCCTTTCAACAAGAAAAATCAACAATAATGGCAAGTTTGAAATTTAATAAATTTTAAATGCCAAAAAAAAAATTTAATAGGAAAAGAATTGCCCAAATCTCCTCGGTAGAAACTCTCTAGGAGGGTGAGTAGGAGGAGGAGCTTTGATACCATGTAGGAGATGGTAGATCCTTCCTAGGATCCTCAACCTACAAATAAATCACCCTCACACATACGAGAGAAGTACAACACTATTCTACCAAATATATTGAGATGATATTCGTAAAAAAGAGAGATGTAATAATACATATTGTACAGGCCTTTTAAAGGAATTGAAAATAAGACGAGTGAGAAACCTACCCTATATAGTAAAAAATCACCTAAGTAATTATACATAAATTAAACTTAACACTAAAAAATTCTTAGCCTAGGATGAAGAAATAAAATAGCATTCCATAATAGAAATTAGCTCTAGTATGACTACCAAACAAAAAAAATCTCTACAACAAGCACAAGAAGAGGAGTTTCAGACAAAACAATGCATCAAAAGACTAATGCAAGATGATCTAGATGACACAAAGGCTCTTTGAAAAGAAACAGAGGAGGCCACTAGGAAATTGCATGAGAAAATGACGAAGAAATCGGAACAAGGGCCAACACAAGAAGAAAATTTTGTTCAGGAAACCAGAAATTAAGAGAATGTTTCTCAAGAAGTTAGAGAAGAAAATGTTTTGCCAAAAATTGGAGGACATGAGAATTTTCCTCTAAAAACGAAAGAAGAAGAAAACTAGAAAACCCATCAAAAAATGTAGAGGAATAATAATGACTTCAAAGACATATTCAACCCCTTAGATACCAGCTCCATAATTAAGAACTTCCTAGATCAACAATGTCAAATTCAACTGGCACATTCTCCCCAATTACTACAAGTTCCACTAGTTGGTTCATAGGTGAATCTCTTTGGGATGTCACCTATTCAAAAAATAGGGTTGAGAGATATTTTCATGCAATATCTAGAGAGGAGCTCCTACAAGAACATTTCCAACAAATTTAACAACTTCTAGAAGCCATATACTCATTAGAAAAGGCTATTGCACATGTTTCTACATATTAGTCCCTTCCACAATTATTCATCAGTGTACAAACTGACTTGATATTGCAGAAGGATAGCATTAGAAAGGAATCCCAAGAAAATCTCATCAAGCACAAAACCCAATATAAATGAAGAGATGTGCTTCTGCACATACTCAAATAGAAATCCAACTCCAAGAAATCAAGAATACCATCAAGGTTGTTAGGTTCATTTACCACTTTTGCTTACAATGTCCTAACAAGGCGAAGAACCTCCTAGACTAGATCACACAAACATAAGAGTACATCTAGCAAAGGTGAGTTACCACCCCTTGTAGGATCCCATTAACATAATAAGGGACAACATAGAGCACTTTGACATCCAAATCCAATAGCTCCACACATAAAGAGAACTACTCAAAGAACAACTACACTAGTTGAGGGAGACAATTAATAATGAATTAAGGTTTCTCCAGCTGATTTTTAGAGAAGAAAAACATAGAAAAAAATATCACAATACCCAACACTCTACCCAAAGCTGAATAAACTCTAGTCCAAGTCCAAGCACAAATTAGTACACTCCTTTAGGAACATAAACACTAGACAACTACATTGGCACAACTCAAGGTGGAATACTAGAACATCCTTCCCCAAGCAAGCATATCTTGAGGACAAGACATCATTTTAAAAGGGGTGATGATGTTAGTAGGTCAAAGGGAAGAATAGAGAATACCAAAAACATATCATCAAAATACCATGATATCGGTAAATAACAACAATAATGAAAAATGAGACACATCCCTTCAAAGAAATGAATGTATATATGTTATATGTAATAAATAGGAGATAGATGACAAATATCAAGAGAAGACATATGGGATAAGAAGATATATGTAATAAACATATTGATAGTAAGCTAATAGAGAAAAGACTAGACCTACCGTTTTTTACCCGTTTGATATATACACATATATACTGGAAGGAGTTATAGGGAAGACATGTGTGTTATGGATATATGAGTAATTTTTTTTTTTGAGTATACTATTATATGTTATGAATTCTGTATAGATTCCTACCGCATGCTTGTTTTTGTTACTGTATCCTTCGATATATAAATTGAATACTCAAGGAATACCAAGTTATAGATCTTTCTAGACTATATTGCCCCCCATTTCTCTTTCCAACAATAGAATTATAGAAAATTAAAAGTATTTTGTAGGCTACTAGGAATTTTTTAGAAAAAATAAAATTATTTGGTGAAAATTCAAAAAATTTGAGCAGTAGTACTTTAAATTTTTTTTAAAAGCATGTGTTTGTCTAACCAACGTAAGTGTGAGAAAAAATAAATATATATTTTTGAATATTACAATATAAGTAGATGACACACATCTGGATGTGACATATTTTTTGTAATTTTTTTGCAAGTAAATAATTCGTTAGGAATTTTTTAGTAGGAATTTTAAAAAATATAAAAAACCCTTTGTCTGGCCATCCTAACTTAGTAAAAAATTAATGAAATTCTTTGATTAAGATATAATTTATGAAGAATAGAGTCTAACACATCTTTTAGATAAAAAAATGTGTAACCATTTAAAAGTTAAGAAATGGATATATATATTCTCTTAACTTAAGAAAATAATATATGCTGCTTTAAGTTAAGAAGTTGGTATCTATTTCTTTAACCTAAGAATAAAATTTTTGTTGGTTGTGTTGCCATTTCATGCCACCCTTTGATGACCCATCATTAATATATAATATGAGAGATACTACATGGGCCATCCTATTGAAATCCATGGCTATTTTTATATTCTATGATTTTGGAGGTTTTGAAATTCCTCAATTGTATTGAACTAGAGTTTTGATTCTTCAAGTTTAGGCTTTCTAAAACCCTCATGTGTTAAAACCTAAAACCTAGGCCTAAGCATGCACTTTCTTTTATATCTTTGTGTTGACATCTTGTTATTGGTTCCTAGTTGTTTAAGTCATAACCTCATGTCTAGGTTATCATTCATTATCAGACCCTTGCTTCTTTTTTACCACTCGAGCCTACATGTCCAAATATGTTCAAATTTTGGCTAAGTAAAGTTGAGTCATCGGTCTCTTTCCTAGTTTCAACAACTTTTTCATAATCTTTTTTTTTTTTGAAACTTCCTCTTTCTCTGATCATGATTTTAAAATCAATGAAGTTAAGGCCTTTTTCGGTGTTTCATGTTGTTTCAAAACCTTAGTCGACACCGACATGGTTTTTGAACTTCTCTTTTGTCAATCAAATTATCCTGAGTATAGGTCGCACCTTTGACTTTGTTATATTACCCATTTGTTACCTAGGCTTGGCCCCCCTTTTAGAATAACTTATTGTGCACATGTAGAAAACCCTCACTTAAGTTCCTAGATCCCCGCTCTACTAGAACCATCTTGTGACTTCCTGTTCCAAAGGATACCTTCTTCACATCATATTTTTCCCTCCCACCACTAGTTCCGTTTTTGAGATGTGCAACAAATCTAATGCTTTGAGGCCAATGGATAGGTGTCAACATTTTATCTCATCATAAGCTCCCTTTGCATGGATTTTTCTATTCTTGAGAACAAAGCAATCTTGCGATGTGTGATATTCAATGTCAATGGTTGTGATGAAAGGGAGGAGATCTAATGACCATTGTATAATTGATTCACATCATAGTTGTGAATCAATAAGGCTAAGCCATATCTATGATATGCAATAGTAGTGGAGTGTGATATCAAAGGGGATAGATGGAAATGTCTCGCTATCCTATGAAGTGATGGTGGGTCATCGGCTTAGCCCTTCAAGAGAGTTGGAATATGACATGTGTACTCAATGACAGGTGGGAAAATGTGTTTGCATCACAAAGGCTCTAGTAAATCATAGTTTCCATTTCTTAGTGGCAAGTGTAGTGTGCGATGTGCACTAGACATTCAAGATGTGACATATAGCTAAATTTCATTGCAATGAACAACTCTAGTGCATCATAGATTTATATAAGGAAGCATTATTGTGAATTTTGATGTGTGATGAGTGCCAAGGGAAAAAGGTATATGAAGAGGCAATATTCCTTATCAAGTGTCAGAATTATTTTTCATCACGGGTCTTCTTCGCATCACGTTTTCACCTTGTTATGTAAAAAGCTAAGTTATGATGTGCAATATAATATGAAGGAATGGATGGGGTGACATAATGTTAACTGATTGCATCACAAAGATGCAAGCCATCACATTTTCAAGACAACAAATTCAAAAGGGAAGTGCAATGTATTGTGGGAGTGTGATGGTTGTTGATCTCATATCTTATGATGATCGACGACCATGTTTTAAACTTCTCTTTAGGCTCAATCTATTCCATCTATCCATGATCTAATAGCCAATTTTCAAATTCCAACAGATCAGCATGATGTGATTCATGAGAAGACCTGGAGCAACGGCACAACTACTTTTCAACAACTAATGGCTATTGACATTAGTTCTCCTCATTATAGGGATTATCTTTCATAGTCTCCCATGTCATATTAGATGATAAATTAATTCCCATGCCTCTTTATGTCTAGAAGGGACTTTCCTTCTATGGAAAACTAGATTTCATGGTAGGGGAGTTATCTACTTTTCACTTATATAGAATTCAATGTAGAGGTATGGCATTGTCAGTTTTGGCATCCAAGGGTCATCCTTCAACATGGTTCTCATTTGATTGTTGTAACTTGATCTAGATGGGTTTTATGCTATTTTTCTAACCACTCAATAGGGTTAGTGTTTGGGCTAGGGTCAACTAGGTTATACCTTACCTATAACTTAGGTGACACTTGTATGCTTTTCATGGGTTCTTCCTTGGATTTTCTCTAGCAGACTTATGCAAATTTTGCATTCTACAACCAAAACATTGGTTTTCAAGCCTTTTTGTTAATACAATCATTGTCTTAACCCTTCTTAATGCTTGTATCTTGTGTAACATTTTTTGTCTCTATTAATGTATGAGGTTTCACCAATTTTATAAGTTATGTGAGTGTGTTGATCTACTATGAGAGTTAATTATGGGTAATCAATACCCCTTTTAGGATCTTTTTGACCCTAGCCTTGATGTTTCCTTTCCAATATTAGTAAAATAGAGAATTGTGAGAACCTTCTAGTGGATTTGTTGATTCTTTGTGAAATGAAAAGCAAGAAGAAGCATATTAGACCTAGTTCATCACCATTCCTTATTTTTCAACATTTCTCCTTCCCCCTTTTCCCCTTGCAAGTCATAGTTTAGAGTTTATTGATGTTGGGTTAGACCAAGCTCCATTGCACCTTGGTTGAGAAAGGAATTCAACCTTCTTTAAATATCTAACCTCATTTTCAAGGTCCCACACCTTGAGGTTAGTTCCATTGTGTCACTGGAATTATGAACTCCTTGTTTAGAAGGGTGCAATTTTGAGTGACAATAGTTTTTGGCACGCTCGGTGGGATAGGAATAAATTTCATTTCACCATTGTTGAGGGAGTGGTACTATTCTCAATAATTCAGCCTTGTAGAGGCACATAAATAAGCTACCAAAAAACTCAAAATTCAAACAAAGATTCTACATCCATGTTGGTGACTCGGATATCGGGAAGAAAAACCA
Organism: Sequoiadendron giganteum; assembly: GCA_007115665.2. Lineage (NCBI taxonomy): Eukaryota > Viridiplantae > Streptophyta > Pinopsida > Cupressales > Cupressaceae > Sequoiadendron > Sequoiadendron giganteum. The sequence goes on along the minus strand of CM021105.1, from coordinate 568,127,735 downwards.
ATTACAAAGCAGACCCATGCATTCATTCCAAGAATCTAAAAAAAAGATTCTTCTAGAGATAACTTCCAATACATCCAAATTTCATTTTCTACTCTTGGTAGAGTAGGTAGATAGTCCTTGTCACCCATTAGAAGTGGAAGAAATAAAATGTCAAGTCCTTCTCTTAGGGATCAATCTACACCACTATTGGGCAGATTGTTTCAAGCTAGAATGATTTCTACTTAGAAACAAAAGGACCTATTCCAAATGTCTAGAAATCAGCCTTTTGTGCCTTTTAATGGGGGTAGCCCACTAAATTTACAACAACATTATGACATCCCTATGGTTGCATTTAAAAGCCTCCCATATTTCAATTGAGAAGAAAAAATCACCCCCATTGAAAATATTAGAGATGTGTCTTCCCTATGTGCAATCCATAATATTACAAAAGAAAATGTGTCCCTTGGACTCTTGGATACCTAATTCAGGGGAAAATCGGTGTAGTGGTTTAGACTGCTAGTAGTCAACTCTATCACCTCAAGGGATCAACAACGAGATAAACTACAATTAGTTTGAAGACAAATAAAATCACTTGTCTTTGGTGGAGTAGTTGATGATCATTAAGAGAGCTCCACATGAGCACATGACAGACTTCAACTTTTTCTTTCAAAAGACTTGAGATAGGATCCCATTCCTAGTAATACCTTTAGCTTAGTATGCTTTCCTACATTTTTTTAATGATTCTTAATATCTATATTTCTATAATGATACAATAAATGGGTGCACAAATGCTTCCTAATGTTTATGAAGTAGTTGTCAGAGTAGAAAATAGCCTCATCTAAGCTAGGAAGTTCTATCCAGTACCTCCCATTCTTATTTTCCTAAAAGCTCCACCAAATATGTCTATGGAAGTGTTGTAATTAACAACTCTACTAGTTGTTCCTACCTAAGAAAAGGCTATCCCAACATAGTCTTTTGAGCTACAAGAGATAACAGGCCTTCTTCAAATGTTTAGGAATGAGTTGGTAAACCTTAAAAATCAGCAATTTCCAAATTACAAGCCTTACCAACCCCCAAATCAAATGTCTTACCATCCTAATAAATCAAATGAGTTAACTTATCAAAAAAATAATCAAGTCCACAAGAAAACCTAAGACCCTTTCAAGCATGTAATCCAAATATCACAAGCATGTATAAGGAGCTGATGCCCATACAAAACAACCTTGTTGAAGAATATGAAGGGTGTTTTCCTTACAATCAAACCCATAGGGTGATCCCACAATAATGGGTTACACTTTTTGGCCAAACTTGACATTGAAATCAATATTTTTCACCAAATTTTCACTTTCTTACACCTATAGAAGCTAAACCATTAAGAATTTGAAGATGAAGGAAACTAATGATTTGTGATATTTTGTGTGTAGATTATAATTATATTTTTTTTTAAATGAAAAAATAAATTGTGAATCCTTTTATGTAATTTTTATCAACTTATTTTTTGTGCTAAACATCATTTTCAAAAAGTGATGTTTACTTTCAACTGCATAACTTTTTTTATAGAAAGGATACAATTCTAATTTTTTAAATATGATTTTGTCACACCAATATCTAGTGGATGGATATTTTCTCATAATTTTTTGTTCCAAATATATTTTTTAACTAATTTTCTAAGTGAGAGTAATTATAATTTCGATATATTATACTTTCAGCTGCATAAATTTTTTTTTATGCATTTGAATTAACTTATTATTATTTTTTTGGAATAAGGACATCAATATCTAGTGTACATGTTTTTTTTAGAAAAAAAATTCTCATTTCCTATTTTTCCGTATGTGTGAAACAAAGACCTCAATGTTCATTGAAAAACCTACATTCAAAAGAAATAAAAAATAAATATAATAATAAAATTAAATATATTTAAAATTATACTTTTTGGGAATCTTATAATAAGTATTACATTTTTACAAAAGATAAATTTTAAATGAATTAATTTGATCCCCTAAAAGGTAAATCAAAAGTGGTTTTTTATCAGCATTTTTATAGGTGTAGAGAAGACTCCATTATAGGCATGGTTTAAAACTAGCGAGTTTCTATCCAAGGGGGTTTGATATAAGTGGGTTTGATCAAACCCTCTTCAATTAAAATCCTTTAAATGGAACCTTTTTAAGGCTTAAATCATTATATTTTCTAAAAATATGTGATTTCAGCAAAAATCAGGATGTCCCAAAAAGTGTAACCCGTTATTGTGGCAGCACCCCATAACTAGTCTACTTGTTTGAATGGGGTGATTAATCAAGCCTTGATTGTGCAAAATGCACCTATTTTGCAACCAAATACATCAAACAAAACACCTTTATAGAAAAAAGAGAAATTTACAAGGGATACTAGACTGCTAAATTGGCAAGGAGAAGAGTTTTGTGGGGTTAACCAAGATCATAACTATATAGAAGCTAACATAAAAAGAAAGAAAAGGGCTATGTAAATAGTGTAACCAATGAAGAGGGAGTCTCATCAATCTCCTAAACTAGATCAAGAATTTTTTGTCCCATCTATACCTCATGAAACATAGGTCCGACAAAAGAATTAGCCTAGAATCTAGTCTCAACCAACCCACCTGTAAGGAGATGTTTCTATTAGAAAAGCTCAACAAGAGGTAAACATTTCTCCTTTTAATATTCTTAAACATATGAAAAATGATAATATTAGCATGTATATGTGGGACTCTTTGTCTATCTCAAGATAAAAGGACTTGTTAAAAGTTGCCCTATCAAATGGGGGTGTATCAAAAGAACTTTCGGCTAACCCAAATAAATATATTCTTACCAATACATCCCAAAATAGAAAGGAACAACCAAAAAAGGGGTCAAACTACTATCATTTTATGTTTCCTTGATCATTGGAAATAATTTTTTTCACAATTATATGATTGAATTAGGGGCTAGTAGCTCTGTTATGCCCAAACAGATTGTAGATAAATTTGATATTAAGTATCAACCTCTCAAAATATTGGGTAGTCTAGCTTGATGGGACAACCATCAACACTATGGGGGTCATAAAAGACCTAATCATTGCTTTGCATGCATTCCATAGATTTTTCATTCCATAAGACATCTATACAATTGACTTGCCACCTTACTTTCCTCTTTACCTTTCAATCAATTTCATTACTAAAATAGGTGGTTATCTATCTTCAAATTGGTCACATATGCTCTTTAGGACAAGATGTGGAACTAAAGTAACTATTAAATATGATTCCATAACAAAATATCACATAGAAAGATATGTACCTTTTGTGGCCAATGTTAACTATAATATTTGTAATCATGACGAGCATGCTATTGTTCAAGAACCAAGTACTCAAACAAAGGATATCTCATATATTATTTTGGATGAGTAGGCTACTAGAAACATTGAAACTGATCCAAATAGGAATTTGGAGGAGGTGGGCCTATGAAATTTGTGTATATGAGCTAGTTTCTTTCATCCCTAATATTCAAAAGGGGGAAGAGTAGCTACATGAGAAACAACAAAATGATGTTTGGAAAAAAAAAATTCATGGTTCAAGAAGTAGAAATGGAACTAGTGGGGGTTCTATGCTTGTATCTCAATAAGGTGAAAAGTATTACTCAACTTTTTGTTTCTCTTATAGCTGTACTAATAACATAACTAAATATGAAATCCTTATACAGGGTCTGGAGTGGGAAAGGACACACTAATCAACCTACCTATTGGTATTTAGGGTTAGTGAACTGATTGTGAACCAGCTAGGAGGTTTGCATCTGACCAAAAATGACTTGATCAAGTCATATAAACATAGGCTATGGGATATGATTTAATAATCTGATGTTTTCAATCTATTGTCCATACCTACAAATCAAAATAAACATCATAATAGGTTGGCCGCTATTGGCACCCAATTTGACATTCCAAATTATGTTAAAATGGATAAGGTGCAACAACATGTTAAGGTGGTTGTGAGGCCATTTATTCTTGATAACAACTTCGATTACCAAGTTTTCAAAGATGATGAGAAAGTGCTCAATTTATTTATTGAAGAGGTTAATTTTACAAATTAAAATCAAACAAAGTTACAACAACAATATGGTGAATAGATTATACAACTAAAATAAAAATAATTTCTAGAAGATTTGGTCAATTTCAAATCCATTTTCAATTCAAATGATCAACTGAAAAGAGAAAAATTAGCATGCATGTCAAGTAGGAGAACTATGAAGAAGTGTAAATTTTCAAAGGTAGGCTTCTTAAATTTGATATTCTTTGTTCCTAGGAGGATAAAGAATATTTTGTTGCACTTTTTCAAGAGTTTTGTAATATTTTTTCTTGGGAATATTTTTGATTTAAAGGGTTTTTATCCCATGGTATCTCAACATACCATTGAGCTTCAGCTAGATGCAAAACTAGTAAGGAAAAAGGAAAAGCCTTTAAATACCAAGCTTGAGCCACTCATGCGAGATGAATTAGAAAAATTGATTGAGAGTAATATTATTTTCCCAATCAAACACACCTCGTGGGTTTCTAATCTAGTCCCTGTAAGAAAAAAGAGTGGATAAATAAGGTTGTGTGTCGACTTTAAGGACCTAAATAGAGCTTCAGTCAAAGACCATTATCCACTACCATCTATGGAGTAGATTTTACAATTTTTTTGAAGTTTTGAAAAATTTCTTTGCTTGATGGATATTTTGGGTACAACAAGGTGTTAGTAAAGGTGGAAGACCAATAAAAAATGGCTCTCACTACCAACTGGGAACAATGGAATACAATTAAATGCCTTATGGATTGTCTAATGTGTTGCATAGGCAGTTTTTATTGTACCAAAATCTCAACCTGTTAGTACTCAATACAACTTCCAAAGTTAATGAATCCACAAGAGGTGTTTAAGCCATGTCACAAACTTGAGCACTGTGTTGCACAATGCAAGGAAACCAAGGGTGCAAACCTTGTAGTAATCCCCCCCAATTCAAGCAAGGGGTTCAAACCCGTGACCTAGGCTTTGATACCAATTGTTGCATAGACAATTGTCATTGCACAAAAATATCTCAACCTATTAATTCCTAATACAACCACCAAAGTTAATGAATCTACGGGAGGAAGTTAAGCCATGTCACAAACCCAAGCACTACGGTACACAACACAAGGAGATCAAGTGTGCACACCTTGCAACAAAACACCTCCAACAAAAGTGACGAGTTAAAACCCATCACCGAGGCTCTAATACCAATTGTGCACAGATGCTTGCCATTGCACCAAAATATCAACCTGTTAATGCTCGATACAATCACCAGATTTAATGAATCCATGGGAGGAGGTTGAGCCATGCCATGAACCCAAGTCCTGCACTACACAAAACAAGGAGACCAAGGGTGCACACCTTGTAACACAATGTTGGGGTAACCTTACAAAGGGAAATGGATATGGATTTCTAGAGTGGTGCAGTCATGGTAGGAGGGTTCTAGAAGAAACAATCAGAATCGTGCAACAATGAGTCAACATAATGGAAACAAAACAAAAAACTCTTATGCAAACATGAATCTTATATGGAATGCTTACATGTAAAATTGGCCACAAGGGAAAATTGCAAGTGCGCACAAACCTTGCTCAAAGGTGTTCAACAATACAACTCATGAACAAGCCTTATTACATTCCCTCAAAGGTTTTATCTAACAATGTAATGATCCTAAAACACCTGACTTAGAACTTATCGCTAATGACTAATCTACAATGAATTACATTTCTTATAAATATACTCCTCAAGCTCCAAAATAGGTCTACGTTGGCCACCAAGGTTAATATCTCGATGGCTAATCAAATATGAATGTCAACCTCCAAATAGGAAGAGTTAATTTCATGCGAAATGAATTTACTTGTGAATCTTCAAGATAGGTCCCAATGAACCAAAGATTCTTGTAATATGTCCAATTATGCTCTGCACAATCTTGAATATGTCTGCACTAAGAAATCTAGACCAGGTAAACCCCAAAAACTTTGACTCGTAAACACTATGAAATTATGAGAGTGATAACTTTCAAAAGATGATTGCAGATGATGTGAAATTTGGATGTCTGATACATTTTTATGTGTAGATGCTACATCTTTCTCCATGAGCTAAGAAAAAATGATGTGGTAAAATGAAAAATGAACTACTGATATTGCTACTGAATGTAATGCAAGAAAATAATTATTTTTGGTTGATACATGATTGCTTTATAACTAGGGATTCTCCTACATCAGACACATGAGGTTAGAAGAAAAGTGAGTCCCTCACTTTGCAAGGATAAGAGGAAAACCAAGATGGTCCACCTTATCTTGATAAATCCTTGATGAATCCTCCACTGTTCTATCTTTCCACTTCAAAAGAAATTATTTGTACTACTTATTCCTAGTGCTTCTTTCATTTCTAGTATCTAAAATTTGCTCAATCTCCTCCAGTTCTTGATGAGGTAGTTGCTCCTTGAAATAAACTTCATCATTATTGTGACTTTATTCTCCTTTGTAAATTATTATATAATTTTTTTTCCTATGGTAAAACTATATACCAACTCCCTCTCTTGTATTGAACCAAACATATTGAAACAAATTACCCAAACTTTTGTTCGCTACCTCTATGTTTCCATCAGTTTTTGGGTGATATACTAAATTGAACTTCAAGTATATCTTCATCTTCTTCCAAAATTTATTCCAAAAGTATCCAAAAAAGGGGTCATACCACTATAATTTTTTGTGTCCTTGATCATTGGAGATATGTTGGTTCACAATTATATGATTGACTCAAGGGATAGCAACTCCATTATGCCCAAATAGATTGTAGATAAATTGGGTATTGAGTATTAGCCTCTCCAAAAGGTGTAGTCCAACTTGATGGCACAACCATGAAAATTATGGCTGTCATAAAACACCTAAGCTTTATTTTTCATGCATGCCCTAAATTTTTCATTCCATAAGATTTCTATATAATTGACTTGCCACCTTACATTGCTCTTTTCCTTTCAAGGGATTTCATTGCTAAAATAGGTGGTTATCTATCTTTATATTGGTCACTTATGCTCTTTAGGACAAGATATGGAGCCAACATAATTATTAAATATTATTCCATAACGAAATATCACATAGAACCATATGTACCTTTTGTGGCCAATGTTAACTGTACTACTTTTAATCATGATGAGAATGCTATTTCTAAGGAATCAAATACTGAAACAAAGGATATATTGGATATTTTTTTGGATGTGTGCACTTCTAGAAACATTGAAACTGATCAAAATAATAGTTTGGAGGAGGTGGGCCTAGGAATTTTTTTTGTCCATGAGGTAGATTCTTTCATCCCTAATCTTCAAAAGGGGGAAGAGTAGCTACATGAATAGCAACTAAATGAGGTTTGGAAAATGTTTTTTGATGGTGGTTCAAGAACTAGAAAGAAGATGGTGTGGGTTTTATGCTTGTATCTCCAGAAGGTTAAAAGTATTACTCATATTTTCATTTCTCATTTAGTTATACTAGTAACAAAACTAAATATGGAAGCCTTATATAGGATTTGGAGTGGACAAGGAAACATCACTAATAGGTCCGCACTAAGAAATCTAGATCAGGTCAGCCCCAAATGCTCTTACTAGTAAACAGAGTGAAGTTATGATAGTAATAAATTTCAATAGACAATGACATTTGATGTGAAATTTGGATATGTGATAGATTTTGATGTGTAGATGCTACATCTTGCTCCATAATCTAAGAAAAAATGGTGTGGTAAAATATGGAATGAACTATTGATACTATTACTGAATGTAATACAAGAAAATAACTATTTTTGGTTGATATATGATTGCTTTATGACCAAGGATGCTCTTGCATTAGACACCCATGGTTAGAAGAAAAGTCATTCCCTCACTTTCCAAGGCTAAGAGGAAAACCAAGATGGTACACCTTAGCATAATAAATCCATGATGAATCCTCCACTAGTTTGTCTTTCCACTTCACAAGAAATTCTTTGTACTACTTGTTCCTAGTGCTTCTTTCGGTTCTAGTATTTAAAATCTACTCAATCTCCTCAATTTCTTGATGAGGTAAATGATCCTTGAAGTCAGCTTCATCATTATTGACACTTTATTCTCTTTTAATAAACTCGTATATGGACCTATAGCATTGAAAATATGTGATATACCCAATGTCTCCAGTAACTCTACTTCATATGCATTTCCAAAATCAAACTTTCTAAGTATCTTACATGATCCAAACATCCTCATCTTCAACTTATTGTATGTACTAATTGGAAATATTTCCTTCCTCAAATATACCATCACATATTCTCCAAAAAAAAATTCCTTATGTCTTCAATGCTCATCTATCTGCTCCTTATACTTATCATTCATTTCTTCTAAATGATTCTATAACTAATTGTGTAATGTGTCCATAAAATCTGAAAACTCTTCAATGTCCACACTTTGATTATTCTCCATACTGGTGTTCCTTAACATGGAAACTCCTTTGAGAATTACTCTGGTAACAATCTAAAATGGTGTCTTCCCTATACTCCATTTCACATAATTATTATACTAAAACTTTTCCTATGGTAAAACTATATCCCAACTTCTTGCCTTGTCTCCAACAAAAAATCTCAACAAATTATCCAAACTTCTATTCACTACCTCTATTTTTCCATCATTTTATGGGTGATATATTGAACTGGACTTCAAACCTATCTTCATCTTCTTCCATGATATCTTACAAACTATCCAATGAATTTGTTGTCTTTGTTTGAAACAATACACTTAGGTAATCCATGCAGTCTCACAATCTCATTGAAAAATAGGTCAGGAACATGCATAACATCATTAGTATTCTTAAAAGGAATAAAATGTGCAATTTTAGAAAATTTTCCCACTACTACTATAAGATAATCATAACCTCTCTATTTTCTTAGCAATCCCAATATGAAATCCATGCTCAAATCTTCCCAAGGTCTCTCTGGTACTATTAAAGGTTTGTACAGTCTAGTATTCTCACTGTTCCCTTTTGCAACTTTGAACATACTTTCTTACATCCTTACATATTCGTGGGCAAAAATAATGTTCAGTTACCAAAGCAACTGTCTTATCCATGCCAAAATGTCTTGCTAATTCTCCACTATACTTTTCTTTGATCAAATTTTCCCTCATCAAAATATTTGGTATACACAATTGATTTTCTTTGAATAACATGCCTTCCTGAATGAAATAATCCAACCATTGGCTTCGGTATATCACTACTTGTTCCTTACATGCTCTCCAAGCTTCAATAAAATCTGCATCATCTCCATACATATGTTTCAATTCTTTAAATCCTAACACTTGCACTCTCATCTATGTTAAAAAATTCCTTATTCTTCTCAAGGAATCTACAACTTTGTTTGACTTGCCACTCCTATGCTTCATCACAAATATATAATGCTATAAGAACTCAACCCATCTCATATTTCTCTAATTCATCTTTCCTTGACTATTCAAATATTGCAAATCTTTTTAATATATATACAACATAAATTCCTTAGGAAACAAGTAATGTCGCCACTTCATCAAAGCTTGAATTATGGCATAGAATTCCTAATCATAAAATGAGCATCTTATTTTGGCATCATTCAACTTCTCACTGAAATAGGATAAAGTCTTCCTTGCTAACTCAACAATACTCCAATTGTATTTCCACTTGCATCACAATCAACTTGAAATACTTTATGAAAATATGGTAATGCTAACATTGGCTTCTTTGTCACCTTTTGCTTCAACCATTCAAAACTCTTTCATGTTCCAAACATCTACCTAAATTCTTTCCTATCTCCTCTCATTGTCTCTATCATAGGGTTACAAACACTACCAAAACTTCTGATAAACTTCTTGTAGAAACTAGCTAACCCATGAAATGATCTAAATTCTCCAATGTTTACCAGTCAAGGCCAATCTAAAACTACTTTCACTTTCTCTGGATCCATCTTGAATCCTTCAGAAGAAATAAAAAATATGAGGTATATCAACTTTGTCTTCATGAAACTACATTTCCTGACATTAATCAACAACTTCTCTTCTCTCAACCTCTCCAATACTTGTCCAATGTTCCACAATTATTCTTCTCTAGATCTACTAAAAATCAGAATATCATTCAAGTAAAAAATGACAAATTTACCCAAGAATTTCTTCAATACTTCATTCATAAATCTCATGAAGTTTCTTGATGCATTGGCCAATCCAAAAGGCATTACTAACCAGTCATACGATCCTTCATTGGTCTTAAATGCAGTCTTCCATTCATCTCCTTCTTTGATTCTAATATGATGATATCCGCTCTTGAGATCAATCTTAGTAAAATATTTTTCTCCAATCAAACAATCCATAATGTCATCCATCCTTGGCAACATAAATCTATACTTGACAATGATCTTGTTGATTCTTCTTGAATTTGTACACATTCTCGATTCTCCATCATTCTTAGGTGCAAGTATAGAAGATACCACACATGGGCTTAAAATTTCTCTTATCAATCATTTCATCAACAACTCTTGTATATGTTGGTTCAACTCTGCATTATCTATTGATGTCATTCTATGTGATTCTTTTCTTGAAAAACTAATTCCCAAAATAAGATATATATGATGACTGATACTCTAGATAGGAGGTAGTCCCTCTACTGAATTCTCTGACATGATATCTTCATACTCTTTCAAAAATTGTCTCCTTCTACAGTGGGTTTTTCCACCCTCGGATTAGCACCAATCCTTAAAATCAATGCATAACATAGGTTTTCATGTCTCAATCCATCAAGAAATTTCCTTCCATCTACCAAACATGGTCTAGTAGTACCACAAAATTTAGTCTTCTCCTCTTCCTCCAAAGGTATCCTCTTGACTCTCTTTCCATTTGATGTCATAGTATAAGTATTACTTCTTCCATCATGAATTTCTTTCTTATTGTTGGAACCTCAAATTTCCTTCAAAGCTTGGCAAAATTTGAGGTTCCGATGATCAGAAAATGGACTGCAACTCTTAGAAATATAGTTGTGAAATTTGTCCCAGTGGCCTATTTTAAAAAATCACAACTTGAGACCTATTCAATTGTATGCCAAACCACTTTGAAAACACATTTATCTACCATATGTAAGTGTTTCCACATGATTTAAGCTCCCTGTGATCTGATTTGATAAGGTTTTGAAGCACCAAGTTGGAGGGTTCTGGAAAGGTTTGTTATATGCATAATCTAAAATTTTCCAAGGAGGTCAACTTTGAAGGCTAATATCTTTGATTTGAGTGACTTTCATGATCAACCAATTAGTGTATTATATTTTCCCCATGTTAATTTACTTTCATGTCAATTCTCAAAGCCCCATCATCTCATTTGATATTTTTTCAAAGCTAAAAGCAAATGGATTTTCATAGTTTTTCATGTCTATAGTTCCAGAGAAGTTCAGAGGGGTCAACTTTGACCTTCAATATTTTGTGAAGGAAATGGATTGGTGAAAAAAAATTCTATACACATGTTCATTTGACTTAGATGAACCAATTCCTCAGGTGGAAGCTTCCCAGAATCAAATTATGTATTTTCAAAATGACAAGTTGGTGGGTTTCACTTGGTTTTGACAGGTTCAATTTCATAAGAGGTTGGATGAGCTACTTTGAATAGCAATATCTTGCAAACCTGATGGCTTCATACAAATCCATTTTGTAACCACACTCCCCTACTATCAATCAACATGCAAGTGATTTTTTATGGGTCCGGGAGAGTATTTGATTAGATTTATAGGGAAAATATAGAGGCTACTTGACTTGTTTTGGTCATAGTGTAAAATGTCAGAAATAAAATTATGATGATTACCCACTAAGAGCTTAGGATGCATTTCATATTCTTGATGCAATAACTGTAAAATTTGGGTGCCATGACTTTTGATTATTAGGGATGTGGATCTAGTCCATTATCTCCCATTTCATCTAATCACTTAAAAGAATGGCATTCGATGAACAAGGGTGAAGGTGAAATTTCAAAATATTACATTCAAAGCATTATAGGAAAATATGCATGTGTAAAGTGAGCAACACGTGGTAAATTTAAAAGGGTATTATTGACTATGATTTTGAAAATGGGGCACACAAACTCTTGCATGTGTAAAGTATGTATGGAGAGTGTTTTTGAAGTTCTAAATGTTACAATGTGCCATTCCTGAAGAAAAGGTTACATAGTTCAAAAACTAGCATATGGTAGTTGAGTCAGAAATCAGTCTTCATATATTTCATGCTACAAAAATTGAGTTGAGAGTGGAAACTATACCTCCAATTGAATTAAGGGCTATTTATGAGAAGGCATTGCAATAGCTTACAATAACTATACCTAAGATGGAGATGACTATTCTAGAATATATAGAGCATTGACACAATATTGGTTCTCAAAGTCATGATATAGAGAGAGATTATTCATCCTTGATTTATTGGGAGGATTCACATTTTGTAAAGGAATTTCTTGGGTATAGTGCATACATTACTCCAAATTTTTCTCTGATGATTGGCTTAACTTATATCTTGACAATTTTCATACGCATGGCTTTTTGAAATATAAATAAGGGTAGTGAAAGTGAAGTGTCATTCTCCTAATTATCATTTTGTATACAAGGGCCCTAAAGAAACATATAATCCATTACATGCGGATGTATCTAGGGCATACAATAGGTACCTTTGTTGATCACTAGAAAATAACTTTGTGAGGGAAAATATATATGTGAGACTTTTAAATATGCAACATTTGATATGTTTGTCCGCCTCAACTCACATATGAACTCAATTAATTGTAGTATGGGTTATTAGAAGGAATTATATAACATTCTGAAAATTGACAAGTTGTCTTGTAGATGTGATCTCATGGAATGATTTCATTATAAGGGATGCACAAAATTTTGTGGTAATAAGGAGGTTGACATAATACTTCAAAGAAATGTGGTCTCATTTTGTTCTCACAAGGAATGGCAAGAACCCACAGTTTGGAAATTTAATGGAACATCAAGAGGTTTCTTCTGCAGGTATGGGATGGAACTACAACTTCTAGAAAGTCATACATGGATGTGTTGGTGTGGTGGGAGTGCCAAAATATACAATTTTTATTTTAGAAACATTTGGGAGAGGCCCGGATTCCAATTAATCATTATTTGCATCAAAGTTGTTTCCCTTTGGGATGTGCAATCTTTGTCTGCTACAAATAGCTAAGAACCACATGAAACTCCTATCCAAAATGTGAATTATGTAGAGATGCAAGGGAAAGACATTCTAGGTTGTGTGGGAAATAAAAGAAGAGTCACTCATTACACCATGCAGATTTAAATAGTTTATGCATCTTACTGAATTATCATTAGACAAGGTGGGATGATGAAAGAAATCAAAGGAAACCTTTACTTGTGATGGATTACTTGTTCTTTGGAGTGTAGATAACATGCATAATTCAAAAAATATTAAATCTATATCTGTGAATGACATTAGAGCTAATAATCATTCTGAGTTGTAAAAATTGGGGAGGGAGCTTGGTTTCTTGCATCAAGAATTGAAGTAATACATTGCATGTAAATAGAGGGAAGAATAGGTGACCCGTAGCTTTTTTGCATCACCAATAGTAACCCCTAAAGTTTGATGAAATAGTAATGTTTGCATCAAATAAATGGAAGATCAAAGGAACTTCTCAACATCGGAGTGAGTATTCTATGAGTCCCTTCGAAATACTAGAAATAGAAAGGGCACATGATGGGCTTAAAGAATTTATCGAAGAGAGAAATAGATATCGACAAGAGCTAATTTTAAGTCCCCCTAATAAAGTAATGTGCATAAGGGAACATAAACATTATTGAAAAGACTTATTAATATTGAATTAACTGATTTCTTAGTCCCTTCGATATAGAAAAATACAAAGGGCAATAGATAAATCATTGTAGAAGGATAAAACAAAGTTTTATGAACTCATTCAAAAAATTTAATACGAGTATGGCATCCCAATGAAGAAAATAAAATATTATTGCAATCATATGTGGTAAATGTTTTAAATAAAAATTATTGAAACCACCACATTTATTTTGGGGGAAATTTATATTTTATTGCTAATCAAAATATTTTCACCAGGAAATGAGATATTTTAACCGTGGGAATCAATAAGATGTAAATTCACGGATTGGGTAATTCTTTTTACCCGAAAGACTATTTTTCAATACAATTATAGGAAAAAGGAGGGATAAATTATGATCATTAAAATTACTTTCCACAGGGAATGCTAAAAGAAGTTAAAATTAATTATTTTATCTTTGGAAGATAATTAATTAAATGAAGAGTTGCATCAGATGGACGTGTAAAGGGTCATAACCCTTGAAAATACAAAGTATTTATGAGAGATAAAATCAAATATGAAAGATCATTAGTAGGGATTACATATTAGATAGTAGATAGAATATACCGAAAAATGAAGACTTCTAGTCCATATTGTAAAATCTTTTGAAGCAATATAATGGAGGGAAAAACTAATTTGGTGGCCAAATTTTTGGCATTCAATTTTTTGTTTCATATTGATTTATATGTGTTATCTTGCTATCTCGAGAGTGGTCTTTTCATGTTATTCAAATTGGTTATATCAAGCATATAATTAATTTGTTAAGACACATTTTTTGCCTCTATGTGCTTTTCTTGATTGGTTTCTCCAAGAAGAGAATAAAAATTCTTTTTAAGAGATTATTTTTAATTTGTTTCTTCCCAGAATTAAAATCATTTTAAACTAATCATATTAACTAGTTTCCTTCAAGCAAGAATTAAAACCCTTTCAAAAATCATAGTAACTTGGAGAGATATTGTTAGAATTTGTAAGAAGAGCCTGATAACTAACAACCTTGCACATTTATACAAGGTATAAACTTCTAAAAGTGCCAAAAAATTAGAGTTAAGCTAAGGAGGATCCACATCTATCATGCACATCTTGATTCTGCTACCCAAAATAGATAGAAAGCACTGATCACACTCATTTGAAAACAATACTTCTTAAAAACCTTATTCACACATTTAAATTTCAAACATTAGTAGTAGGATTAGTTTTTAGTTTTACATCTATTTCACATTTACATTCCATTGAGGATAGATTGCACAAGTTAGAAAGTAGACACAACCTTTAAGATTTGTAATTTTCTTATTTATTAAGGCACACCTACCTAGGTCTAGTAGAACCTAAAGTGCAAGTATTTTTAAAACCATATTGGCTAACTCTATTCATTGGCGAAAACATTGTAAATTTGACCATAGAGCTTGGCATACTCTTAGGGTTTGCAATTTACAATTTTGGGAACCAACATATTGATGACTCTATTGGGGATAACTCAATTATATCTAGTTGAATACCATCCTAAAGAGTCATTGAAGAGAGATACATAATTGAGAAGTTTGAGGAAAATCAAAAATCAAAAGGTACAAGTGACTCCGCTGGAAAAGAAAACCCAAAAGATAAAATTCATCCATCTTTTGAAAAGAGGTGGTGACTCTATTAAAAGGAACTTGATAAAGAATGCATAGACATTTTGTACCAACAATAGAATTTCAGTCAAAAATAAAGGTTAAAGGGTGCTACAAATATCTTATTGAAGTATGTATTCAAGTTCTTATTTTCCCAATACAAATTATGGTACCCATTATGTCCCTACTTCAACAAGAAAATTAATTGAGCTAAGGGAAGAGGTTGAACATATGTTGGAACAAGTGGAAAGGCTTGAGTCAACAAGGGGAAATGAAGAATTTTCTCAAAGGCTGCTACAATTGAGAGCCCGAATTGCTTCAAAAATATCATAGTATATACCACTCTCTAGTGAGGATGGATATGTGAATGCAAGTAGTCCTTTGACCCCACAAAATGTGCCTCATGATACAATTAGGAATATTAGTGATGGAAGTAGTGCTCATTATACACAATAAAATATTTTTTCACCAAAATCCTTGAATCAAATAACTGCTTATCTAGTTCAAGATCATGAATACAATCAATATCCCAAGCATTATCAATATCAATACCAAACTCCATATCAAAATGTGCAAAACAATGTAATCCCTCTTGGAAGTGTCAATCAAAACCTACAACAAGATGTATATCAAAATCAACATTTTTAAGGAGGAAGATGACGAGCGTGCACACATTCAATAATGGGGTCAAGGTTCCATCATGAAATCCAAATATCACATATCCCCCTTAGATCCATTTTTTGGCCTAAGGAGATATGAAGGAGAATATGGATATTCTTTATTCAAATCAATGAAGCATATATGTATGCAAATACCTCTTAATTCCCTACCTGATGAGTCTGTGATCATTAAGCAGTTCATGAGAGTATATTAGCCTAATTCAATTTATTGGCCTGAGTCATTCAAGCCAGTTACTCTATACCAAGTGTGCAAATTGATTGGCATAATAGATAAGAAAAGGTATGAGGGTTCTATCAATGGTGAACCCAATGGTGATATCATTGATGAATATGGAGAAAATAATCAAATAATACAAACAATAAAGGAAACATGTGCAAGTGGAATTTCATATTTGAATGAAGATGAGATCATGAAAGGCCAACTATTCACCTTGGAGGAGGATTGTAATATTGGAGATATTGTTGAGGGCGTAATATCTAAGGAACGCATCATCAATGAAGTAAGTCAAGAAGGAACTCAACCTGGTAATGAACAAATAATACATCCATATGCAGTTGAGTAGCATGATGACATAATTGGTGAAGAAGAAGCATGCACACCTGAAAATGATTTTTTGATTTGTTCAAGCCCCTTGAATGGTGAAATAACAATAGAATATCCAATGATATCTTACCACAGTGTTTCAAAAGGTGATTTCCATGTGTATTCAAATCCATTCCATGATGATGATGAAGCATATTTCAGATAATAAAGACGATGTACCAAATGGTGAAGGAAATAACTATGTTGATAAAAGAAGCAAAAGATACACCAGCAATGAGATCAATGAAGAGGTGTGTTCACTCAGTAGTGAAAAAATCTCAAATTTGTTGATTATTGAATATCAAAGATATACAAATAAGGATGATGGTGAAATTTCATGCCCAACACAAATTTTATTTGACAGTGAATGTACGTTGTGTGACAATAAAGATGAACATACTCATATGATTCCAAGCATAGTTTTCATGGTGATAAAGGAACTCTTGGGGCTAATCAAGAGACTATGTTCATCCATGTTCAAGAAAAGATATTAGAGAACATTTACAATGACATTGATATGCATATTATGGATTGTGTTTGTTCAACATCAGTTGGTTCAAATGTGCATAGTAATAATTATATGGATAAGAAGTTTATCTCATTACCAATTAGTGATAGGAAATATATTGAAAAGGTTTTAGATCAGGTTGTCTCAGAATATGTTGATGTGGAAGATTCATCAAACTCGCATGAGAAGCATTTAGATGATGGAGCATGAATAAGATAAATGATTATGATTGCTTTTCTTCCAATACACCTAGAAGTTGCTTCCCTAGATTGCATCAATGGACCTATGATAATTTTATATTTTCTATGCAAACTCATGGTCTTAGCTATATGGTGAATTATGAGTGTTTTTGGTTTTCAACTTAGTTGGGAAATCATTTCATGATGCATAACAATGATCAAAATGATGGATTATGTTGCATTGAAAGAAAATATTCCTTGTATGATAAATGTGGCATGAGTTTATCACATGATGATGAAAACTTTAAGGTTATACCTAACCATGAATTATAGAATGCTAAAGAAAATATGGGCAATGTTGGGGGTGATGTTATTTTGAAAGTTCCCAATGGCAGTGGATATAGTAGGGTAGATTGCATGAGTATTTTCAAGAGAAATTTCATGAAATCATATCAAAATAAGATATATGATAGAGGTAAGTTTAGGCCTTTCTTTTGGGTGGCCTTGGTCCATAATTTATGGTTTTCATTTCAAACCATAACAGATAAGGGGTAGAGGTGATCTTTGTGACTTTGTTTCCAAATGAGTAAGACACTTAGTCTACTCCCCAGAGATCTAGATTCTTGCTATGCCTGCAACGAACATACATCCTTAGATGGAGCCACTATTGTAACCTCAAATTTCCTTCAAATTTTGGCAAAATTTGAGGTTCCCATGATGAGAAAAATGAACTGCAACACTCAAAAATACAGTTGTAAAATCTATCCTAGTGGCCTATTTTGAAGAATCACAACTTGAGACCTATTCAATCTTATGCAAAACCACTTTAAAAAAAAAATTATATACCATATTTAAGTTTGTACACAATATTTCAGCTCCCTATGATATGATTTGACAAGGTTTTTAAGCACGAACTTGGAGGGTTCTGGAAAATTTTGTTGCTTGCACAGTGTAAAATCTGCCATGGAGGTCAACTTTGAAGACTAATATTTATGAGTTGAATGGTTTTCATGATGAATCAATTAGTGTTTCAAATTTTCCCCATGTTAATCTACTTTCATGTCAATTTTCAAAGCCCCATCATCTCATTTGATATTTTTCCAAAGCCAAAAGCAAACGGATTTTCACAGTTTCTAATGTATGTAGTTCTAGAGAAGTTCAGAGGAGTAAATGTTGACCTTCAATATTTTTTGAAGGAAATGGATTGGTGAAAAAGCCTTCTGCACACATTTTCTCTTGACTTAGATGAACCGATTCCCCAGGTGGTAGCTTCCAAGAATTATATATGATATTTTTTCAAAATGATAAGTTGGTTGGTTTCAATTGGTTTTGACACGTGCAATTTCAAAAAAGGTTGGATGAGCTACTTTGAATAGCAATATCTTGCAACCCTGATGGCTTCATACATTTTTTTTTTGCAACCAAACTCGCCTACTATCAATCAACATGAGGGTGAATTTTCATGGGTCTAAGAGAGTGTTTGATCAGTTTTCTAGGTTAATTTTGGAGGCTACTTCACTTGTTTTGGTCACAATGCAAAATGTCAGAAAGAAAATTATGACGATTACCCACTAAAATCTTAGGATGCATTTCATATTCTTGATGCAATAACTGTAAGAGATTAGGTGTCCTGACATTTTATTATTAGGGATGTGGATTTAGTGCATTATCTCCCATGTCATTGAATTACATAAAAGAATGACATTTTGATGAACAAGGGTAAAGGTGAAAGTTCAAAATGTTACAATAAAAGCATTATAAGAAAATATGCATGGGTAAAGTGAGCAACAAATGGTAAATTTAAGAGGGTTCTCATTATTGGCTATGATTTGGAAAATGGGGCACACAAACTCTTGCATGTGGAAAGTGTAGAAACAAAAAATTGTCCTAGGTCCACGACTCTTAATTTCTTCATAATTCTTTCATCTTCATTCTTCATAATTAAATAATTTTAATTATTTAATTAATTCATTACTACCTTTATTCTTCTTCTATTAATTAAAAAAGGTTTTTAATTACATCACTAATTAAACTTATCTTCTTTCAAAAATTAAATAAATGTTTATTTATTTAATTTGGTCCAATATCCTGAATTTTGAATTGAATTATTATTATTTAATTCAAAATGATTTTATCCTTATCATATTCCTCTATAATTAGATAGTATCTTTGTTATTTAATTATTTATTAGTCACTCGGGTAAGATAAGATTTGATTTTCTCTAATAGATCACTTTTTTTGTGACAATATTACACTTTCCACTATAATTACATAATTATTTTAATTATTTAATTATTCGCTAGCTTTTTCCTCTTTTTAATTAAATGAATTTTTATTTATTTAATTAGATCTCATATCTTGGTTTTTGAATTCAAATCATGACTTGATTCAAAAAGATAATTCTTCTCTTATCACAATCTTCTAAAATTAAATAATATCTTTACTATTTAATTAGTCTTTGGTCATTTAAATGAAAATAGATTTGATTTCTTTTCTAACTCATCGCTTTTTCTGTGACGATCTTATCTTCTACATCCAATCCTTATCCCTTCTTGTCTCAACTAAAGTTTCCAGCATTGATTAAATTATTTTTAATTTCATCTCAACCATTCAAATTTTCTAATTTAACCCTAACCCTATTCCATTATGTATCTTTTAATCATGGCCATCGATTAATTGTCTTTCTATCTCAGCCTCTCATTTGAAATTGATTTTTCCTATAAAAAGGATTTATCATAATCATTTTTTGATCTTAGGAAAAATCTTAGAAGTTTTAGGCATCATAGAAATCTTTAATATTTTGCTTTGACATTATCTTTAGGCCATATTTGCATACTTAAGTAAAATCTTAGGGCAAGTATTATACTACAAAAAGATGGAGAAGTGCAATGAAGGTTAATCATGGAATACATGAAGACTTCTTAGTGAGATTGTTCTTTGGTTTAGGATTTTTACTCATTTGTGCTTCATTGTCAGCTAGGGTTTTAATTGTTTATGCTTGAAATTACAAACCTAGAATTTCCTTGTGCTACAAAAAGTACTTATGGAGATTTTTTGTGGAGTTCTTTGTGTTACAATGTTCCATTGTCCAAGAAAATGTTAAATACTTTAAAAACTAGCATAAGCCAATTGAGTCAGAGAATGGTCTTCATATATTTCATGCTACAAAAACTGAGTTGAGAGTGGAAATTGTACCTCTAGCTGAATTAAGGACTAGCTCTAAGAAGGGACTGGTTTTTCTTACAATAACTATACCTAAGATGGAGATAAGTGCTCTAGAATACATAGAGAACTAGAACAATCTTAATTCCCAAATTCATGACATAGAGAGTGATGATTTATCCTTAATTTATTGGGAGGATTCACATTTTGTAAATGAATTTCTTGGATACAGTGCATACATGACTCCAAACCCATATCTTAACTCATATCTTGACAGTTTTCATAGGCATGGCTTTTCGAAATATAAATAAGTGTAGTGAAAGTGAAGTTTCATGCTCATGATTATTATTTTGTATACATGGTCCCTAAAGAGACATAGAATCCATTACATGCAAATGTATCCAGGTCACATAGTAGGTACCTTTATTTATCACTAGAAAATGACTTTGTGAGGGAAAATATAGGTGTGAACCTTTTAAATATGCAAGCTCTTATATGTTTGTCAGCCTCGGCTCAGTTATGAACTTAATTGATTGTAGTATGGGAAAATTAAAGGAATTATATAACATTCTCAAAATTTACAAGCTGTCTTATAGATGTGATCTCATTGAATGTTAGAAAAAATGTTGATGGGAATTATTTCAATGCAAGGGATGCATAAAATGTTGCGGTTGTAAGTAGGTTGACAAAATACTTCAAACAAATGGGTCTCATTTTGTTCTCACAAGGAGTGGCAAGAACCCACAATTTGGAAATTTGATGTGAGGTTTCTTCTATAGGTATGGGATGGAGCTCCAACTTCAAGAAAGTCATGTATGGATGTTTTGGTGTAGTGGGAGTGCCAAAATCTTGGAGAGGCCTAGATTGCAAGTAATCATAAATAGCTTAGAACCACATGAAACTCCTATCCAAGATGTGAAATATGTACAAATGTAATGAAAAGACATTCTAGGTTGTGGAGCAACAAAAGAAGAGTCACTCATTACACCATGAAGATTTAAACTATTTGGGCATCTTACTTAATTATCGTTAGAAAAGGTGGGTGATGTAAGAAAATGAAGGCAACCTTTACTACGATGTATTACTTGTTCTTTGGAGTGCAGATCACATACATAATTCATAAAATATTAAATCTATATCTGTGATGATATTAGAGCTAATACTAAATCTGAGTTAAAATTGAGGATGGAGCTTAGTTGCTTGTTCCAGGAATTGAAGTAGTATATTACATGGAAATACAGGGAATAATAGGTGACCCATAGATTTTCTCGCATCACCAATAGTAAACCCTAAAGTTTGATGAAATAGTAATATTTGCATCGAAAAAATAGAAGATCAAAGTGACTTCTCAATATCAAAGTGAGTATTCTTTGAGTCCCTTAAAAATCCTAGAAATAGATAGGTCACACAATGGGCTTAAAGAATTTATGAAAGCGAGAAATAGATATTGATAGGACCTAATTTTAAGTCCCCCCGATAAAGTAATGTGAATAAAAGAACATAAACATTATCGAATGGACTTATTAATATCTAAGTAACTGATTCTATAGTCCCTTCGATATATAAAAATGGAAATGGAAATAGATGAATCATAGTGAAAGGATAAAACAAAGTGTTATGAACTCATACCAAAACTATAATATGAGAATGGCATCCTGATGAAGAAAATAAAATATTATTGCAATCATATGTGGTAAATTTTTTAAACAAATATTATTGAAACCACCACATTTATTTTGGGGGAAATGTAGATTTTATTGCTTATCAAAATATTTTCACCATGGGAATCAATAAGATGTAAATTCACAGAGTGGGTAATTATTTTTACCCGAAAGAATATTTTTCAATACAATTGCTGGCAAAAAGAGGGATAAATTATGATCATTTAAATTAATTTTCATAGGGAATTTCAAATGAATTTAAAATTAATTATTTTATTTGGGGAAGATAATTAATTAAACGAAGAGTTGCACTAGACAGACGTGTGAAGGGTCATAACCCTTCAAAATACAAAGTATTTATGAGAGATAAAATCAAAGATGAAAAATCATTAGTAGGGATTAGATATTAGATAATAGATAGAATACACCAGAAAATGAAGACTTCTGATGCATATAATGGAGGAGAAAAATTAATCTAGTGGCCAAATTTTTGGTGTTCAATTATTTGTTGAATATTGATTCATATGTGTTATCTTGTTGTCTCTAGAGTGGTCTTTTCATGTTATTCAAATTGATTATACCAAGCATATAATAATTTTTCAAGACATGTTTGTTGCCTCTGTGTGATTTTCTTGATTGGTTTCTGCAAGAAGAGAATTAAAATTCCTTTAAAGAGATTCTTTTGAATGGGTTTCTACCCAAAACTAAAATCCTTTTAAACTAATCATCTTGTTTGGTGTCCTTCAAGCAAGAATTAAAATCCTTCAAAAATCATAGTAACTTGAGGAGATATCTATAGAAGTTGATAAAACTCAACCTCACAGTCCCCAAGAATCACTTGCAAGCAATCACCTATCACATGCAACAAATATTCAGAACAAATAATAATAGATGTTATGTAAACCCTCAGAGCAAAAATATGTGCAAGCATAAACCAGAATAATATTATTGAATGATATAATAATTACAATGTGATCAATCCTTATGAGGAGATCAAGAAAACCTAAAATTAGGAAACCCTAAATAAAACCCTAGTGTGCACACTTAATAATGAATAAATAATTATTAATGTGCATAAGTTTAGCTTAAGCAACCTAAAAGAATAAGTGACTTAATTAATTAACCAATATGATTAAATTAATTAAGTGGAATAACTTATTACTCTAACACCCCCCCTTAAGATGAACTTAGCGAGTAGCTAAAACACTAGAAAAAAGATGCATGAAAGCAAAGATGGGTCCCGACAACAAAGGCCTGATCAGGTACCCAAGTACAAATGCAATGCAAACTAAACTAACCCGGGTTAAGGAGAAAACCCAGTGGGATCAAAAATCCTCCCCAAAATAGAATGCAAAGAGAAACTAAGTGATGAAATATGGAGGACTCCATAAGACTCCCCAAGGACACCATCCATCACAAAGATACATAAAAGAAACCCCCCATAAGAGAGGAAGAAAGAGACCACAGATCCCCCCCAGAATGAAGTAGCCCCAAAAGAACTGAAGAAACTGCATCTCCTAAAAGAAGTGAGAGGGAAGAGGTCAAATGAAAGCAATCTCTAAATTTGAAGTAGGTGTAGCCCAAGATGTCTCCATAGAAGCAGGTGTGACCTCAATAAATGAAGAAGTCAAAGTGGGTGAAGACTGAATAGGAACCTCCAAAGATGGATGATCAACTAGATCCTGCTACACTAAAACAGAAGAACCCACATCTAGAGTCATAGAAGTATCAACAACTGCAATAGTAGGTGGAGGAGAGGGAATGGATGGCTCAAGAGAAGGATCTGAAGTGAGAACTCCAATGTTCAAGAAGCCAAATTTCTCCTCTGAATGATGATTCACACTAGAAGTGTGATGAACAGCTATAGGAATAGAAGCACCATCAGTAGCAAAATCTACAAAGGAATAAAACCAAGATGAGTGATCCACCACCCCATTAGCAATAACTACTCTACTCTCCAAGTCTTTGATGATAACTAAATCAAGTGTGAACTCCACAAACCTCCCATTGCCTCCATGTGTGATCTGATATATAGAAAGAAGGTTGTTCGTCAAATGAGGAACACACAAGACATCCTGAAAAGTGTTGTCCCCAAAACTAATAGACCCCTTCCCTGTAACACTCATGTATGTATTGTTTCCCATCAAAATAGGAGACATAGTGCGAGACTCAAAGGAAGTGAACATAGTCTGTGTAGAAGCCATATGATGAGATGCTCTTGAATCTAGAAGCCATCTCCCTGATCCAAGACTCAAAGAAGCACAAAGAGCATGTCCCTTCATATCTGATGAAGTATGTAAACCAGTTGTGCCCCTATCATGTTGTATTGAAGAGTAAGAAGGAGGGGAAGGAGATGATGCAGACATCTTAGAAGGCAAATCAATCTGATGTTTCTAAAGAAGATTCTTTAGCTCATCAATGTCCTTCTTGTAGCAATTATGTTTTGCATGTCCTTCTCTCTTGCAATATGCACATGGGCCCTTCTCCTTCCTAAATTATTTCCCCTTAGAAGAGGATGATGAATCTAAGGACTCTGTCTACTGCTCATAAGATTTGGAATCCTTTTGTTTCTATTTCTTTCCTTTTCCTGTAGAAGCCTTCTGATCTCTGGGCTCTTGTGATGCAATAAGTGCCTATGATGAAGAGGGCTTCAATTTTCCCATATTGGCCAACTTGGCCTACTCTTGAGTGAGAGAAGATGCAAAATCATCAAAAGAAGGCATAGTAAATCTAGTACCAAGTGCATCCCTAGTAGCATAAAAGGTAGAAAGAAAAACTGAATAATTTGGTCCAAGCTTAGAAAGAATGGACCATATCAACTGAGAGTCTTCCTTCTGAACACCACACTATGACAACTGCAATCTAAGAGACTTGAGTTTGTTGAAAAACTCCTGGATGATGTCAAAATCCCTAGGATTTAAGCCAATAAGCTCATTCTCTAACTGAAACCCTCTCATAGTATCCTGCTTCCCAAACAAAGACTGCAAAGTAGTCCAAACCTCATGCGGTGTAGTGCAAGACTCAATATGAAAAAGAAGGTTAGAAGAAAGAGAAAGACATAATGTACCATAAGCTTCATCACACCTATTAAACCACTTTCTCTTTTCAACAACACCTGTAGGTTCAATTTATGTGCCCATGGTTACCTTGTACAACCCTTTGTGTTTCAAGTGAATCTCCATTTATTTTTTCCAACCAAAATAGTTGAATGGAGTAAGGGGTGCAATGTTATGTGTATCCATGATAGAAAATAGAAATATATACTCTCAAATAACAAAGACAATGCTCACTGATCTCAAAAAAAAGCCTGATAGCACGCTTCCCAAGAAAATAATTAAAAAACTAAAGGCTGAGATCAAATAGTAAAATCAGATACCTGGTAAAAAAATCTGAAATAATAGGTCTGAGATCTATGTAGAGCACTGAACCAGATTTTTGACACCTATTTGTTTTCACAAAACTAAGTCCGGACGCAAAAGATATGCCTCCCGGAGTGAAAACAGCAACTTTTGGCTTTGACAGGTGAAAAAAGGCACCAAAACAGGAAACTAAAAATTCTAACCTCCACCACTGCGAAGAGCGTCGAATCAGCTTTCCATCGATATTTCAGTTTCGAAAAATGGCCTCTATTTACCCAAGTTATGAAAAAAAGAAAAAAATGGCCTATAAAAGGCACTTTTAATGCTAACCAGGGGCAAAATTTTAGTACCTTCACTCTAGCCCCCGGTTCTACATGTGATCGGCCGCTGGCCCTTGGGGGCTAAATCCACAGGCACTTGGTCACATATGTGACTGCCGGCTGGAGCTGGCCAGCCGTCGGGGCTAGGTGTTGAGCACCTGATCACTGATGTGACCGGGGCGGCGTGGAAGGGAGCTCGCGGGGGTCGAACTCTTGAGTGGCGGTGGTGGGTGCTGGTGGAGACCACTGGTGGTGGTGGTGATATGAGGTGGCTACGGGGTGGCTGGTGGCCACTTGGTGGTGGATGGGTGGCGCAAATCTTTTCAACTGCCCGCGTAGAAAAATATGCAAAATTTGATTTATTTATTTTATTTTTAAAATTTTGTGCCTCGGTCTGCGTGCTGGGGATGCCGTATGACCTCTCTAACAATTTTTTTTTGTTTTTTTTCAACAGGTCCAAAATCGATGAAATGAAAGGTGTTTCTAGGGTTTTTGGGCACTCTAAACGCGATGGCGACGTGTGTTTGGCCCAAAAATATGCAAAAAAATTGCCTACCACCAGATGCACAAAAGATCAGCCTGGCTTGAAACCCTTGCAGAGAAAAAGATGTTGTGAGAAAATATTTTCAAATCATGAACAGGAAGCCACAGGTCTAGAGCTCTGATACCATGTAGAAGTTGATAAAACTCAACCTCACAGTTCCCAAGAATCACGTGCAAGCAATCACCTATCACATGCAACATATATTCAGAACAAATAATAATAGATGTTCTGTAAACCCTAAGAGCAAATATATGTGTAAGCATAAACCAAAATAATATTATTGAATGATCTAATAATTACAATGTGGTCAATCCTTATGAGGAGATCAAGAAAACCTAAAATTAGGAAACCCTAAATGAAACCCTAGTGTGCACACTTAATAATTAATAAATAATTATTAATGTGCCTAAGTTTAGCTTAAGCAACCTAAAGGAATAAGTGACTTAATTAATTAACCAATATGATTAAATTAATTGAGTGGAATAACTTATTACTCTAACAATATTAATGGGATTTGTAAGAAGAGCTTGATAACTAACAACCTTTAATGTTTATATACAAGTTATAAACTTATGAATGTTCTAAACAATTAGATTTAAGCCAAGAATTAGGATCCACATCTATCATACACATCTTGAATCTGTTGCCAAAAATAGATAGAAAGCACTGATCACACTCATTTCAAAACAATACTTCATAAAACCCTTATTCACACATTTAAATTTTAAGCATTAGCAATATGATTAGTTGTTAGCTTTTCATCTATTTCGCATTTACATGTCATTGTGGATACATTTCCCAAGTTAGAGAGTGCACACATCCTTTAAGATTTGTAATTTATTTATTTATTAAGGTACACCCACCTACATCTACCAGAATCTAAACTGCAATGAGTTCTAAAACCATATTGGTTGACTTCGTTCATTGACCAAAACATTGTAAATTTGTCCATAGAGCTTGGCATACTCTTAGAGTTTGCAATTTGCAATTTTGGAAAACAACACTTATCATATTCCCATGGTCTTCCTAATAGTAAATGACATGCATCCATAGGCATAATATCACACAATACTTCATCCCTATTTGATCCAATATGAAATTTCACCAAATATTTCCCATTCACCAATATCTTATGATCATCTTGAATCCATGCTATCCTATAGGGATTTGGATGTTTCAATATTTTCAAATTCAACTTTGTTACCATCTACTCTAAAATTAGATTATTATAACTACCACTATCAATGATAACTTTACGTAACTTTCCTCTAGACTTACATTTGGTTCTGAATAGACTTTTCCTTTGTGATTGTTCTTCAGTCACTTCATCATGCATCAAATATCTTCTCATCACAAATGATTCACATTTCTCGAGTTTCCCAATTGAATTAGGGAATCCAAGATGCTCCTCATCCACATATGTTGCTCTCTTGGTATGCTCAGGTTTCTTCCCAATACTTCCTTAATGACACTTGAATGCTCTATGTCCTTCACCTCCACACTTGAAATAGGTTCCTCAGAATGACCTTCTCTCAAATCTTCTTTCATCTCTCTGGTATCCATCATTGCAGTAAGAATTATGACCTCCTTTGTTACTATGGTACAAATTTCCATCTTCCCTTCTTCTATGATATGATTTAGCATCATTTTCTTTTCTTCGGTGGGGTTTTGGATCTTTTTTCGACTCCACATATGCTCTTCTTTCTCCAAACTAGGTCACCTCTTCTAAAGTCTTCCTCTTGGACTTCTTTGACTTTTTTAGACTTCTTATTCATCTTCTCTTCCATCTTCAGTGAAAACTAGTATGCTTCTTCAACAAATTTCATTTGTACTAAACTCAATTCTTCTTGAGTGTTTCATCTCAATCCATTGATTAATCTTTCAAAATTTTATTTTCTTGCTTCACTATTACTGCTTATGATTATCATCTTGTAGAATTATTCAGTATACTTTATCATAGATCTTTTTTTTGTCTTAGTTTTTTCAATATCTTCAACAATTCCAAATCATAATTTGTTGGTATGAATTGATTCTTCAATTTTGTCACCATTCTATCCAGTTTGACAATTCTTTCCATACCTCTTCTATTTCTATCCAATTGAACTTATTTCCACCATAATTTAGCATGACCTTCAACTTTATTTTCACCAATCTTACTCTTTCTAGATCCTCAATTTCTTCATATTCAAAGTATTCTTCCATTTCATTTATCCAATCAACCAACTCTTTAGGATTCAAATTTCCCACATAATTTTGAATTTCAACTATAGGTCACTTGCCAATCTTTAAAATTTATCTCAACATCTTCACTTGATAAGATTATTCTTCTTCACCTAGGGTTTCTACAATTTGATTTGCATGTTCTGCTTCATCATCACTTTCATCATTATGCCTAAGGTTTAGGCCTCACCTTTGATCTTCTTCAATAGCATCAAATCTAACACACATCTCACACATCATCTCTAGGATTTCATCCATTCTTCTAGAAGCATTCGCCATAGCGAGCACTCTCCTCGGTGGAATATATCCCTTCAAATTAGTGCAACTTCCTCAGTTCAGTGATCTGGATACAAGGGTTTCAACTGCCTCACAATCGGTGATTGTTTGAAAAAAAGTACAGTTTTCCTCAATTCAAATTTTTGTTCACCTCAAGAAATGCCCTCAAGAATTGAAAACTCGCTCTTAGACCACTTGGTGCAGTCACAGTAGGAGGATTCCAGAAGGAACAATCTGAATCATGTAGCAATGAATCAACACAATGAAACAACATAGAAAACTGATATGTGAACATGAATTTTCATTAATATGGAATTCTTACATGCAACATTTACCTCAAGGGAAATTTACAAGAGCTCACAGGCCTTGCCTCAAAAGGATTCAACAATACAACTAGCTAACAAGCCTTATTACATGCCCCCGAAGGGGTTTTATGAACATGTAATGATTCCAAGAAATTTTACTTAGAACTTATCACTAATGGTTGATCTAAAATTAATTAAAATGCTTATAAATATACTCCTCAAGCTCCAAAAAAGGTTTGCATCAACCACCAGGGTTAATAACTTGGTGAATGATCAAATATGAATTTCATCCTCCAAGTAGGAAGATTTAACTTCACACAAAATGAGTTAAATTTTAAATCTTCAAGATAGGTCCCAATGAAACCAAGATACTTGTAAGATGTCCAGTTAAACTCAACACGATTTTTAATAGGTCTGCACTAAGAAATCTAGACCAAGTCAATGCCAAATGCTTTGACTGGTAAACACAATGAAATTCTAAGAGTGATAAAATTCAACACACAACTACAAATGATGTGAAATCTGGATATGTGATAGATGTTGATGTGTAGATTCTACATCCTACTCTATGAGCTAAGGAACATTGATGTAAATTTTGGAATGAACTACCAATACTGCTACTGAATGCAATGCAAGAAAATATATATTTTTGGTTAATACATGATTGATTTACAACTAGGGATGCTCTTGCATCACAAGGCCTCAAGTAAAAGATTTTTCTTGTATATTTAGATGATATTACTATTTTTTCCAAGGATGCAAAGGAGAATTTGACTCACCTAAGACATATCTTTGACCGGTGTAGGGAGTTTTAGATATCAGTTAATCCCAAAAGGTGCATCTTTGTGGTGCATGAAGGTTCATTACTAGGTCATGTGGTGTCAAAGCATGCAGTGACCCTTTATCCTGAAAGGGTGAGTATTATTCTAGATTTACCTCTACCTAGGCATAAGAATGGTTTGCAAAGTTTCCTCGAGAGGATAAATTTTGTTAGGAGGTTTATACCTAACATTGTTGACCTATTAAAACCAATAATTGTTATGTTGAAGAGAAATATGAGTTTTAGCCGATCAAATGAAGGAAAAGAAACTTTTAAAGACATTAAAGAATCCATAGCAGTAGCACCTGCCTTGGTAAATCCAAAAATTTCTAAGTATTTCATTCTTTATTTTTATGGAAAAAGGATACCATCTCATCTATGCTCATGATAAAAGAAAGAAAAGTTGGAGCAACCAATAAAAATTTTCAACCAAGGCCTAGAATATTAAAGAAAAAGGTATACTTCTATTGAAAAACATGTCCTCACTATTATTAGGAGTCTAAAGAAATTTAGGCATTTGGTTTCCAATAACAAGATTCAATTAATGGTTGCTCACCCACATGTGAAAGAGTTCCTGTTGAATAAAAATTCAAGTGAAAAAAGAGGGGTGGATAACCAAAGTGATGGAGTATCATGTGGAAATCAAGGTCATAAATCTTGTAATATGTAAAGGTCTATGTGAATAGCTAGTTGGTGATATGGAAAATAGTAAGAAAGAGGTCACAATGGTTTTCCTAGCCATCCAAATGCAACCCCAAATAGTTGCACACACTCCTCCCCAAATTTGGGCACATGATATGGTCAATTTTCTCCAAATAGGAGAGTGCTCACAATGAATAGATAGAGCTAAGAGAAGTTATTTCAAAATACAATCCATCCCATACGTACTACTTAATGATGTACTTTTTAAGAAGGATGTCAAGGGTGTGTTACTTAGATGCATTGATGTTGATCAAGTTGATTAGGTGCTTGAAGAGTTCCATGATGGGGTAGTTGGTGGATATTTTTCACAAAGAACTACAACTCTAAAGATAATTAAGGTATGCAATTATTATCCTAGTCTATACAAATACACCCATTATTGGGTAAGAAATTGTAAGAAATGTTGCTTCTTCTCAAGAAAATAAATATTGGTTTCTCTTCCTTTGCAACCCATCCAAGTTGAACAACCCTTCATGAAATGGGGCATTAGTTTTATTGGGGATATCAACCAACCTTCCAATGTAGGTCATAAATGGGTCCTCACTACCACTGATTATATCACTAGGTGGAGTGAAGTTGTAGCATTGAAGGAGGATAAAGAGTTCGTTGTCCTTAGTTTTTATGAAGGTTTGGTGACAAGGTTCAGAGTGCCCATTTCTATTATTTTTGATAATTCTCTAGTTGTTATGGGCACAAACTTAAGTGAATGGGATATCAAAAATGGCATATACTTGAGTACTTCATCAAACTATTACCCTCAGGAGAATGGTTTGGTTGAGCCAACAAATAAGAACTTGATAAAGATCATCAAGAGGACTATGGAAGACAATCAGAGGGCTTGGCAGACCAAGTTGAATTCTTCCTTATAGGTGGATAGAATCACTCCCAAAAAATCCATTGGCAACACCCAATACATGTTGGTGTATGGAAAAGAAGCAAGGTTACCCATGTCGGTAAAACTAGCTACTCTAGAGTTGGCTAGTCAATTGGAAATTCTAGAGGGAGAGAACCCAATGATGGTTGGGTATGCCTAGTTGATGGAGTTAGAAGATATCAAAGAAAAAGTAATGAAGATAATGGAGGAGCATCAAAATCAGGTCAAGAGGTATTTTGACAAAAGGAAATCTCAGGATGTCATCAAGGAAGGGGATGTAGTCCTCAAATTGAATGAATTTAAGAGAAAAATTGGAAGGCACACAAATTTTGATTCCATGTGGAGCGTCCCTTACATCATTTATGAATGCAAGAAACATAATGCCTTCCAACTATCAAAAATGGTTGGAGAAGAAGTACTAATCCCAGTTAATGGGATTCACCTCAAACACTATTTTTGAGGTATTTGTTGAATCATTTTTGTGTACATATAGTTTAGGTTTATGTGCTTTCCATGAAGTTCTTTTCACACCCTACATTTTTCCTAAGGGAATGCATGTGAACTAGTTTCCTTTTTACCTCCAAGTGCAGCTTACACATGTTGTATTTCCTTTTCCACTCATTTGAACTTGATTGCTACAATATTTTTATGACTGTATACCCAATGGATTTGATAATGCTAGTGGATTCTATGATTAGTAAGCAATAATCATAAAAGGTATCTAAGAATGTTTCTATTTCAAACTACCCTTTAATAACCCATCAGTAATATTATATCTGAGAGATCCTACATGGGCTATCTTGTTGAAATCCATGGCTATTTTGATGTTTTAAGGTTTTGGTGGTTTTGAAATTCCTCAATTGTATCGAACTAGGGTTCTAATTCTTTAAGATTGGTCTTTCTAAAACCCTCATGTGTTAAACCCTAAACCCTAGGTCTAAGCGTGCACTTTTCTTATATCTTTGTGTTGACCTCCTATTGTCAGTTCCTAGTCATTTAAGTCATAATATCATGTCTAGGTTATCATCCATTACCAACCCCTTACTTTATTTTTACCACTCAATCCTGTGCATTCAAATATGTTCAAAATTTTGCTAAGTAAAGTTGAGTTGTTGGTCTTTTGGCCATTTTTCACCACTTTTTTGGTCTCTGACAATGTTATCAAAATTTCCTCTTTCTCCACTCATGATGTTAAAACTGATGAAGTTAAGGCCTTTTTGGTGTTTCATGTGGTTTCAAAACTTTTTTCAGCACCAACATGGTTTTTGAACTTCTCTTTTGCTAATAAAAATATCATGGGTCTGGGATGCACCTTTTGCTTTGTTATATTACCCATTTGTTTCATAGGCTTGGTCCCCCCTTTCAAAACAATTTAATGCACACATGCAAAAATCCATCACTTAAGTTCTTGGCTCCTCGCTCTACTAGAACCATTTTGAAACTTCTTGTTCCATTGCATACCTTCTTCGTATTACATTTTCTCTCCCACCATTGGTTCCCTTGGTGTAATGTGTGACAAGTCCGATGATCTTAGGCTGATGGATGGGTGTTAACATTCTATCTCATTGTAGCCTCCCTTTGCATCACTTTTTCTATTCTTGAGCACAAAGCAAGCTTTTGATGCTCAATATTTAATAGCAATGGTTATGATGAAAGGGAGGAGATCCAATAGTCATCACATAGTTGATTCACATTACAGTTGTGAATCAAGAAGGATGGGCCATATCTACGATATACAACAATAATGGAGTGTTGACATCAGAGGGGACATATGGTAGTGTCTTGTTGTCCTATGAAGTTATGGCGGGTCCTTAGGTTAGCCTTGTGATAGATCGGGAAGATGACATGTGTTTTCAATGATATGTGGTAGAATGTGTTTACATCGTAGAGGCTCTAGTGCATCATAGTTTTCATTTCTCAGTGGCAAGGGTACTGTGCAATATGTGTTAAACATTCAAGATGTGACACATGGATACATTTCATTGGAGTGCATGAATCTAGTGCATCATGGATTTATATAAGTGGTATTAAAAATTATAATGTATGATGAGAACTAAGGGAAAAATTTATATGAAGAGGGAATATTCCCTTCCAGGTGTCAGCATTCTTTTTCATCACAGGTCTTCTTCAAGTCATTTTTTCACATTGTAATATATAAAGCTAAATTGTGATGTGTGATATAATATGAAGAAACAAATGGGTCGACATGAAATCATTTGATTCAATCACAAGAATGCAAGAAATCACATTTTTAAGACAACTTCAAAAGGGAAGTGTGATACATTAATGTGTGTTTGATGGTCATTGATCTTATATATTATGATGATCAACAACCATGTTTTGAACTTCTATTCAGGCTCAATCTAGGCCATCCATCCATGATCTAACAAATATTTTTTAAATTCCAATGGATAACCATGTTGTGATTCATAGGAAGACCTAGAGTAATGATGCAATTTCTTTTCAACAACCAATGGTTGTTGGGATCAGTTCTCCTCATTATAGGGCTTATCTTTCATAGTCTCCCAAACCATATTAGATTCTAAAAGGGTATCCATGCCTCTTTATGTCTAGAAGGGACTTTCCTTCTATGGCATATCGGATTTCATGGTAGATTTGATGGGAGTTCTCTACTCTACACTTATATAACATTCAATGGAGAGGTATGACATGTAGGTTTTGGCATCTAGGGGTCGTAGTTTGACATGGTTTGATTGGTTTGATTGGTGCAACTAGATCTAGATGATTTTTATGCTAGTTTTCTAATCACTAGGTAGGTTTAGGGTTTGGGCTAGGGTCAACTAGGTTTTGCCTGAACTATAAA
Organism: Sequoiadendron giganteum; assembly: GCA_007115665.2. Classification (NCBI taxonomy): domain Eukaryota; kingdom Viridiplantae; phylum Streptophyta; class Pinopsida; order Cupressales; family Cupressaceae; genus Sequoiadendron; species Sequoiadendron giganteum. The sequence goes on along the minus strand of CM021105.1, from coordinate 568,093,246 downwards.
GGCAACACTTGTATTCTTTTTATAGCTTCTTCCTTGGATTTTCTCTACTAGACTATGTTATTTTTGGATTCTACAACTATAAAATTAGCTTTCAATCCTTTATATTAATACAATGAATTTCTTACCTCTTATCAATTCTTGCATCTTTTATAGCATTTGATACCTCTACACATGCATGAGTATTCATAAATACTATAAGGTACATGAGTGTGTTGATCTACTATGATTGTTAATTGTGGGTAATCTATATCCCTTTTAGTATCATTCAGACCCTAGACTTGATGTTTCCTTTCTAACATCGGTAAAATATAGAATTGTGTGAACCTTTCAAGTAGGTTTTTTGATGCTTTGTGCAATTACAAGTAGGAAGAAACATATTATACTTGGTGCATCACCTTTCCATTATTTTCAATATTTCTCCTTCTCCCTTTTCCTCTTGTAAGTCATAGTGAGTTTATTGGTTTTAGGTTAGACCGGCCTACACTGAACCTTAGTTTAGAAAGGAAGCTAGCCTTGTTTGGATATATAACCTCATTTTTAAGGTCCCACACCTTGAGGTTAGTTCTATTGTTTCGCTGGAATGTTGAACTCCTTGTTTAGCAAGGTGTAGTTCTGAGTGACTATAGGTTGACAATAGATTAAAACTTAATATGCTATAATATAAATATTAATATAATATAATATATGATAATATATAATACAATATATTAATATTAATAAAATATACATTATATAATATAAATATTATATACTATATTATATAATTATAAAATAATGTACAAGAATATAATATATTATAAAAAATATATATGATTGATTCCTACAAGAGATTTTTAAATATCATATTTATTACAGAAAAACTACAAGGAGCTAAGAGAAATATATACATCTCTATGTCTCACCTTTTCTCTCTACTTATCTCTATCTCCACTCACCCTCTCCCTCTCTACCTACATTTCCCTTGACCCCTCCCACCCTACTGCTCTACCTAACTCTCCCTCCCTCCCACCTTCCCCCTCACCCAACCTCTCATTCCCCTTCCATCTCTACTTCTATTTGTGTCCCCTAAATATCTCTACATACCTCTCCCTTTATCCATTTTATCTTACCTCACTCTACCTACCATTCCCTACCTCCCTCCTTTCCTATCTCTCTCCCTCTCTATCCATCCCTCTATCCCTCCCACCCTACCTCTCTACCTATTGCTCCCTCCCCCATCCCTCTATACTTCTCTTTATGTCTCCTCTCACACCATCTCTCCTAACCTACCTCTTTCTCTCTCTACCTAAATATCCCTATCTCTCCCTACCTCTCCATCCCATCCATACCACCCCTCATCACTCTCTACTTCTCTCTCTACCTACCTCTCTCTCTTTTCATCTCTATCAATGCATCCATCTCTCTCTAATTCTCTCTACATCCCCTCTTCTTCCATCCCTCCAACCCTATCCCTCTCTCCACCTACCCCTCTCACTCTAAATCCATCCCTCTCTACTCTCTATCTCATCTCTCTCTCTCTTTCTACTTCTCTCTCTCCACTCACGCTCTCCCTCTCTACCTACCTTTCCCTCAATCCCTCAAACCCTACCTCTCCATCCCTCCCAAATTACCCCTTCTCTCTACCTCTCTCTCACCTTCCCTCTCTGCTTCTCTCTCTCTTCCCTCACTCTCTCTACTAACCTCTACCTCTATTCCTTAAGCCTTACCTCTCTCTAACTACATATGCCTATCTTCCCCCTTCCCTCTCTCACTATAGCACCCCTTTGATTTGTTTATTTTTTCGGATAGTGTTTTTACTTTGATAGACCATGATACTATGTTGATGTTATTTGATCGTTGACATTGGAGAAACGATGGTTTTTATATTTAGATTTGACAATACACTTTATGGATGATTATTGATTATGACATGCTTTATGGTTAGCATAGTTTTTTATTTGAGTTGATATTGATATATTCTCATTTGTAGTTGTTTTATGTTTAGTTTCATCAGTTTTCATGTGACAGTGTATTGCTGAAGGGAATAGGATTGCATCACTCACTTGCAAGCGTCCTTTAATTCCGTAATTCTCTCTTCACGGTGTGATTGTTCATGAGTTGTATATATGTACGACATATTTTTTGTTTACAAGTTGTAGGTATAAGACATCGACTCCACCTAGATTCATAGGTTTGAGTGTGTCCATTGCCCAGCAGATAGTTGATTGGGAGATAGTAATAGGTTTTCCTTGTCAAACCACAACCCTAGCTAAGTGTGTCGTCAGTCTTTGTTGGTCATGAGCTGTGACATCATTTTGTCCCTTTTTTCCTTGTTTATTTATGTTGCAAGGTATGTTTTATGGGAAATCGATGTTTATAATATTTTAAGTGATTATTTAATTAATCTTGCTTAATGCTGATAGAAGCTTTGTATTTAATTTACTTAATTAAATTAAATTTATTTTGTAAAGTGATTTAATCATTGAGATTAAATTTATTTTATAAAGTGATTAAATTAATTATATTAAATTTAATTAGAATTAACATGTGAATTTTGAATTATTAAATGCACAAATATGTTAGGAAATATCTTAGAGAAATTATTTGTGAATTGGTTAGGAAGATATTTTATTTTGTGACATGTGTTAGAAAAAATTAAACACTGTTGTTGGGAATTAATCCTCTGAGAGAATGTTTGCATTAACTGAAAGAGGAAAGAGGCTACTTCATGACATTGAGAAAGGATATTTTGGGAGGTTGCTGAAAATTGAAAAGGGTTGTCGAAAATTGTTGTTGAAATATTGGGGGAAGAAGTTCTCGAGAGAATTTTGGCTCTAGTTTTGATTTCATCTTTCTGGAAAAGTGAATAATTTGGAATAATTTTTGGTAAGTTGGAACCTGTAGGTGAAGCTCTAATTCAAACATCATTTAATTACTATGCCTAAATTTCCTTTATGATTGTGATTTATTCTATTCACGTTAGTTGGGGAAATTGGTTAGTTGTGTATGTAAGTCTTCTAGATGATTTTATTTTATGAGGGGGTTGTTGTGATTTATGGTAAAACCCTTTGATTTCCCTTGGGTAGTGGACTTGGTTGTATTTAGTTTAAACACCCGATTATTACAAATGGGGATGTGTTTCCTCTTAAATTTTGGATTGGGATTTAATATTCGTTTGTGCACTTTGTTTACCGTTGGATGTTGGATTAGATCCATGTGTTGTTAGTAGTGGAGTGGCTCTCAATGGGGCTCAGTGTACAAAGTGGTGCCAGTGTAACTCATGTTTGAGTTAGTTAATTTAGTGAAAATTAAATAAATGTATTAGGGGAAAAGGTAGCTATAAACACTTAACTAGATAATTGTGCCTCACTTATGGGCTCAAGAGATTTTTTAGACTTGGGATGAGATGGGAAGGCCTAGAATGGAAAGATCATTATCTTGTCCCTTTGAAATATAATTGATTCTCCATCAGTTTGCATGTGGGGTTGGGGGTCGTGAGAGGCTACCAGGGTAGCCCAAGATGGGGGTGGGGGCCTAGGAATATTTTCCAAGGTAACCCATGTACCTTTGTGATGAAACTCCTCCTATGACAGTATTCAGTATGTTCTGTGTAGTTGATATACTTGATTCTTTTACTCTAGAAGCAATGTAACCTTTATGTTAAATGTTATATTTATTTGGCTTAGTCTTATGATTTGCCTCTATCTAGAGGTCATTGGATTTTCCTAGGAATCCTTTTTTACTATCTCCTAACACGAGGGGTGGGCCTTCGGGTACCACTTGGTTGGGTGGAATGTGCACCTTTCACCCTTGGGTTCCCACTTTATGTTCATGATGGTGGGATCTTCCAAATTGGAGAGTTGACGTGTTCCAATTGGTTTATACCTTATCTCATGATTTATTTTATTAGTTAGATACTTTGTATATGTACTACTATTCATTTGTATCTGAGGAGGATTCTTGTGTCGTTGTAATTGTAACATCATTGTATGTTCTTCCTCATTTTGGAAATGAGCTTTGTAACTATTGTTTGGAATGAATGTAATCTATGGATGGATCTTTTATGGAATGTGTTTAATGCTTTGGATGTATAATCTTTATTTCATGAGTAATATTTATATACTATGGTTAGTTTATTTTTATATTTTATGGCATTCAAATGTAAGAGGTGTTGCTTACCTTAGAGGATGTATGCGTTAAGTATAGTGCACTTTACTTATTATTATTACACTTTTAAAAAAATTCTTACAATTTCGTTGTAGTTGCATCTTCCTCTAGGGTTACGTGGCGAGGTGTTACACATGGTATCAGAGCCCAAGTTTAAATACTAGGTGCTCTGGGATAATGTTGAACCCATTAAGTTGTTAGTTGCATAGGATTTAAGTTTATGTACCTTGTCTTATACCTTGGTGTGTCTGTGTAGGATCATGCCACCTAAGTGAGGTCATGGATAAGGAGGCGGTCATAGAGGTGGTCAGTAGGATTCACCTCCCCATGTTACCCATGACTCTGATCGTGAGGAACATCAGGCTTCCCATAATTCTCTAGGAGGCGATGATCAGCATCAGGATCCACTAGGGATTGAGGGAGCTCACTTTCATCATTTCTTAGAGGAGACACTTGCTCACCTTAGACCAAGGTAGGGTGGAGATTAGATTAATATTGGTCATCCACCCACTTTTGATTGTTCTGGCAGTAGCCTTGAGGCTGGGACATGGTTGATAGACCTGAACCAGTGTTTTTCTATGCACCCTTACAATAGCAACACCAAGGCAAGATGTGTGATTATGCACTTGAGAGACTTTGCATCTATCTAGTGGAGGTTGGAGGAGAAAAAGCTTTGTATTGATATTAATTATGTTTCATGGGATATGTTTATTGAGAGGTTCAAAGCTAGATTCCTTTTTTATCATTGGTGAAAATGTTGTGGAGATGAGTTTCATGCATTGAAATAGATGGCCATGTCAGTGGAATATTATGAGTTTCATTTCTATGAGCTCAAGCAGTTCCCTGGCATTGGTGATGATGAGGGCATGCTTGTCCAACACTTTGTTAGGGGCTTCAATTCCTGGATCAGTGGTGGTATTTGGGTTTTTGAACCCAAGACCATCAAGATAGTGGTGGAGAAGGTTAGATTGGTAGATGAGAACTTGTCAATGGTGTTGGGTGGTCATACTGAAGTGCAGATAGGAAGTGTTTTAGCTGTAGGGACTAGTTCACGTAGTGGCTAGGCTCAGAGAGCTAGATCACCTAGGACACAGTAGGTGTCTGCACAGAGTAGTCAGGAGTACAGTGCACAAGTGAAATGAAATAATTTCTAGCCGAGATAGGTAGATAGGTATCAATCAAGTGGTGATAGGAACTATAGGCGAAAAAATTCCCCAACTTTGAGCAGCCAACATAGAGAATGTAGTCTACCTATAATAGGGGTAGCATTCAACAATTGAGCGTGCCTCTTAGAGGTAGAGGTTTTGGAAAGTGTATAGGATGTTTTTCTTGTGGCCAAGAGGGTGACATAGCCCTACAGTGTCCTAATAAGGCCACATCAGGTTACACTCAAAGGCCAGTGGCATCAAAGCTGACTATTGGAGATGTTGGTAGAGGTCATCGGGTATTTGTTGTGGTTGACAATCGCTAGTTTTATCATTAGGGAATAGTGGTAAAGACTTATGGTATGTTATAGGGTAACAAGGTTACCATTTAATTTGTTTTAGAAGCATCAGATTCTTTTATTTCATCATCTATCATGGTGCGATGTAGACTAAGGGTAATAAAGCTAGATGATAAGTGGCAGGTCGAATTGGCCTCCAGTGCTAAAGTTGCAGTGCATTCCCCAGTACCTGACTGTAGATTGGCAATTGGATTCTTTCACACTATATTAGACCTCCTCATTATACCATTGGGGTCATATCACATTGTCTTAGGGATAGATTGGCTAGAGGCACATAGAGCCATCATTGACTATCGATAGAAGTCGATTCAATGCATTGATGTATCTAGTAGAGAGGTTGAGATAGTGGGAGTTCAGAGACCCATATCATTGAGGATAATCTCAGCTATGTACCTAAGGAGATGTGTATATTAGGTATTTTAGTTGTTTGTTGTGATAGTAGATGACTTGTATTTGGGTGATAGTGAGGAGAAGGTTTCACTTGATAGCCACCCCATACTTCACCAGTATGCAGATTTGTTTCTTGATGAGATTCTAGGGATGTCACCTCAATGTGACATTGATTTCAAGATTGATCTGATACCTGGATCCAAGCCTGTTTCATGAGCTTTGTATTGTATTAATACTCATGAGCTTAAGGAGCTTCGCTTGTAGTTGGAGGAGTTGCTAGTGAAGGGTTTCATCCGCCCTAGTGTTTTACCTTGGGGAGCACCAACCATTTTTGTGAATCAGAATGATGCTTCTCTTCGTTTGTGTATATACTATCATCATCTAAATAAAGTGACAATCAAGAATCATATCTCTTACCTAGGATCAATGATTTTTTTTTATTAGATCAAGGGTGCTATGGTATTTTCTAAAATCAATCTTAAGTCTAGATACCATCAACTACACATGTTTGATTCTAACATCCATAAGATGAAGTTTCACACTCATTATAGTCACTACGAGTTTATTGTGGTACCATTCGGGTTGACGAATGCGCCATATGTGTTCATGAGCTTGATGAATGGGGTCTTTCCCACTTATCTAGATAGATTTTTACTTGTATTCCATGATGATATATTGATCTATTCCAAGATAGTAGAGGAGCATGAGGAGCATCTGAGGAAATTTTTGTAGTTTTTGAGAGATAATCACTTATATGCTAACATGTCCAAATGTGATTTCTTTAAGACTGAGGTTAAGTACCTTATACATGTGATATGAGGAGAGGGTATTGAATTGGATCCTATGAAGATCCAAGTGATCCTCGATTGGCCTGCACCCACTATTGTGGAAGAGATATGTAGTTTCATGGGGTTAGCAGGTTATTAAAAACACTTTGTTTAGGGTTTATCAAGGATAGGTCATCCTATCACTTCTCTTTAGAGGAAAGGGAAGAGGTTCATTTGGTCAGAGTAGTGTGAGGAAGCATTTCAGATTCTGAAGGAGAGATTGACCAGTGCACCGATTCTTCTGATACCTAATCCTACTAGAGATTTTGTTGTCTGTACAAATGCATCTTTGGAGGGATTAGGAGCAGTCTTGATGCAGGATGGTCGAGTTATTGTGTATGAGTCTCACAAACTCAAGGATCATGACTTGAATTACCCCACATATGATATTGAGTTAGCATCAATTGTACATGCTTTGACGAGATGGAGACACTTCCTTTTGTGGCACAAATTTAAGTTGCATAGTGACCATTAGAGTCTATAGTACATCTTCATGCAACCTAATCTTAATGTTAGGTAGAGGTGATGGATGGAGTTCCTTTGTGAGTATGACTTCGAGGTGAAGTTCTTCTAGGGGAAGGAGAATGTTTTTGTTGATGCTCTCAGCAAATGAAGACATGAGTTTTCAGAGTTCACTCTTGGTGTGGATTTGAGGAGTCAGATTCTTTATGCACTACCTTCAAATAGTTGGTATCAGTAGGTGAGATTAGAGATAGAGACATGTAGGACTCTTGAGTGTAGATTCTTGAGTTATTCCCTAGAGTTAGATGGTTTGTTGAGACACATGGGATGCATTTATGTTCCATCTTCTAGAAATCTTCGTACCTTGATTATGGTTGAGGCACATCGGGCACCCTATTTAGCTCATCCTAGAGTGAAGAAGATGCATGCCAATTTACAACAGCTATATTTCTAGGTAGGTATGAAGTGAGACATCATTGAATTTGTATCGAGGTGTTTGGAGTGTCAGCGAGTGAAGGTTGAGCACCAACATCTGGTAGGACTTCTATAGCCACATTTGGTGCCAGAGTGGAAATGGGATATAATCTCATTGGATTCCATTATTGGGTTACCCAATTCTTTGCGATGACATGATGCCATTATGGTGATGGTGGATAGGTTGATGAAGGTAGCACACTTCTCACCTATACATTCATCCTATAATGCATCATTTGTTGCTAGAGTGTTCATGGGAGATATTGTTAGGCTGCATGGTATTCCTCATCAAATCATATCTAACAGGGATCCTGTGTTTACCTCAGCTCTTTGGACATCATTGTTGCATGCTATGGGGATGTAGTTTAAATTTAGCTTAGTGTATCACCTTGAGAGAGATGGATAGACCGAGAGGGTCAACTAGATCCAAAAGGATATTTTACACATGTATGTGATGGACCAATAGACACAATGGGAGGACTACCTCCATTTAGTGGATTTTTCTTATAATAAAAGTTTTCAGAGTTTGATTGGTATGCCTCCTTTCCAGGCATTGTATGGACGACTATGTTAGAATCCTTTGAATTGGGATCGATTAGTGGACAAAGTTATATTGGGTTCTGAGATGCTTCGGGATATGGAGCAGTAGGTGATTTAGATTAGGGAACATTTAGTTGTTGCACAGAATAGGTAAAAAAAGTATGTGGATGCGCATTGGGTGGGCCATTAGTTTGCAGTAGGTGACTGAGTCTTTTTGCGAGTGTGTCCATGAAAGAGTCCAATCTGATATGGAAATGGATCTAAGCTCGCACCTTGCTTTTTTGGGTTATTCAAGATTCTTGAGAAGATTGGGCCAATAGCTTACCAATTTTCTTTGTCAGCCAGTCTTTTGTGCATTCACGACGTATTTCATGTTTCAGTACTAAGGTCTTATCACCCTGATATATCTCACATCCTTGATTGGAATTACTTATAGGTAGAGGATGGGAAGCTGGCTTTGGAGCCCATGGCCATCATGCAGCACAGGGGACTCACCCTCAAGGGTCAATATATTGAGCAGGGTAGGGTCCAGTGGGATCCGAGAGATGATACATCGACTACCTACGAGGATGTGACTGGGATGAGGGAGCTCTATCCCTATTTGTTTCATAGGCTTCCAAGAGTAAGACTAACCCTAGGGAGGAGGATGTAGCACCCCTTTGATTTAATTATGTTTCCAAATAGTGTTTTTACTTTGATAGAACATGATACTATGTTGTTGTTATTCGATCCCTGACATTGGAGCGATGATGGTTTTTATATTTAGATGTCATGGTACACTTTATGGATGATTATTGATTATGACATGCTTTCTGGTTAGCATAGTTATTTATTTGAGTTGATATTGATATATTCTCAACTATAGTTATTTGATGTTTAGTTTCATCAGTTTTGATGTGACACTGTATTGGTGAAGGGAACGGGATTGCATCACTCACTTGTGAGTGCCTTGCGATTCCATGATTCTCTCTTCATGGTGTGATTGTTCATGAGTTGTATATATGTATGACATATGTTTTGTTTGCAGCATTGTAGGTACAGAACATCGACTCCACCTAGATTCAAAGGTTTGAGTGTGTCCATTTCCCAATGGATAGTTGATTGGGCGATAGTAACAAGTTTTCCTTGTCAAACCACACCCCTAGTTACAATGTGTCGTTAGTCTTTTTTGGTCATGTTGTCCCTTTTTTGCTTGTTGTTTATTTATGTTGCAAGGTATGTTTTATGGGAAATCGATGCTTATAATGTTTTAAGTGATTATTTAATTAATCTTGATTAATGTTGATAGAAGTTTTATATTTAATTTAATTAATTAAATTAAATTTATTTCGTAAAGTGATTTAATCTTTGAGATTAAATTTATTTTATAAAGTGATTAAATTTATTATTTTAAATTTAATTAGAATTAACATGTGAATTTTGAATTATTAAATGCACAAATATGTTAGAAAATATTTTAGAGGAATTATGTGTGAATTGGTTGGGAAGATATTTTATTTTGTGACATGTGTTAGAAAATGTTAAACACTGTTGTTGGGAATTAATTCTCGGAAAGAATATTTGTATTAACTGGAAGAGGAAAGAGGCTACTTCACAGCATTGAGAAAAGTTATTTTTAGAGGTTGTTGAAAATTGTTGTTGAAAGATTGGAGGAAGTTCTTAGGAAAATTTTGGCTCTGGTTTTATTTTCATCTTTCTGGAAAAGTGAATAATTTGGAAGAAGCTTTGATAAGTTGGAACCTATAGGTGAGGCTCCACTTCAAACATAACTTCCTCAAGCATCTGGAAATAGTATCTTTAAATGTTTTATTTAATTTCAAACTGGAAAGGCTATTAGAATTAATTTGTTGTTTTGGAAAAGATTGCCTGTACAATGAAGAATATTATTTAAAGCTTTGGTTTGTTTGAAAATTGGAAAATGGTCAGGAAATAATTAAAGCTTCTATAGAAAAAAATTTAAGCTTCGCTTTATTTGGAATGGGGAAATTGTCATAAAAGCTTAGAGCCTCTATAGGAAAAAAAAAATTAAACAATAGAATATTTGGAAACCTTTGTTGGAATGGATTTAAATCTTCCCGTGAATTTTGTAGAAAACCTTTGGAACTTTTTGTAAATATTTCCTGTAGAAGATTGTTTCTCTACTTCCTATTTGATTTGTTTATCTTCGGGCAATTGAAAACCTGTGGTTAATTTTTAAATATTTGCCCAATTGGGAAATCTTGTTGATGAATTTATCTATATATTTTAATATATATACATACATATACAAATATATATATATATATGCTACTATATTTTATTTATGAAGCTTCTGTCAAAATTTATATTGAAACTCTGTCAAAAAAATTTGTACGGTGATTAAATTTTAATCACAGTTTTAAAGAAATGAAATCAGAATGTTTGTTGTGGGGGAGTGTTGGGGCTACCCCATAGCCACCCCCATTGGGGAGGCCGACACTATGAGGCAATGCCAATGCTTCCCACAGTATTCACACCCACCCCCAAGCATGGGGGTTCAACTGCATAAACCAACCAAGCTCTACCTTGTTAGATGCGAACCTTAGAATAAATTCGTCTGCCACTAATTTCTATTTCTATTTTTTTTATATATGGATTAAAATTTATAAAATATATAATATATTTATATATATATATATATATATATATATATTATATATACGTAAGTAAGTATAATGTGTTTATTTATTTATATATATGTATATATATAAATATATATTTAATATAGTTTTATTTGGAAAATATAATTGATTTTTCTTATTATTTAAATAATATATTCTTATATGTATGATTATATATAAATAGTATATATAATTATATATATTTAAATTTATATTTTATGATATAAATGCATGTGAATGCACAAACTAAATGTTCTCAAAGTAAAATGATTAAAATGAGAAATTAATTTATTTATTGTGATTGGGAAATTGAAATAATCTATTAGATTTAATTTATTTATTGTCTGTAAATAAAATTGGATTGAGTTAGAATTATTTGGGGCAATGTATTATTGGACCTCTTGTATTGCAAATTGGATTTAGGAAATCCTAAATGATAGTTTTAATTACTATGCCTAAATTGCCTTTATGATTATGATTTCTTTTGTTCACGTCAGTTGGGGAAATTGGTTAGTTGTGTATGTAAGTCTTCTAGATGATGTTATTTTATGAGGGGATTGTTGTGATTTATGGTTCAGCCCTTTGATTTCCCTTGGGTAGTGCACTTGGTTGTATTTAATTTAAACACCGGTTATTACGAATGGGGATGTGTTGCCTCTTATATTTTGGATTGGGATTTGATATCCATTTGTGCACTTTGTTTACCCTTGGATGTTGGATTAAATCCTTTAGTTTTTAGTAGGGGAGTGGCTCTCAAATGGGGGTTGATGCACATAGTGGTGCTAGGGTAACTCCTATGAGAGTTAGTTAATTTAGTGGAAATTAAATAAATGTATTAGGGGAAAGGGTTAGTTATAAACACTTAACTAGATAATTGTGCCTCGCTCATGAGCTCAAGGGCTTGTTTAGACTTGGGATGAGATGGGAAGGCCTGGAATGGAAAGATCATTATCTTTTCCCTTTGAAAGATAATTTATTCTGCATCGGTTTTCATGTGGGGCCGAGGGTTGTGAGAGGCTACCAGGGTAACCCAACATGGGGGTCGGGGCCTAGGAAGATCTTCCAGGGTAACCCATGCAACTTTTTGATGACACTCCTCCTATGACAGTAGTCGGTATGTTTTGTGCAGTTGATATACTTGATTCTTTTACTCTAGAAGAAATGTAACTTTTATATTAAGTGTTGTATTTATTTGGTTTAGTCTTGTGATTTTCCTATGTCCAGAGGTCGTTGGATTTGCCTAGGAAGCCTTTTTACTATCTACTAGCATGGCGGGTGGGCCTTTGGGTACCACTTGTTTGGGTGGAACATGCACCTTTCACCATTGGGTTTCCACTTTATGTTCATGATGGTGGGATCTTCTAGATTGGAGATCTCACATGTTCCTATTATTTTGTACCTTATCTCATGATTTATTGTATCAATTGGATACTTTGTATATGTAATACTCTTTGTTTTTCTTTGAGGAGGATTCTTTTATCATTGTAATTGTAACATCATTGTATGTTCTTCCTTATTTTCAAACTGAGCTTTGTAACTATTATTTGGAACGAATGTAATCTATGGATGGATCTTTTATGTACTTTTTATCTTATGGAATGTGTTTAATGCTTTGAATGTATGATCTTTATTTCACGAGTATCATTTATATAGTATGGTTAGTTTATTTTGATATGTTATGGGATTCAAATGTAAGAATTTTCATGTACCTTAGACCTAATGTATGCATTAAGTATAGTGCACTTTACTTAATATTATTACACTTTAAAAAAAATGTTACACTTCCATTGTAGTTGCATCTTCCTCTAGGGTTATGTGGCAGGGCGTTACACTCACTCCCTCTCTTTATCCCTCCCACTCCATGTCACTACCTCTCCCTCACCCCATCCCTATCTACTTCTCTCTATCTCTCCTCTCCCAATATCCCTACTAACCTTCCTCGTCCTCTCTTTATCCCTCCTTCCCCCTTTCTCTGTGTCTTTCTCCCCTTCCCCATCTACTTCTCTCTATCTCTCCTCCCTACCTCCATCCCTTTCTACTTATCTCTATATCTACTCTCCCTCCATCCCTCCAATACCACCTCTCTCCACCTACCCCTCCCTTTATCCCTCCCTTCCTCTCTCAATCATTACCTATCTCTCCCTCCCTCTATCCCTCCCACTCTACCTATCTCTATACCTACTTGTCCCTCTACCTCTACCTCCCTACCTCCATACCTCTCTAATTATATCTATCTCCCCCTCTCTTTATCCATCCCACCTTACCTCTCTCTCTCTCTACCTCTCTCTCTGCCTCTCCATTTCTACCTATCACTCTACCTACCCCTTCCTTTATCCCTCCTTCTATCTTCCCCCCTCTCTCCCTAAATCCCTCCCACCCAACCTCTAGTTCTAACTACCTCTCCCTCCATCCAAACCTCCTCCCTCACTCTAACTCTCTCCCTTCCCTCTCTAATTCTCTATATCTCCCCTCACTCTCTCTACCTACCTATCCTTATCTAAATCCTTCCCTCTCTCTCCCTCCCTCTATCCCTCTTACTCTATTTTTCTACCTGTCCTTGCCTCCCCATGTCCCTCTCTACATCTCTCTATATCTCATCTCCCTCCATCTCTCCAATCCTACCTCTCTCTCCACCTACCCCTTCCTTTATCACTCAATCCTTCTCTCTCTCCTACCATACCTCTCTCTACCTCTCCATCCTCACCTCCATCCCTCTCTACTTATCTCTATCTCCCCTTTGTCTCAGTCTATCCCTCTCACCTTTCTTCTCTACTTCTCTCTCCCTCTATACCTACCTTTCCACAAATCCCTCCCACCCTACCTCTCCCTCCCTCCTAACTCCCCCCTCTCTCTACCTATGTCTTCCCTTCCCTCTCTACTTCTCTCTATCTCTCCTCACACACTCTACCTTCCTCACCCTCTATTCATTCCACCTTACCTATCTTTATCTACCTCTCCCTATCTCTTTCCTTTTTTCTTTCACTCCCTCTATATATCCCTCCTACCCTACCTTTCCACCTCTCCCTCCCGACCATCCCTCTCTATCTCTCCTATCCCACGATCTCTCCTAACCTTCCTCTCTCTCTACCTCTCTCCATCTCCCTTCTCTACCTCCATCCAACTCTACTCTTTATATCCCCTCTCCCTCCATCCCTCCAACCCTTCATCTCTCTCCACCTAACCATCCCTTTACCCCTAATTCCCTCCCTCCTTCACTCTCTCCCTCCCTATACCCCTCCCTATATTCCTCCCACCCTACCTCTCTCTATGCCTACCTCCCTCTACATCTCCCTCACTACCTATATCCCTCTGTACTTATCTATATCCCCTCTTCCTCTTTCCATCCCACTCTCCCTCCCTCTATCTTGCTATCTCCCTCTTCTTCTATATCTCCCCTTTTCTCTCTTTACCACTCTTTGTATTTATCTCTTCCTCACTACATATCTCTCCACCTTGTTGAATACACTAGAATACTAAGGGAGGTGATTTAGTATTATATAAAAATATCCAAACTTTTAGAAAAAAAAATGATACTTTAAACTCTACCACATATACAAGAACATGAATGATGAAAACTCATAATACAAAATAAAACCAAATATACATGGAAAACCCCAAAAGGGAAAAGCCACAGTGAGATAATTTTCTAGGAGCTAATATCCTAAACCAGCATCACAAGATGTACAACATTTACAACTTTGTTTTAGGGATCCAACCCAAGGAAGCTACAACTCCCTGATTATAGTTTTAGGGTTACACCAAAGGAATCCATAACTCCCTGATCTGTGCACATTCTTAGGAATGATTACAAAATGAAAATCCTTCCACTATCTAAAACTGACCATTAATCTCAATCCCTTTTGATGATTGCAATTCTTCTTCTTTTGACTCTCCAAATATCTTCTCAGTTGCCTACTAGCTCACTTCTTTCAACAAATAAGAAGGAATTTCCTTTAGCTCACTTCCTCAAGTACACTTCTTCACATGCCTTCTATCACAGGGATATAATCAAAATGGATAGGATCTACCATAGCTATTCTTTCTCTTTTAGTCACTTATGTATTCATTTCCATCATGTGATACTACCACATCCTAGATCAACTTGGTTTATAATTTATACATGATAGTACTTTGATTACATTACACATTTCTACCTACAAAAAAAGATATTACATCTAAAATTCATCCAAGAATATAACAAACATGAAATGTATTGAGGGTAAGATTCAAAAGACTACATGAAACACCAGGAATAGGAAAATTCCTTGTGGATCCCAACATATGGATAACCTAGTCCCAAAATAGTCTCCACATATTTTATCTTCTATAAAAAACATCCACACCATTTACAAATATAAATTAGGTCAACCATAAACAAGAAAATATGTAACTTGTAGGATGTTGGCATTTATATCTAATTACAGTACAAAAGGATGATAAAAAAATTATTTGTATTTCTCCCATATGAGTTATTCTGACCCATGCAACACCTTCATTCACTCCTTAAACTTTTCTTAATCCCGAACTTGTGGTGCACACCATCAACATACCTTAGTCCTCCTCAACAAAAACTCAAGCTAATAAAACATAAATTTTGGACCACAACCTATACCGGAGAAGAGAAATGAACTCTACAAAACATCAAGCATTACTTTATATTTAGGAACACTCTCATACATCCCTTTTACAACTTGATGTAGCAATAAGCTAGCACAAGCCAAAAGACATTGAAACTCATCTCTAGACAACACAATCTGGTACATTGTCACTTCTAACTTTCTCAATGGAAGGATAATTGACATGAACCTTTGGATATAGCACCTTCACATATAAATGAACTTAAATTATAATCTACACAACCATATATTCAAATGTAGAGCTATGTAGAACCAACCTTTACACCTTTGACAACATCAACACAACCTTCAATTTTCCACTCTTAAAAGCACCTTTCTCCTAACTCAAATGATTTCAAACTTGGATCAAACATGACTTGACACAAAAAAATCTATCCTTCAAAGCATAGGATCAATACATCATCAGTAGAGAAATATGAAAAATTTATTAGAGAATCTAGAAACCAAACAACCAAATTGTAACACATTTAATAGGATTCACATTTGTCAAAGAATCTGGAAACCAAAAAACCAAACTGCAACAAACTTCATAAAATTTTTGACATCAATGGCAACCAAACTACAACAATCTCCCCCTTTGTCATTGAGGGAAAAACCAACATAATCTCCCCCTTTGACATCAAGGGAAAAGGGTAAATAGACTTTTCTCTCCCTCTTGAAATAGCATATAGGCCTCCCCTGTCAATAACAATCACTATCTTCTCTCCCTAAGAGGTAGCCCCCATTAGTCCATGAAGAAGGATATTACTTGAATTACTCCCCCTAGACAAATGTTCCAATTATCCATCTAGAAAGAAGAAGGATGGACAATTACCCCTAAATTTTTCAAGAGATATTCAAAATATATGCTTTACAGGTTCCTTTGATAAAATGTCTATAACTTGATCCTTTGTAGATACATACTCCAACCTTAGTTATTTATCTGTAACCCTCTCTCTCATAAAGTGATACCTAATTGATATTTTCTTAGTTCTAGAATGCATCACTAGATTATTTGAAATATTGATAGAACTTGTATTATTATATAGAATAGGAATGGGCTCATTATAATTTATCTTTATTTCCTTCACTGTTTGTTTCATCCAGAACACTTGAGTACAACAAAATGTTGCAACAATATACTCTGCTTTTACTATTGATAAATATGTTGAATCTCACTTCTTACTATGCCATTAAACCAACCTATATCCTAAAAATAAAGAGCCACCACTAGTACTCCTTCCATCACCAGAACCACCAACCCAATCAGCATCAATTTATATAGTTAGATCAAATTCATTACCTTTTGGATATCATAATCCATAATCTAGAGTGCTCTTCAAATATCTAAATATTGTCTTGAATTCCTTCACATGAGTTTCCTTAGGATTAGCTTGAAATATTGTAACCAAACATATCACATACATAATGTTAGGTCTTCAAGTAGTTAAGTACAATAGGCTTCCGATCATAGATCTATGCAAAGTCTAATTAGCCAGGAGAGACTCATCATCTTTACTCAAATTACAACTAGTTACCATAGGAGTATGCAGAGGCTTGCAACCTTCCATACTAAACTTCTTTAGCTTCTATTTAACATATTTTCTTGAGAAATAAAGATACCATAATCTAGCTGACTAATTTGAAGACCAAGAAAGAAGGAAAACTCACTTTTCATAGACATTTCAAATTCCTTTTGCATTTCTTCAGCAAAAATCTCACACATTTCATCATTTACACAAAATATGATATCATGAACATATACAAAAACTATCAAAATTATTTCATCCTCAATCTTGAAGTAAATATTACTATTGATGATACCTTTCTTGAAACCTTGCAGAAGCCAGTACTTGTCCAACCTTGCATACCAAGCCTTAGGAACTTGTTTGAGACCATACAATGCCTTTTTTATTTTGGACACCATATTTGAGTCTTTTATCAATCAAAATCCATCAGACTATTCTATGTAGACTTCTTCTCCCAAATATCCTTTGAGGAAAGTTGATTTAACATCCATCTAATTTTACAGGCAAACAAATTTTGGAATTCATACTCCATTACATCATTTTTTGCTTTGGTATTCCTATCTCCATAATCATAGACAATGGACATCCATTAAAGAACCAAGAGGTTTGTAACCTATGCTAGTAATTCCAAACCCAACATCATTTCTCCACCCCATATTACCCACAAGGAAATATCCAAGCTGAGGCCACAAACAAAAAAATCTTGAAAATTCTAAAGAAAATGATCAATAAAGTTGGTCAAGATTAGCATTTATAGCTCAATCACACCTTTTGGGTGTACTACATTAACATATGTACACCTACTTGAGCCACACCTAATTCCCTAGTATACAATGTGGAATCCATCTTTCCAATAGAGGTTGAGCTCCCATCTTTGAGAGTTTCTTTACAACACCTTATTGATGACAATGAATATCGGGTAGCACACCTTTAACAGCTAGAGCTTTTAGATGAAAAATTCTTGAATACCCTTAATCATCTCAGAACATACTGAAAATTCTTTGCAAAAACTATAATAATAAGATCAAACTATGGAATTTTCTACTAGAGACCTTGTCCTTAAGGAAAACCAACACAATGTATAGGAATGAGAAAAGAAGGGCAAGTTTGAATCTAATTGGCTAGGCCCTCACATTGTCATAGCTAAATACGGATAAGGGGAATATCAGTTAGCTACCATGGAGGGAAATCCCCTTGAAAAACCCATGAATACTATCCATCTAAAAAGTTCTTCACCTAAGAAAAATTTAAATTATTTAAAATTTAAAAATACAAAAAATACAAAAAATAAGAAAATAAGAAAAGAACAAAAATAGTAAAGATAAATATTTTTCCAATGGGTATGTGTAAGATCATGATGGGCCAAAAAGTGGCAATATGATGGGTATGTGGCTGACGAATTTTTTTTACCCAAAATTGATGAAACGAAAAGGGTTTTTAAAGGAGATTCTCAGCTTTCCACAAATATAAATTATGCTTTACTTTGAATTTAATAAATAATTATTATTCATTTTCTATTGAATTATGACTACAAGTCCTGATTTTTAGGCTGATTGAAAAACATCTAGATAGCTTTCAAATGGTATCATATTTTTTGAATCCAAAACATGTGTGACATTTTATGCTTCGCATACTATAAGATTAAAAAAGAAAAAATATGAATTTCATGAAGCTTTGACCAAGTTAAGGTGGTCAAGCATATGAGTATTTATATTTTTTAAAATTTGTCATAAAAAAACTATAATTAATTATTTACTCAGAAAAAAAATTACAAAAGAATATGCATCACATCAAGACATGAGTCCTCTACTTATATCTAAAATCTTATAAAAATATATTATCATTTTAATGTGGTTAGGGTGGTCAAAAAAACACCTACTTCTTGTTTTTTCCTTGAAATTTAAGTACTACTGTATTGAAATTTCAAATTTTCACCAAACAGTTTTTATTTTTTTATAAATAAACCTAGTAATTTAGAAAGTACATTCAATTTTCTACAAATTCTATTCTTACATATTTTTGAAATAATATAGATAACTTATTCAAATTTTTATATCAAGTTGCCTAACTTATTCTATTTTTATATCATGTCCACCATCTATTAGGTCACTTCCTTCCTCCCATACATAATCAAATCCACCCATCTTTTCCAACCTATGGATTGGAATGCTTACCTTGATGTTAAGAGTTTTCCCCATCATTCATACACTTCATATCATATGTATCCTCACATCCCCCCTAGGTATCACTCAACCGATGCTTCCATAATAAACAATATGTTTTACGTGATTATCACCTTCACATGCCCCTGGTGTCGAATATAATCTCACATCCATACATAACCATTTTATTGGTTTATTACTTTTGGCTAAGAATCAACCAAAAATACAAAAAATGAATTTATAGTTTCTATGAAGTAATTTACACTCATGTACCCACTATATGCATAAGAAATATTGAAAAAATCCATGTAGTACGATGTTGTTTGTATAAGACATGAATTTATAGGTGGCATGAAGCGATTTTCACTTTTCAACCATCCCATATCCCCCAATTTATTCCATCACCCCACCCTATCATGTGTAGTGGGAATCGGTCCTCACCATGCCTAGTTTCTTAAACCATCACAATACCATCATAAAATTTTGTGCATAATAAAATGTTCACCCTAAATTTTCCACCCACATCACCCTAAGATGAACAATACATAGACAAACAACAAGCATGCTTGTATAAATCCCTAATGCTAAACTATCAATGCAACCCCGAAGGAACCTCTCCACTTCACTCGCTACCCATCGTGATCACCTCTATATTTTCTCAATAGGATGAATCCTTCCTTGGTTCGACAAGATCTACCAGTATTACCCTTGGAAAGAGATTTGGCTTTTTCTTTTATGGATTTATCTATTGTAATCTCGATCCTATAGAGTCACCAAGTCAAGGCCACCTAGATCCTTATATCTTGGTGTGTGAAGGACAACGTATGAAGTGGGAATGGTTCATTTTGTATAGCATGTTGTTTAATTATCCTAATTCACTAATGATTCTTGATACCTTAGCTAGAGCTGACAAAACATTCATTTTTGCTTTATAATCCACTCTATGATTCACTAAGGTCAGTGGAAATTATTTGTTGATAAGATATAATCTTTTATTTGTAAACATTTGTGAGTCTCAAAGTCCAGGAAAGGTACATGTAGTGTAGTAAAATGCATACTCTTGCATTTTCACACTTGTTTTGGCTCACCTTGCTTTATTTATCCTTCTTTATGTCTTAATTGGTCCTACTTTATGTCCACAATCCCTATGAATGACATTTTTCTAGTTAATCCTAACATTCTCCAATGCATATGTGATCTCCTAATGACTCTGATTGGCATGTCCCTAATTTCTAGTTGGGACTAAAACACCATTAAGGGTGTCTTTGCCCCCCGAGGTCCTAGGACCCTAATTTTGACGCATTTATTTTGGGCCCCTTTTTTATGTCTATGCCCCAAGTTTCACCACTTGGGACTAAGACACCACCTAGGGTGTCTAAGTCCTCCTTGAGTCATTTTCAGGATTTAATTTCAAATCTTGGTGGGATTTAACCTCCTTTATTCTTTGAATTCATATGTCAGCTTGGTTTGATATTATTTTGGGATATTAAGCATAGACAAGTATAAATGCAAGGTTCATTCATTCATTTTCATCCTAGCAACTTGAGAATTCATTCCTAAGGAAAATTTATGAGATCAAGTGCATTCAAGAGAAATTGATCAAGCATTTGGAGCCATCATTAAGTTTCAAGCATCATGTGTGTTGTTGTGCTAGCATTTGTGATTTAGGGTTTTGATCTAAGCAAGCAAGCAATTCAAGATCCATGTCCATTGTATCCATTACACACAAGTTTGCAACCTTTGCAAGGGTTTGGTTAGTTATAGGATTGAATTTTGTTCATTCACCATTTCCTTCATCATTTATATTTCATTTCAAGGTTTAATTACCAACAAGGGGTTTGACCAAGGCAAACCCCCATTTAGTAATGTAATCAACAAGTTTTTCCATCATGTCCATTTATATAATTTGAAGATCTAGGTTGAAGACTTGAAAATCATTTGGAGTGAAAGATTGAAAATTTGCAAAGTTGCATTTCCAAAGTTGTAATCTTCATGGAAACTCACCTATAGGTCAGTCAACTATTTCAGAACCTGAGATCCAAGAGGAAGCAATTACAGATTTAGGAGCTTAGGACCACATTTAGTAATTTTAGAAAATCAGATCAAGACTAAGATGGTAACAAGGGTGTCTTAGTCCTCCAAGTAGAATCTTTCAAAGATTCTTTGAGATTTTGTTCCATCATCCAAAGATTCTACGTTTTCCCAAAAAAATAGCAACGATACTAAGATAGTAGCATGGGCATCTTATTTCTCCAACGCATATTTTGATAGTTTGTTTGCATTTCCAAAATCCTCATGACATCTCCAAACTTCCGAGGTACACATACCCTAACTTGGTGTAGCTTAATTTCATCATTTGGTCTCATTATTTAGCTTGTATTGCTTTCTTTTGTAGGTTGAACGTTCAATTATCTTTTCCAAGCATTTTCTTGGTGGTGAACCCCTAAGAGCTTAATAGAACCCCCTCTTAAGTCCTCCTAATTGTGTGTTGGCTCACCTTCAGAGGTTGATAGTGAATCCTATTAGGGTTCTTAGGACATAATTCAATGTTAGTTGGAGAAAGAGTGATGTTCTATGTATTAAACCCTAGAGCATCCCTTTTTCAGCTAATTAGTACATAATCACACCTTTGGTCACTTACACCACTAGGTCATAATGCCCTTTGCTACATCAAACTTAAGGGTTTCTCACCATATTTTTCTAGCATAATCACCCTTCCTATTTTCACCATCCTTAAACCCCCACCCACTCATCCATGCAGCCTTATCTCCCTCCCCACACACCTAGACCAAGGTACATTTTGTATCATGACATGAAAAACAAGGAATTACCCCATGATCACCTAGGTCATCCCATGTTGTACATCCACCATGATTGAATATTGACTAAGAGTGGGAAAACTATCTGAAAGCACCTAATACTATCAACAAATTTGGTTAAGAAATCTCCCATTTCCCTGAAAAATTATCTCGGTGATATCCTTTCTAAAAAAATTTATCATTACATTATGGGTATGTGCAAGATCATCATGGAAAAAATAGGCCTTTAAGTGGCAAAAAATTTAGAAAAATTAGAGTTAGGCATCTTGACATAAAAATTTGAATAAGTTATCTATATTATTTCAAAAATATGTAAGAATCGAATTTGTAGAAAATCGAATGTAGTTTCTAAATTACTAGGTTTATTTACAAAAAATAAAATCTATTTGGTGAAAATTTGAAATTTCAATATAGTAGTACTTAAATTTCAAGGAAAAAATAAGAAGTAGGTGTCTGTCTGACCACCCTGACCACATTAAAATGATAATATTTTTTTATAATATTTTAGATATAAGTAGAGGACTCATGTCCCAATGTGATGCATAATTTTTTGTAATTTGTTTCCAAGTAAATAATTGATTATAATTTTTTTATGACAACTTTTAAAAAATATAAAGACTCGTATGTCTTACCACCTTTACTTGGTCAAAACTTCATGAAATTCAATTTTTTCTTTTTTAATCTTATAGTATGCAAAGAATAGAATGTGACGCATGTTTTGGATTCAAAAACTATGATACCATTTGAAAGCTATAGATGTTTTTCAATCAGCCTAAAAATCAGCACTTTAGTCATAATTCAATAGAAAATGAATAATAATTATTTATTAAATTCAAAGTAAAGCATAATTTATATTGGTGGAAATCTAAGAATCTCCTTTAAAAACCCTTTTCGTTTCATCAATTTTGGGTAAAAAAAAAGTCATCAGCCACATACCCATCATATTGCCACTTTTTGGCCCATCATGATCCTGCACATACCCTTATCCATTCCATTAACATCACATGCATAATAACCATAAACACATTCATCAACATCATATTACCATACATTAATACATCCAATAATTAATTGCATGCATACATACATATTCATGTTCCATACATAATAAATCCAATAATTAATTACATGCTTACATATTCATGTTCCATACATTAGTTCATTTACGCATCCACACATCCATTAAAATATCTAGTCATTAACATATCATTTAATGAATTAGACTTATTTTTTACATTAAGCCATACATCCATCACATGAAATAAGCATATAACATCATATCCATCATGAATAAAATTATAAACATAAAACATGACATAATAACACATGTATAATCATAACCATACATAACCATCTTGCATAAAACATGATAACATCATAATAAATTTCTATCAAATCAACATCTACATAAAAAATATAGGCCAAAATCCATCATATAATATATATCATCAAATAATACAATGTCATAATATAACATGTACAAAAGTCTCTCGTATTTACAAAAGGTCGAACCCCTCCCTGGGGGAAAATCGAAAAAGTCATAGTCATCTTTGAGCTACCCTATGTTTCCTGCATTTGAATGAGCTGGTCTCATGAGGGATCTATGCGGTGGCTATTGGTCTAACAATGGTTGTCATGTAGGATCCATGGATAGTGATGGCCATGATCGAGTTGGCCTATGAGACCTATTGTTGATAGTAACACTAGGTGCCCTATAATTAGGTGGCACTACCTCCTCAAAAAGTATCCTCCATCTCTCTTCCTCCCTAGTGACTATAGATACCTCCTAAAATACATATTCTAATCTTACATCATCCCAGACTCACAATCCTACTCTCTCTCCCTCCTCAGCCTCTCCACATCCCTACATAGTTGATCCTGCTCTGTGATGATCATTGCCATATATCGATTGCTATCTCCCCCTCCTCCCTTGTCTCCACCAGCCCCTCCATCTAATAGTGCCTATAGATGGGCTACCTCTGCTCTCATAACATCCCTCTCACCTATCACTATATCTATTTTCATCCCTCTCAACTATCATTATCACCAACTACCCATCTACCTACCCGTATAGCTAGACCATATCTACCCTAGCCATATCCTTCTCACCCACCACCTACAAGTGGTCTTTCTTGGCCTGATCATGCTCCTTTCAGATCCAATCCCTCTCTGTGGTCATGTCCTATAGTTATGCATACATATCTCCTCCTCTCTACTACGCCTAGTGACCCTATCCCCCATCAACTTCCCTATCATATCCCCCTCCTCCATGAAAACTATAACCACCACTATCACCATCACTCCAATCAACCTCTCCATCATCGTCACTCGCTCAACTATCACTACTATCTCCATCACTATCCCTAATACAATCACTAATATTTCTACTAGACTCACTATTGTTTCTCTCATACCCACCACCCTCTGTAATGGCTAATTGGTCATGAGGGGTCATGAGTCAAATAGGTCATTGCCTCTCCCACCATGTATCATACTCTAGTGTGGTGTCAATATCTTCAAATCCTAGCTACAGATCACATGTAACTATAGGAGTGTCTCTCCAACTCTAAAGTGTAGTGTCATACTCCACATACCCACCCCATAGACGCCTCTCATAGGTCACGTGATAAAATATTTCCTCTATCTAGGTAACTTCCTATCCCTATCTAAAGTGTCTCGGTACCTACTCGGGAAGGTATCTATCAATGATCACTAGGGTCCTCCCTATCAAACAATACACCCTTTGAATATATAGCATATATAAATGATTATCATCCCACACCTCACAATCAAGGTATGGGCACCAGATAAAGGATTCCATCTCGTATATGACCCTATGCCAATGATCCAACTCTCCTAAATGGTGATGCCTCTGAAATCTTGAATTCATAAATACATATGGAATATCAGCCCCCCATCACATATCACATATTGACTGCAAATTGTAATATGCTCAATTGCCCAAACATGTAAAAGAGTCACCCCCACACACAAGCTCTTCCCATCTCTATACACCACACAATGCATCTCTCCTTATAGATATGCTAGGAAAGTAGCACCCCAAGCATAAAATATCTCGTCTATGAGCATCCACTCCAGTAATCCTTCCCAGCCTGTTGCAAACCCCCGCAAACTCCAATGTTGCATCAAGGTACCAGTGATCAATGCAACTGTAAAGAGTGAAATCTTTGGCCATTGACCCATCCTAATGTCTAAGTCTAACTCCACACCCTTGAGGGGAAAACCTTTGGTCATAAATATCCTCTGAAGGATAGGCCTCACACCACATAGACTATAATCCAAAAGCTCCCCATGAATAAGTAGCTAAAAAATCCACCACACATCCTTTAATATGAAATTAGCCTCTCTCATAGGAAATTTAAAGTTGCTCATGTCACTATGACATCGCTCCACTAAGACTTTTATCAATGCTCAATGTGCTTCAATCTAGGGCATCCATGAGACAAAGAACAAACCCATCAAATGGAGCCAATCATCACTTATAGGCATCAACCACTCTCAAATCATTGCCATGATCTCCATCCAACACTCCCAAGACTAAAGGATCTTCAACTCCTCATGTATCATCCCATATGCTAACATTATCTATTTAAACCAAATCATTTGTTTACTTCTACCCAAACCTACCCATCCTTGCAACTGTTGTAAAGTTGTGATTTTTCTTTTAGCATAGGTGCATGAATTTTTAACCCAAGCATCGCTTTACAAAGGTGCATCAATTTCACCCTTAGGCATAACAATTGGTGACACATATGTCACTTTGTGCAAGAATTTATTTATCCTATCTCCCCAAATCAACCCCCCGGGCACATTGATTGGATGCGTGAAAGAACCATAATTTTTGACATGGGAACCAAAATTGACCACAGACGTAACATTTGAAAAAGTGTTGTGTTTTTAGATGCAAGCGTTCGATTGTACACTTAAGTGAAGATTTGCAAAGCCACACATCTACTTTCCAAACCTTCACACCCTAGTTTGACCTACCTTGAGCCCCCTAAACTAGCCTAAAACCTAAGGGATATGACACATCAGGTCGTCAGTGTCTTCTAATTATTGGTACTTCTTAACCCTCTCTAAGTGATGCAAATGACATGGAACTTGAGCCATACCTCTTCGCTACCACCTAAGCTCTTCTCCACCAATGAAAAGGTTGAAAATGAATTATTGCCCCCAAGGCCTATTTATAGGCTTTTTAACCCTAATCCCTCCCAAAAACTAATTTCCTTTGTACTAGACACATCAAAAGTCTCATATTTCTCCAATTTTTGATCCTATCTCTTCGTTTCTTCCCCTTCTTTTGGCTAATTTCCTCTTCTACATCATCTTGTATCATCCTAACCTACTTATTTTGAGATTCTGATCGAAAATATTTTTTCAAAATTTTTTTTGGTCAGCTTCTTAAGGGGGCATTACCTCATTACTCACTTTCTAATCTGTTGGGGAAAAATGTTAAACTTCTTTGATGCAACATTACAATGGATGCCTCATCAAAGAGGAGAAAAATGTAGTTACCCTAATTCTGACAATGCTTCTTCTTAATTAATTAAATATTAGTATTTAATTAATTCACCCATTCTCAACCTTTAATTAATTAAATATTTATTATTTGATTAATTATTCCATCTTCTTTTCATAATTAATTAAATAGTTCATTTTTTAGTTAATTATATTACATCCTAGACTAAATTTCTTCCAATTAATTAAATAATTGAATTATTTTATTAATCCCATCATTATCCTCATTCCTTATAATCTCGTTTGAGTTAATTAATCCTTGATTAATTAATTTCCTAAACTTTACTATCCCATTCTTCAACTTTTAACTCTAGCATAGTTAATAAACCCATGGTTTATTGACTCAATCTACCCCATTAAATTGATTAATCCATGATCAATTAATATAATCATCATGTCTAGTCACCATTACCATTATCCTCCTAATTTTTAATTCACTCACCTCTCCCCAAACTTGTCTCATAATGAGAAGTGTCATAGGAATCTCTCACCTCTTCTCACACATGTATGAGATCCCACCTACCACCACTAACTCTTATAGTTTCTTACACCTAGCCTCCAAAATTAATGATTTTTGTATCCAAGGTGTGCTCACACTTGTGTGAGCACACCACATCATCTCTCCCTAACCCCATTGTGGCACTTGTCACAATGCTATTAAGTCACACCTCCTTGATACAAACCCTATCTCACAATAAATCCTAGCCCTTCATCAAACAATAAATCTTTTCCCTCCATTTCCTCATTCCAATCTCTTTAAATTGGAGCTTCATCTCCTTATTTTGACATCTTGAATAATATAGCCTTATTATGCTAGAATTTTGGTTAGCAATCCACATTCAAGGAATTGAGAAATCTTCAAGACTTGGGTGCACTCTTGAGCTCAATCCATGGAGGGTTATTAAAGGTATAAATTTGTGTTATGCATTTGAATTAATTTCCTTTATGTTGTTTTTACCTTTGATGTCAACTTACCCCCTCACATCTATGATAGGTGAGTTACCTTCTTTCTTGGTATTCAAATTACTTAGCTAGAAGATGGAATCTTTATTTATAAAGAAAATTATGTCAAAGAGATGTTGAAGAAGTTTGGTATGGAAGATTACAAACCTATGAGTAATTCTATGGTAATTGGTTGTCATTTGAGCCAAGATCATGAGTCTCCCCTAGCTGATAAAACTCTATATAGATCTATGGTTGGAATCTTGTTACATACTTAACTACTTCAAGACTTGATACTATGCATGCAGTGTGTTTGGTTGCAATATTTCAAGCTAGTCCTAAGGAAACTCATGTGAAGATAGTTAATATGATCTTTAGATATTTGAATATTACCCTAGATTATGGATTATGGTATCCAAAAGGAAATGACTTTTATCTGAGTGCATATGCTGATTTTGATTAGGTTGATTGTGTTGATGATAGAAGTACCAATGGTGGTGCTTCCTTTTTAGGAAATAGGTTGGTTTCATGGCATTGTAAGAAGCAAGATTCATTATCTTTATCAACAACATAAACAAAGTATATTTCTGCAATATCTTGATGTACTCAAGTGTTATGGATGAAGAAAACATTAAAGGATATAAGAATAAAGTATAATGAGCCCATTCCTATTCTATGTGATAATACGAGTGCTATTGATATTTCAAAGAATTCAATGATGCATTCTAGAACCAAGAACATATCAATCATGTATCGCTTTCTAA
This sequence comes from Sequoiadendron giganteum, assembly GCA_007115665.2. Lineage (NCBI taxonomy): Eukaryota > Viridiplantae > Streptophyta > Pinopsida > Cupressales > Cupressaceae > Sequoiadendron > Sequoiadendron giganteum. The sequence goes on along the minus strand of CM021105.1, from coordinate 568,064,893 downwards.
GAGAGAAGGTTATAGATAAAGAAGTGAAGTTGGAGTATGTATCTATAAAGGATCAAGTTATAGACATATTTAAAAAATCTCTTACAAAGGATACATTTGAATATATCAAATAGAAGTTAGGGGTAATTTCCCTTCTTCTTGCGAGATGCATAGTTGGTGCATCTATCCATGGGGAGTAATTCAAGTCATATATTTATTCTTGGATTGATGGGGACTACCTTTCATGGGGAGCAAGTAGTGGTTATTGATGATAGGGGCAGTTTATATGTTGTTTAAAGAAGAAGAGAAAATTTTGTTTGCTCTTTGCCCTTGATGTCAAAGGGGGAGAGATTGTATAAAAAAAGGGGAGAGTCTATTGGTTTTCCATCAATTAAAAAGGGGGAGTTTTTTTTAGTCTAGTTGTCATTGATTTCAAAATTTCTATGAACACTCTTGTACTTTGGTTTTTTTGTTGCCAAGGTCTTGGAGAAATGCTCTACATTTCTCCACTGATAATATTTTTCTCCTACGATTTGGAGGATAGATTTCTATTATGTCAAGTCATGTGTGATACACATTTCAAATCATCTGAGTTACTAGAAAGGTATTTTTGAGAGTGGCAGATTGAAAACTATGTTGATTCTATGAGGATGTTCTCAGAGGTGTAAAGTTTGGCTTTGCATATCTCTACATTTGAAGTTATGGTTGTGTGGTTTAGAAGTTAACTTTATTGAGTTGTGAAGGTGTTATATCCAAAGTTTCCTATTATTAATCCTTTCATAGAAGAAGTTAGAGATTATAGTATAGTAGACTGTGTTGTGAAGAGACAGGTTTCAATATTTCTTGGCTTGCTCCAAATTTTTGCTGCATGAAATCAGGAAAGGGATATATCATAGTTTTCATGAATATGTAGACACATAAAAAATGACCTAGGCCTACAAGCTCTATTTTACTACTTTTGTCCTAGCATAATTACGACATGTAATTATGTCCTCGATCAACATTAGACTATTAATTATTAATTCAATATTATTTAATTAATTCATGTCTATTGTATTCTTCATGATTATTAAATAAATAAATTATATTTATTTATTCAATACGTCATTAATTGTCTATTGTCTTCTTGCAATTAAATACCTTTATTCATTTATACTTCCTGGTTATTAAATAAATGAATTTTTATTCGTTTATTTAATATGTCACTAATTCTCATAATTCTCATAATTATGTTTAATTATTTAATTACCTAATTTAACATTGCTCTCATTTGAAATAAATGAAATTATTTTAAATGGTTTTGTTTTATTAACTGTAACTTCATGTTGGTAAATAATCTGAAAAAGATTATTTATTGTCACATAAAATCCTTATTTTGAATTAATTTAATTCAAAATAGTAGTCTTCTTCCAAAAATCAAGTAATTGAGCAAATTCTTGATTTTCCAAAAAACTGTTTTTCAGTTCAACTCTTATCTTCTTGATTTTCTAAAATCTTTATCTTTTTGACTAATTATCACATTTATTCTTGACCGCCGATTTGATTTTATCAAATGACATCTTGGCCACTCATTTAACAATATTTCCATAACCCTAATTAGGGATTGTCACATGAAATCTCATCCACTGATTTTAGGCTTTGTTAGCTTTTAATCTCGTCCGTCCATGCAAAATTGCATATTTTATAAAATGTCATTTTTTCTCACAATTAGAGCACCACTTTACCACTTCATTATTATTAGCACCACTACATATTTAAAACCATTTTATCATTAGCATTGAACCACTTCATTATGTTTAGAATTTACTTTGCATTTTAGCTTAGTTAATTTGGTCATTTGTCATAGTCTTTGTCATAGTCAATTTTCTCACACATGAATCTGAGGGCTAGAATCATACACTGCAAGCTAGGAGGTGTTATGGAGGTGAATCATGGAAGCTTCAATGAATATCAGGTATAATCATTCTTGTTTTATGCTTTCTTTGTGCTTCATAATCTTCTTTGGGTTTTATTTAATCTAATCATGTTAAATCCAAAACCTAGGAAAATAACCCATTGATACATTGGTGAACCTGACGCACTTATTTTATTTTTTGTTGGTAGTTTCGTACGGTTTTCAATTATTTCCTATTTTATTTTTGCAGGTACAGATACGGAAAACCATGATTGCTTGACGAAATGATGCATCTGTTTTAGCGAAGTGCACCTGATACATTCCATGATGCATCTGACAATATGAGCCGCATCCGCTACGTTCTGCACCGCATCCGACTGTCAACATCGAACCACAGCCGGTTGTCAAAATCATGCTGCATCTATGGGTTCAAAAGTTGCATCTTCTTGTCAAAACCATGATGCATCTATGGGTTCAAAATCCACATCTACCTGGTAATACGATTTTCCATATTTTTGAACTTTCGTACTTTCACGTTTTGATTTGGTGTTTTTTTTTTCGCTAATTTTTTGTTTGCAGTTGTGTTTAGGGGGATAACTTATTTTTTCGCAAGATGAAGAATAGAAGACCAAAGAGAAAACCAAAAAAAAACTTTTTTTTTGTAGGATGAAAGCCGAAGACACAAACAAAACTACTAATCATTTGCATACATGACCTTATGAAGACATTGGTTTTTTTTAAAAAGCTTTATGTTTGGTAGATAAAAAAAATTCATTTGGGCTTAAAAATTAACCAGTCTTTTTCATGTCTATTCATGTTAGTTTAGAACCCCACAATTCGGTATATCGAAGTATACTCTCCCCTTGAACATTCATGTGATTTTGGGTGTAAGAGAAATGGTTGCTAACTCTAGAACTTGAGCTTGTCTTGGTGGGAAAAAGTACTCACCCCAAGATGACTCAGATCGGTAACACGCTAAAACCAAGTGGATTTTTGGGGGAAACCCCATAAATCATGATCACTGTTCCAATGAGAAGGGAAGATGGTTCCCCACAAACAGAATGCCCTTACTAAAAGCCATGTTGTAGTTTTTGCCAAAATCCTTTCTATTTGTTGGTGCAGCAGCTTCGGACCTATGAAGTCATCATACAAATTTACGGTTCATGTGTGGAGATGAGATGTATGCCATGGGTACAGTAGCTTGGCTTCCCCATATAAGTGAGTGTCATGGAGGGGAGCCAGTGGGGTCAAGCTACTAGTCATCTGCCTTGAATATGCATAGCTGAATTTATCCAAGTAAGAACTCAGTAAATATTGTCCAACACAGCCTAGGGTGTAATTGCTCTCTGATTTAAATAGATCCATCATGTCAAACTGAAAACACGTTGTATTCTATTATTGTTTTTGTTGTATTCATCAAACAATTTGATCATCAAAATGGAGTCAGTCAAAACACCATCTTCAAAAAACCGCAACTGTTCTTTTTCAGCCGCATATGTATCTACGAGCCATAACTTTCAAACAAAATGTAACATGTGTTTTTCAATAGTTTGTAACTTTCACAGAGTTAGTTTCAAATCCGCAACTGTTATTTTTTGAGTCGTATGTGTATACGTGAGCCGCATCTCTCAAATTGAAAAACCGCAACTTTTTTTCAATGGGTTAGGTTTACAAAATCCATATTCCGAACCACAACTGACAACTTGAGTTGCATCTGCAATAAATTAAACTGCATCTGTCCAAAAACCACATTCACCTGTCTTGAAATACATTTTCCTTCTGTAAAGCCACATCTGCAATATAGAACCGCATTTGAGATCTGAAAAGCGGCATTTGCAAAACAACACCGCATTTGACATTTCCAGAGCCGCAATGCATTTACTGCCTGTAGCGACGCAATCACTTGATAGAAAAAACCAAACACTATCTCATACTAGAATTCACATCTAGACATTTGAGCCTACTATCAAACATCTTTTTCAGAAATTCTCTGTTAGAAACCAAAATTGAAATTGCTTGAAACATCCATCATTTACATTCATTAGCTTTCTTTTTAACCATAGGTTTAAAATTTCCATATTTTAGTTGCATTCCCTAGGCATCATAATCATCATTTTTAGCATAAATTTGTCCTTAGGTTTCATCTTGGCAAACTTTGGATTAGGCCAAATCTCCACACTTTACAAAAACTATTATTTTCAACATTAGGTTATCTTGGGACTTGGTCATTATTCCTCTTTTCGGTTATTGTCCTTTTTGTGAGAACCTCCAACTCAACAGTCTAGTTAGGCAGGCTCACTTGTCATTTAGTCCCTTTAGCATGTCCCTTTTGATAACCAAAATTGAGACAAAAGTCAAGCATAGAGTGGTTAGGCAAACCTTTCTCCAAATATTGTCCAAACTTAGTCCTCATTTTAAACCTAGAATTTGCATTAATTATCTTAGTCCTTAGTCAACATTATCATCTTATTCCTCTTTTGATTACTTTGGCTTTGACAACCTTGTCATCTTGCATCAATCAATTCCTTAGAAAACATAAGTCTTGCATTTGCATCCTTTTATCAAAAATCCAAAAACATAGTCTTGCATTGTCATCCTTTATCCAAAAATACAAAAATACAAGCTAGTGTCATCCTTACATTTAGTCATCATTTTCATCACTCTCATTCGATCAATTCCCTTTTATGGTGGAAATTAGACTCCAAAGAAAGAAAAGGCAAATGGACAACCTTGGACAAGATTCTCATTCCAGTGTCACCAATCATACTTACGACCCAAATTGGACTTTTGAAGACCCATTTAGCAACACAACTACTCAATCGCTTATGACCATACCATCCTCATCAAAAAAAAACTTTTGAATCATTCTTACGTAAGGATGAATATGGAAAACTAATTTCAAGGAAAACCTAGAGGAAGCACAAGATCCAGAGGCAGCCTACTTCATAGAACAAATAGTATTATATGATAGAGATAGATATTTAGCCATACTTTTAAGTCAAGGAGTTAAATTACCTCGTGGGTTTGAAATTAATACTTTGAGACCGCCATCTCCTAACCCTAATTTCACCAATATGAATAACATGTCTAATAGTGGTCAACCTCCAAACAACACAAACAATACCTTTTTTGATGCCACCTCGTAAGCTGTCACAACGACCATGAGTGCTACCCCCAATGTTCCAAATAATTCCAATTTAATGAACGCTACATCCATTGGAGGAACACAATATGCCACATTGCCTACACTATCCACAACATCACCACAATTGCTTGGAGCCACCTTTGGGTCCTCTGCAATGTGGGAAAGTTATTCAAATCCTCTATTTACCACTGCGGTAAATGCCTTGGTGGAAACATCAAGCCATACAAATCCTCCATTGATGACTACGTCTAGTACCATGAGTGCATCCTCATCATATCCTCTCATTGGTACCTCACTAAATCCTTTGGGTGGAGGTAAACAACATCTCTTTCTTCAAGGATCGCAACCAAATGTTAACACATCAACATAGTTTAATACCAACCCCTCCCAAGGACAAAACATGAATATCCTTCTAGGATAGTTCCAACAACCCTGACAAGGCAATCAAAACTCACAACCTATGGCATGTATCAGACACCAAAATATTTCTAGTCACCATATTCCCCAAATATTGACCCAAATGGTTGGGGGACACATTCTGAAATATTCATCCCATATTCATACCCATCAACACGTCCCCAATCCAAACTTTCAGTACCAACACACAAACCAAAACACATCATACATGTCACAACAACATATCCCTCAACAACACATGAACATCCACTCACAACAAATGGGGAACCATAGTGTACCAATCAATCCATTGTATGGTGCCACAAATGACCCTATATTCGATGCCTTCCAAGCTAAGCTCATGGATCTAGAGAAGACTGTAAAAAACATGAAAATATCTAGCAAGAAATCAGAAGTGTCATATGATTTACCTGTATATCCCTTTGACATAAACTTATACATGCCACCATTTCCTCCGGGATATGTGTCACCTAGTTTTACCAAATACAGAGGAAAGACAAACCCTATTGAACATGTCTGAGAATTTGTGACCAACTGTATGGACGTCACCTATGAACAAACATTCTTGATGAGACTCTTTTCTAAAATTCTTGCAGGTCTCGCCCTTGAATGGTTCTCCACTCAAAAGGATATCCAAACATGGGATGAACTTAGATGCAAATTCATAAAAAATTATGTGTACAACATTGATAAGGACACCTCTATTACTAGCTTCTGCAATCTCACACAAGAGGAAGCTAGTGAAACATTCATCCCGTTCTTCCAAAGATGGAGAATTCTTGCTAGTCATTGTGACATTGACATACCGGAAACATAAAAGGTTGACATGTTCGTACAAACACTTCTAGGTCCCCTAAAATATGTAGTGCAGGTGCATTGTTGCACAAATTTCACGGACCTAGTAGAAAAAGGTGTCCAGATTGAGAAATCCCTTATTGAAAAGGCAGAACTAAAATATGGTCCTAAAAACACAAATGCAAATCCTCCCATTGACAAAAATAAGTACTGGGTCAAGAACAAACACATCACCAATGATGGTGTGGTCGATGCCAAAACTATTAATACAATAGGTCATGTACTCACCATCAAAGGAGTTCAAAATCAAAATACACCTCTGACCACACCCACACCAACTACCAATGCTATCCAAAATAATCCTGATCAATTTAATCAAAGGCAGCCACGTCAACCACAACAATTTCCAAAACTCACATACACTCCCTTGGGTGAGCCTATCGAAATTGTCTTAAAGAAACTTATCCAAAATGGTGTCATAACTTTGGAAGACCCTAAACCATACAACCCTTGTGAGTTCAAGCCATCATGGTGGGATGATAATGCATTTTGTGATTACCACCATGTCAAAGGGAACAAAACTCCTTGTCGTCAGTTACAAAATCTTGTGCAAGACCTTATTGAAAACCACACCATTGAGTTAGGAGGTCAACCATTTGCATCTAATTTGGATCATACGATTCACAAGAATCCACTGCAAGATCATGGTTCTGGTAATCCCTCCTCATCTGGCACAAAGAATAACAATAATCAAGCCAATCACGTATGTCCTACCTACAATTATTCTGGTGGCACCATCATTAACAATCTTCATGCTATTGATGAAGATAAGTGTGTCAATACTATTACAATTAAAAATTCCCCAAAATACAATGTCACCACGCACAAATGCACGGTCACCATCCCAGGTCCCTCTACACATCAGCCTAAAGTTATCATGGTTGGATATCTGACTTCACCTCTCCACATTACCTTTTAAGATAGTGAATATTCCTCACCCAAACCATCTCATAATTATGCTCTTCATATCGAGGTTTTTGTCCACAAACATAAGGTTAGATGAGTCTTAGTAGATGGAAAAGCAGGATTGAACGTCTACTCTTTAAAATTGGTTAAAGCTCTTGGCTTCTCTAATGCATGTGTGGATGCTACCAAGAGCATGGTCATCAAGGCATATGATGATGAAGAATGTGCTTCTAAAGGTGTCATCACAATTCCCATTCATGTGGGACCAGTTATTATAGATACAACATGCCAAGCCCTAGATCCTGACATACATTACAATATCTTACTTGGTCGCCCATGGATTCATGCCCTAAAGGTGATTCCTTCGACATACCACCAGTTTATTTAAATTCCCACACAAAGGTGTTGAAATCACAATACAAGGAGATCCCAACCCTTTCATGTATTTCCATAATCTAAGCCCTAAAACTGAAATCACAATCCCAAGCAATTGTGCAACACCTCCTTCTCAAGCATATGTTGATCTTGAGTCCTTAAAAGCATCTACTTTATTTATTGCACCATCAAACCCTAAGGTCCAAATCCATGATATGAGATGTGGAGAATACCATATAGATAATTTACCAGCAAACAAAATTCTAATACTGATATCAAGATAGTTGTAAAAGGAACACAAAAATATGACCGTGCTTGGATTGAAACCTTTTGGGATCCTGATGATATACCTGCATTTCCCATATCTGCTTCCACTCAATCTTTTCATATTTATTATAACCCCATGTTTAACCGAGATGTCTACGATAACCCACTCTTTGATCATGACCCTCCCAAGGATACCCAATCATCATCTTTCCATCCCACCTACCCTAGGCTAGGATATGAATCTCCTATTGTCACATCTACTAAGAAATCTTTCCAAATCATTAAGGATGTGCAAGCTTCCTTTGATGCTATCAGTACAGAAAAGGATAGTCCCAAAGACTACGTTGATGGCATCACCACTCCCATTTTCCCACTAAATATTCCTATCACTCCATCCACCTCAACCATCTCACCCACATCCATCCACCTTGGTAGACATGGATCAACAAGTATCACCCACAGAAAATAAAAAGGATGCAATTCAAGAATCAAAGGTAAAAGTCCCCTTTTCAAATGGAGATCCGGAATCAAAAGAAAGCATGCAAAGAAAGAAAGATCAGAAAAAGTCCCTTAGCCAAAATAAAAATCTATTGGAAAAATCAAAAATAAAGTCAAAAGTGAAAACAAGCAAAATCCACTCTCCAAGTATGCCTCTCCATCAAAAATCACTGGGGGCATCTATCAAGGAAAAATGTCAAATAAAGAGCTTGTTGATCCAAGGTCTCCATCCACATCACTCCCACTCATACCATATATTTTGTTCAATCCATCCATGCTCACATATCCATCATGCCATACCATTGGTGATGTCTTTCAATGTACCTTTGACAATAACCCCTTCATGTATTCTAGCTCATCAGTTGCTCAGGCTCCTTTTTGGTTGAAGCGCGATGGCCCACGTAGTGTGCACATTAGGGATCCTACCATAGTCTCTTTCATCTACCACATCTACCATCCTTCATATTTTCCACTCCTACTCCTCATCTTGGTCAGGTACTTTCATCCAACACGGTCATCCACACAGGATCAAGGCATCGTCAAGGTATTCTATGGATCTGGTATCTATCAATTTTACACATAGCATCAGAGAGCTTGGCTAATAACCTAAAAATAAATAAAAAATGAGAAATAAACAAAAAAATCATCCCTTGATGAAAACCTGGCAAATAGACGTCTTGGTGACACCAAAAAAATCAAAAAATGGAAAAAATAGTAAAAAGAAATGAATTCGTCCAATAGTGAAAACCTAGAAAATAGGCACTTTGGATAAGTACCATGGGAAAAACCTAGCAAACAGGCGCCATGCGTAGTCGATCATTGCTTCGCCATCTACTATTACTCTAATCGACCCTTATCCACTTCACATTATCACAACAACCTGGCACATTCACGACATGCGTCCTAAGTCTTGTCGATTCTGGCCTTGGTTAGCATTTGGTTGACATCACCCCTTGCATATCCTTGTCTTTTGTCCCACGTCTGCCTACATCCATATTACTTGACCTGTCTGGGGGCAAGACCTTTATCATGTAACTATAGTGGGTATCGCACATGATCCAACATTTGTAAAAAGTCCTGAAAAAAGTCAAAAATTCATAAAAAGTCCTGAAAAAAGTCATAAAAATTCATAAAAAGTCTTTAAAAAGTCATAAAAGTCTGAAAAATGTCCTAAAAAAAGTCCTAAAAATTCGAAAAAGTCCTAAAAAAAGACCTAAAAATTGGAAATGTCCTGAGAAAATACAAAAACATCCAAATCAATGTCAAAATCTCAAAAGCAAGGTCAATGTTTGTCTTGTCAATCCAATTAGTCACACCAATCAATATCTTTTGTCCATGTCTGAACTATGTTGTCTCTACGCATTTGCTATGTAGGCAAGATTCATCTTTGAATCCCTGAGACATTACGTCAGTCCTTCTAGGTTTGTCAAAATAAAATCATGATTCAAAATTCTATCCTTTGGACAAGGTCATTTATCATGTCGAACTATGAGGTTTGTGAGTGCACAATGTAGGTAAGGCCATCTGTCGATGAGCCCCTGAGGCTGCACTAGGTCAGTCCATTAGGGCTCATAGCATTACACTAGCACACACATCAAAAGTCTTCAAGTAAGAACAAGTCATTTCCAAACATGGAAAAGTCTTAAAACAAATTACGACAATCACTCATTCAACATGACAATCACACTAGCATGTCCACATCAACAGGTAGTCACCACAAATCAACTTCAATCAAACTTAGTCAAAACAAGTCAAATTGTCACAACCAGTCAACTATCCATTCTTGGTTAGCTTTCAGATGTGTCCTTCTGAAGAATAGCCTCTATCATTTATGCCTTAGGATGTGTCCTTCCAAGGCATCATCACCGTCATCTGACATTTTGAGGGATCCTCTCGACATCTAAGGCTCATTCCTCTTGACATCAATGTTCTTTCAGATGTGTCCTTCTGAAGAACAACCTTTGTCATTTATGCCTTAGGATGTGTCCTTCCTAGGCATTGTCACTATCACCTGGAAGTTTGAGGGATTCCTTTTGGCATTTAGGGATCCATCCTCTTGACATCAACACTATTCAAGATGTGTCCTTCCTGAATTTGGCAATCTTTGGCACTCGTCATCTTGGCATCATCAAACAAAACACCTGGCAAACACTTGGTACTTGTCTTTTGACACTCATGTTACTAGTTTTTCAGCGAGATCCCAAAAACAGGGTTTAGAGAAACAACGACATCTCATGGAGCTTGTCTTGCCTTTTGACACTCATGTTACTAGTTTTTCAGCGAGATCCCAACAACAGGATTTAGAGAAACAACGACGTCTCATGACGTTTGTTTTGTTCTTTTGGCAATCATGTTGCTAGTTTCTCGAGGATGTCCTAGAAACAATATTTAGAGAAGCAACGATGTCTCATGGCTTGTCCTTATTTCATGTCTATTGTTCTTTTTCTTTGTTATCAAGTTACTAGTTTTTCAGCGAGATCCCGACAATAGGATTTAGAGAAACAACGATGTCTCATGATGTTTGTCTTTTCTTTTCACACTCATGTTACTAGTTTCTCAATGATATCTTGATTATGGGATTTAGAAAAACAATGATGTATCATGAAAGTGGCTTTATTTTTGTTCTTTTGGCAATCATGTTGCTAGTTTCTTGAGGATGTCCTAGAAACATGATTTAGAGAAGCAATGACATTTCATGGTTTGTCCTTCTTGTCTTTTTCTGCTTGCTATTGTTTATGAAAAAAAGACTAGGGCAATTATGTTCTTAGTATGAGTCATGATCATCCTTGTCTGCAGCTTCTTGTCTTCTATGATGGTACGACCTTGCACACCTTAATTCATGTCATATCATGGTGTTTGTTGGCCATTACAATAATCTGCCCAATGATGATTAAGAGAAATAAATATTGAAGTCCTATGGTAATGTGTTGAAGGATTTGGTCTAGGAACTAACATGCAGATCTCCTTTTGTTTTTCCATATAGGCATTGCATCCATATCATCATCCATGTCTTTTATACTAATATTTCTTTGTCTCTTCATATTCTAGTCTTCTCATCCATTTTGAGAGCACACCCATGTTCTTGGAGTCCATCTGTCCTCTCGAGGGGGCATACCGCAACCCCAACATCATTCTTCCTCATCCTATTTTGCACTGGGGCATATTCTTGACTTGCTTTCTTTGCCACAATGCGACAAGCTACATTATGACAAAGAGGGGCAAATCTAGACACATAAAAATGACCTAGTCCTGCAAGCTCTATTTTACTACTTTTGTCCTAGCATAATTATGACATGTAATTATCTCCTCGGTCCACATTCGACTATTGATTAAGTAATTCATTATTATTTAATTAATTCATGTCTATTGTATTCTTCATGATTATTAAATAAATAAATTTTATTTATTTATTCAATACGTCATTAATTCTCTATTGTCTTCTTACAATTAAATAAATTTATTAATTTATTTAATTACCTTTATTCGTTTATTCTTCCTGATTATTAAATAAATGAATTTTTATTTGTTTATTTAATATGTCACTAATTCTCATAATTAAATGAATTTATTAATTTATTTAATTATCAGTCATAATCCTCAAAATTAAATAATTATGTTTAATTATTTAATTACCTAATTTAACATTCCTCTCATTTGAAATAAATGAAATTATTTAAAATGATTTCGTTTTATTAAATGTCACTTCATGTTGGTAAATAATCTAAAAAAGATTATTTATTGTCACATAAAATCCTTATTTTGAATTAATGTAATTCAAAATGGTAATCTTCTTCCAAAAATCAAGTAATTGAGCAAATTCTTGATTTTCCAAAAATCTGCTTTTCAGTTCAACTCTTATCTTCTTGATTTTCTAAAATCTTTATCTTTTTGACTAATTATCACATTTATTCTCAACCTCCGATTTGATTTTATCAAATGACATATTGGCCACTCATTTAACAATCTTTCCTCTATGGAGAATGCGGTGGTGAGGAGATTCCTCTCTTATCGTCCGACGGTGGATATGGTTAGAAAATGGGTGAACGTGAAATGGAGACTTAAGGGCAGTGTGGAGATCCACATGATGGCTGGTGGTCTCTTCCTTTTTCAATTTACTGTTGCTGAGGATTTGGTACATACCCTGTCTTCAGGCCCATGGGTTTATGGGAAGCATAGCCTCACTTTGTGTAGGTGGAAGCCTGGGTTTGATCTTGCTATAGACCTCAATATGTTTGCTCCTATTTGGGTGCGGCTACCAGGCTTGCCTCTTGAGTTTTGGGATGAAGCCATATTCAAGGCTATCGGTGACTCTTTGGGTTAGTTCATTACTTCGGATGTTGTCACTAAATCTAAATAAAAGGTTAGTATTTGCTCGTTTCTACATCAATATTTGCGTAGATAAAGTTCTTCCTAATTCTATCAAGCTTTGCTCCAAGTTGGGGAATTTGGTACAACCTGTTTGTTACGAAAACGTAGTGGTTTTTTGTCAAAGGTGTGCCAAAGTTGGGCACCTCATCACTGATTGTAAATCCTCGGTCAGTAGGGAGACTATGGATGTGCCTGACCCCAAGATTTCATCTAATTCCAGGATTCTGGTGGTGGAAGTCTTGAAGCCTTCGGATGGTTCAAAGATTGTTCCCCCAGTTTTGGTTCAATCTCCTGTGCTTCCTCCGCGTCCCCACTCTCCTAGTGTTTCTCACTCTGTCCCAAACCCTAGTGGCTCTTTGGTGTTGGGAACCTCCACTCGGGAGGTCTCATTGTCTTAGGTTCTTGGTTCATCGATTGTCGCTATTTTGTCTATGGGGGCTTCTGAAGAGGGCTTTGGGCTTGGGTCTTTGGCTATTGATCCGCTGTCCTTTAATTTGGGGACCTGTGGGGAGTTGGTTGAAGAGGGGGAAATTTGGGAGGAGGAAATTTTTGGTTTGGTCGAAGAATTTACTAATAACCTGGAATGTTTAAAGTTGGAGAAAGTTGGAGAGGAGGGGATCTGGACCATGCCTAAGAAGGGTAGGAAGAAGAAGGCTGATGTGGGTGGGGATTCCAAACCTAGAAGGCCCTCGCAGAGATCCACCAGAATGCATGAAACGACAAATGAGATTGCCCTGGGGAAGCAAAGGACATTGGAAGTTTCCTCAAAAAAAGGTCAGAGATGAGGATTATGTCTTGGAATATTTGGGGATTCAATAGTGCACACAAATAGTCTACCTTGAAGAACTATATAGTGGAGCATAAGGTTAATGTTTGTCTTCTGCAAGAAACCAAGATGATGAAGACTAATTTTGAGAAGGTTGTTAGCTTTATTTGGCCTAATGCTTCTTTCATCCACAGTGATGCTGAGGGTGCTTCAGGGGGGTTGGCTGTGCTATGGAATCCTTCTGGTTTTCTAGGTCAGGAATTATTTCATTGTAAAAATAGCATTGGGGTTTCATTTTTTGTTAATGGACAAGTTTGGTCAATAATTAATATTTATGCCCCCAACTAGAAGAACTCGAGGAATTTCCTTTGGAGGAACATAGTGACTCAAATTAATAGGAATAAAGGTGGTTGGTAGCTTGTTGCTAGAGATTTCAACACTCCCTTACTACCATCTGAGAAATGTGGAGGTCTCCTGGATTACACTGACAGCATGACGGACCTAGCAAAATTTTTGTGTTCTTCAGGGTTAATTGATATTGATCTTCGGGGACAGCGTTTTACCTGGTCTAATAGAAGGGCTGGTGTTGATCTGATTCAGGTTAGACTTGACCATTTCCTCTATTCTCCCCATTGGACCAATACCTTAGGTGCCAACCTTGTCGCTCTTCCTAGGATGGTTTTGGATCATAACCCTCTCCTGTTATCCACTAATATTCATTCTTCAAGTGGGCCCTATCCCTTTTAGTTTCAAATAATGTGGAACTCTCACCCTGACTTTAAGAAGAAAATTGTTGAATGGTGGAATATCCTTGTACAAGGGTCTCCTATGTTTAGGCTATGCTACAAACTTAAACATATTAAACTGATGGTTAAAGGTTGGAACAAGAATGTGTTTGGAGATGTTTTTCAAAGGAAAAAATAGATTCAGGGGAGGTTAAAGATTCTGTAGAAGAATATGGATGAGGGAGATGTCAGTCAACAGGTTATTAATCAGGAAAAGGAAGTCAGAAGGGAATGGGAAAAGGTTCTAAAAAATGAGGAGGTATTCTAGAAACAAAAATCGAGGATCCAATAGTTGAGAGAAGAAGATAGTAAAAAGTCTTTTTTTCACATATCTGCTGTCAAACATCAGAAAAGGAACCAAATTTCTAAACTAATAAGTAACTCTGGGGAGGTGATTTCTGATCCAGCTCTTATTAAGTCCTGTGCGGTTAATTATTTCGAGGAGGCTCTCTCGGCCCCTACTGGGGTTCCCAACTCGGCTCTGGATTATTTGGTTCTCTGGGACCTCCCTGTGTCCATCTCTTTGGAGGATAACTTGGGAATTCTTAGGAGTGTTTCCATGGATGAGGTTCGGTTGGCTACTTTTAGCATGGGGGCTTTCAAAGCTCCTGGTCCTAATGGGTTTCCCCCTACATTTTTTCAATTTTTTTGGGATACTGTGGGCTGGGACCTTGTGCTCGCGGCTAGAGACTTCTTTAAATCTGGTAAGATCCTCAAACAAATGAATCACAGCTTCATTTCCCTTATACCTAAGATTAGTGAACCTCTTTTTATGGCTGACTTCCGGCCTATTAGTCTATGTAACACCATCTATAAGATCTTCTCTAAGATTCTTATTAACCGTCTCAAACCCTTGCTTGATAAAATTATTAGCCATACTCAAAAGGGGTTTGTCCCAAGTCGGCATATTCTTGATGCTGCTTTGACTACCCATGAACTATTTCACTCTATGGATAGAGGTAATAATGCGGGAATGGCACTTAAACTAGATATATCCAAAGCTTATGACAAGGTTCTATGGGAATTCATTCCAAAGGTTCTTGCTAGGTATGGCTTTAACAGGCTGGTCATTGAGCTCATTATGGAGTGTGTTATAACGGTTAAGTTTTCAGTCCTGGTTAATGGTTCCCCCCGTGTTTTTTTCCCTACTGGTAGAGGGCTCAGGTAGGGTGACCCTCTATCTCCCTACCTCTTTATTATGGTTGTCGATGTGCTTAGTAGGAATTTTACTAGTCTGCTATCAAAAGGCTCCATATCTAGTGTTAGAGCAGCTACCTCTCTTTATCTGATTGTTGTGCAGCAATTCGTGGATGATACTTTTCTTTTTGGGAAGGCCTCAGTTGTGGAGGGTAGGAAATGGAAAGCTTGTCTTAATAGCTATGCCTCCTGCTCTGGACAGTGCATCAACTACAACAAAAGTAAGATTTACTTGTTTAATTGCTCTCCTGCTTTGGAAAACAGGGTGACTACGATTCTTGGATGTGTTAGTGATTCTCTCTCGTTGGTGTATCTGGGGCTTCCACTCATAGTTAAGGAGGTTCAATTGGAGTTTTGGAACTCTATTCTGGAGAGGATTCAAAGGAAATTGGCTAGGTGGAAGGGTTTTGTACTTATTCATGCTGGCAAATTACAGCTCCTTACTGCGGCCATACAAGGTATACCCACTTACTTTCTGGCTATCTTTAGGATGCCCATGTATATAGTGGAAAAGTTAGAAAGAATTCAGAGGAATTTTCTTTGGGTTGGTGCTGAGGAGATGAAGAAAATTGCCCTGGTTAAATGGGAAAAGGTAAGTTGGGCTAAAATTTCTAGGGGGCTTGGAATAAGGAAGATTGTACCTTCTAATAGGGCGCTGATTGCCAAGGTTGGGTGGGATCAATTAAGGAACTCCAAGGACTGGTGCAAAATATTGAATGCTAAGTATCTCCAAAACAGGCCTCTGATTGATTGTCTTTCAGAACCCCACCCTCTTAGTTCCGTTATTTGGAGGAATATTTGCAGCATTCAAAGTCTACTAAAAAATGGGATAAAATGGAAAATGGGGAATGGAATCAAAATTAAATTCTGGGAAGATGCTTGGCTCTTAGATTTCCCTTTGGCTTGTTCTGATTTTAGGGGGGTGATGAGTGCTGCTCAAAGATTCTTTGGGATTTATATTTGTGACTATGTGTCTGGCCCTGTTGGTGCTAGGATGTGGAGAGATTTTTCACTTTGCTGCCCCCACTCGCCGGTTCTTAGTAGCCTTGCCAAATCCATCCAGGTGTTACTCTCCAGTTTTAGATTTCTTGCCTTTGATAGAGAGGATGAATTATTTTGGGCTTTAGATAAATAGGGGGACCTCTCAATTAGATCCGCTTATAGACTGCTAACTAATGGTATTTCTATGGAGGAGCACTGGAGGATGGTTTGGAATAGGTGCATGATCCCTAAAATAATTTTTTTCTGGTGGAGGGCTTGCCACAATAGGATCCTGACCCAGGACAATTTGAAAATTCAGGGATTATACTTTCCCAATAGATGTTTTCTCTACAAAGAGGGGGAAGAAATTGTTAATCACCTCTTGCTACACTATCTGTTTGTTGCTGAAGTGTGGGGGATGGTGTTTGAAAAACTTGCAATTCAGTGGGTTATGAGCAAGGACCTAGTTTCATTTATTTTGGGCTGGTATGGGCCTTTTTTGTATCCTCTGGTTAGCAAAATTTGGGGACAAACCCCCCCTATCATAGGTTGGTGTTTATGGAAGGAGAGGAATAATCGGGTCTTCAGGAATGTTGAGCGGAGCCCCAAGGAGGTGTTTGGGATTGGTGTTCAGCTCATAGAGGAGAATATCCTCCTCTTTGATGGAAAAATTTCGGAGTTTGGGCCGAGGGACTTTGAAATTAATATGGCCAAGGAATGGCACCAGGAGTTAAATGCTAATGCTTATGACAATGGGAAAATTTTATCTAGGAGAAATACCAAATGGGAGCCTCTGGATTTAGGATGGTTTAAAATGAATTTTGATGGAGCTGCTAAAGGAAATCTAGGAAGGGCAAGTATAGGTTGGATTATAAGAGATTCATTGGGAGAAATGGTGGCAGGGTTTGTTGGTGGCATCGGGGTTCAGTTGGCTCTTGTTGCTGAGGCTCGTGCATTGTTCATGGGACTCAAAATTGCAGTTTCGCTAGGGATTGTTAATCTCCATATTGAGGGAGATTCCAAGGTGGTGAGGGATGCTGTGAAAAAGGAAAGATTCATTGGTTGGAACACCAAAGACACTTTGACTGATGTCAACTTCCTTATGTCCAAATTAAGAAATAAAAAAGTGTCTCATATTTATAAGGAAGGCAATTGTGTGGTGGATGCATTGGTAAATATTGGCTCGAGGTGGGTCTCGGCTAGATGTTGGAAGAAAAAGGAAAGACTGCCATCAAAAATTCAAGGTTTGATAGAGCAGGAAAGGGCTTCCACGGTTAATAATGACTTGTAAATTTTGGATGACAGGGACTAACTAGGGGGTCCACTAGTTTATTTGGGTGTGTTGGTGGATAATTTGCAAAATTGGTATGGAGGACAGGTGGAATACTACGGGTAAAGATAATTGGGTGTGGAGTAGGGGATCAAGCATCCAAGTGATGATTCTTTGGGATAAGAGATTGGGTATTTCTTATCAAATAATGATGAGATGGCAGGGAGGAAACTTAACTAATGTGATCAAGCTTAGATTTGGTGACGTGATGCAGGTGGTTTTGAAGGCTATGATTTGTTCTCAGGTGCATGAAGGTACTATGAGTATCACGTTTTGGGGAATGGGGTTACCTGATTTATTTCCTAATTACTTTTGGAGAAGTGAGTGTGTTAAAAATGATGGGACTATTCATGATAAGTATTGGTTGTGTTCTAGTGGCTTCGCACCGGCTAACTTTGTTGGTGGTTATTTCAGCTTTCTTTGGCAGGTTTCAAAATTTGGTTGGTTGGTTTATCGACATGGGATATTGTGCCTTTCCTACTTTTCCACCAATTTCTGCCTTCTCCACTATTTTCAAAAAATCATTAAATGTTATGTCTTTTTCCACTGCTACATATTTTTAGTTCACATGTGTTATTGGTTTGAGTGGATTACTAGCTGTAATCCCTGCATTAAACTTCCTTTTGTGTTACTTTTTCGCAATGTTTGGCTCTGGTGTTTGTTACAGCATTGTGATTTTCCTAAGCAAGCTGAAAGAATGGGGGGAGATTATGTGCGGGCAGAGCCAGATAGTTGTGATGAATTCCGAAACAACCCTCTTGTGTGGCACATTTGTGTGGAGGGTGGAATTTCCCCGCTTATGGAATGACTGGTCGGCCATGATCTTATACTTTCGGGTCAATTTGCTAGCTCTTGGAAGGATAGAAGGGTTTCTATTGGAGGGATTTCGTTTGAAGTTAGTGAGGATGTCATTGCGCAGGCCACGGGCTTGAGGTGCAAAGGGAAGAAATACCCTAAACATACCAAAAAGCTAGACCACGAAAGCCTTAAGGCGTTCTTCAGAGGTGAGGAGACTACGGTCAGGAATTCGGCGGGGTTTGAAAGAGCTGAGCTCCCTAAGCTATGGGACATGGTCTGCATGGCTCTGATGATATATGTGATGCTGGAAGGTAGGTATAAAACTTGTTTTTTCTATCATTTCCCGCTGCTTAACCATCTCAGACATAAAATGCTGCTTAGCTTTCCTTTTTTCCTTCTTATGGACCTGGAAAGCTCGGTTGAGAAATGTAAGGTGGCTGCTTGTCATAATCCCGGTGATCCCCTACCTCTCCCGCTCCACCAGGGGCTTATCCTCTGCCTATACCACTTCCATCTTGCTCTTTGTCTACCTAAAACAATTACTGTCCATGTCGAGAACATTGAACCCATCTCCCCGATTCATATCTCCCCAGCTGAGTCCAAGAGCCCTCCTCGGGCTATCATGGTGGGAAGTATCAAAACCAGTTTAGCCACCAAAAAACTTAAGGGTGGTTTAGGTATGGCTCATGCCAGTGTGGCGAAAGGGCTCTATGAGCTAAAGGCCACCCAGGTGGACACGACAAAAAAGGTCACTAAGCTGAAGAAAGGTAAGGAGAAATGTGGGTAGGCCATGACTGTCAAGGAGGGCAAGGGCAAGAACGCTATGGGGAAATATTTTGGTGGGGATCACGGAGCTGACTGGTGGGGAAAGTGTTAGGAGGAGATCGGGGAGGCTGGCCAAGAACAGCAAAAAGAGATTAATTATTGAAAACTCGGAGGTGGAGCAGTTTGACAACAAGGGCTATAAGGAAGAAGAGTCTGATGATGAGATTGATGAGATGGGAGAGAGGCCCCTACCGGCTCTGATGGACAGCAAGTTTTCTGGCCATGTTTCTGACTCGCACACTCCACTGGTGAATGAGCCTAGTTCATTTCTGAAGACTAGGGAGATTGGGGAAGATGCTGATATGCTGGCAAAGAGATTGAACATCTTGGACAAAAGATTTAGGGGCTTGACCTGATTCACAATGAAACTGAGCCACTTTGTTACTAGTGCGCTATCAAATGTCATAAAAGAGGAATCGGCGGGCAATAATAGCCTGGAAAATAAGGAGTGGGTTGGTCATGAGGCGGTTGACCTCCTATTCAAGAACTAGGATGATGCTAGTTAGTTGCTCCTATTGCTAGTCTGTCGGCTATTTTTTGGCTGTTGGTGTGCTGTCACTGGGCTGTCTCTGGTTTTTTTCTCTTTTCTATTAATGTTCTTTGGTTATGTTTAGTCCTTTTTTGGCCCTAGTGGCCCGTTGTGTGGGGTACAAAGCCCCGTAAATGTTGTTTATCTTTTCAAAAACAAATTTTCCCTAACCCTAATTAGGGATTGTCACATGAAATCTCATCCACTAATTTTAGGCTTTATCAACTTTTAATCTCGTCCTTCCATGCAAAATTGCATATTTTATAAAATGTCAATTTTGCTCACAATTAGGGCACCACTTTACCACTTCATATTTAGAACCATTTTATCATTATCATTGAACCACTTCATTATGTTTAGAATTTACCTTGCATTCTAGCTTAGTAAATTTGGTCATTTTTCATAGTCTTTGTCATTCAAATCCTTCAAAACTTGCATAGGACAATGTCATAGTCAATTTGCTCACACACGAATCTGAGGGCAAAAATAAGATGCTGCAAGCTAGGAGGTGTTATGGAGGTGAATCATGGAAGCTTCAATGAATATCAGGTATAATTGTTCTTGTTTTATCCTTTCTTTGTGCTTCATAATCTTCTTTGGATTTTATTTAATCTAATCATGCTAAATCCAAAACCTGAAAATAACCCATTGATACAGAATATTATGTGGTACTTGTTGATGTTCAAAAAAGTGGTTTCTAGATTTTGTAGTACATGTTGTCCAAAATGAATGTTTTATTTCATTATGATTCTATCGAGGCCAACTAAGGTATGTTTGGTGTGCACCACAAGTTCAAGATTGTGCGGAGCTTAAGGAGTGAATAAAATTTTTGTATGGGTAATTTCAACTCATCTAGGAGAAACACAACTAATTTTTTATCATTATTATGTACGGCCAATGGATGTGAAGGCCAACATGCTACATGTTACATGTTTTCTTGGTCAACCAAATTTGTATTTAGAAAGCATGCGGATGATGGTTAAAAGAGATCAAAGATGTGAAGACTATTTTCGGCCTAGGTTAAGAGCATGTACACATTTCATGTTGTTTGTTTTATCCCTAGCCAACTTACAGATGTAATATTTTTGTTGTAGGATGACATGTGAAATATAATCAATGTAATATCATGTAATATCATGTATAAATTATAATCCTAGTTGGTCTAGGGTGTGATATGATTTTGATGATGGTTATGTAAGTGACTGAAAGAGAAAGAGAAGTTGTGGTAGATCCTATATTTTTTCATTTTTTTATCATATCCCTATGACAGAAGGCATGTGAAGAACTATACTTAATTGGTTTGTTGGATGCAGTGAGTCAAAGGCTATAAATTCTTAATTGTTAAAAGAAGTGAGCTAGTAGGAAACTAAGAAGACATTTGGAGAGTCTACAAAGGATAATTGCAATAATCAAAAGAAAGTGAGCTTAATTGTAAATTTAAGATAGTGGAAGGACTATTATTTTGTAGTCATTCCTAAGTGTGTGCTCAAATTAGGGAGTTGTAGCCTCCTTGGGTGTAACCCTAAAATAGTAATCAGGGAGTTGTAGCTTCCTTGGGTGTAACCCTAAAATAGTAATTAGGGAGTTGCAACTTCCTTGGGTTTTAACCATAAAATAAAGTAAATATTTTTCAGCCTACGAGGTTGGATTAGGTTAGTAGCTCCTAGAAGCTTTTCTCATCATGGATTTTCCCTTATGGGGTTTCCCACATAAATCTAGCATTGTGTTATGCATTGTCTTCATCTTTCATGTTCTTGTTTATGCGGTAGAGTTTAAAGTATCTATTTGTTCTAGAAGGTTTGAGATTTGATAGAATAATAATTCAACCCCTCTCTCAGTATTTTGGTGTGTTTAACGTGTTTTATTACAAGGGAAAGCTACACAAGAAGTCATTGATAATATTATGCTTAAGAAATTGAAGTTGTAGACCTTTCAGGATGAGTTGGTAAGTTTCACCAGCTTACAGGAAAATATGGATATATTGAAATTTACTTATAGGAAAAATTTGTAGTAGCACTAAGGCCCTCCCATGGGCATAATGAATAAAATCATCACTTCCTTCTCAGATAGTTTTCCTAGATAAGATTAGTTGGAATTTTTTAATTCCTTATCTCAATAAACTTTGTAATAAATGACAATTCCTAAGTGATAACTATCAGTTAGCATTGTGTTTCTAATTAAGAGTTCAGTTATAAATGAACTTTTGAATTTATTTTTAGTTAGACCCAAGATCTAACTAGGTGATTTAGTTTTACTTCAATGAGCTTTTGATTTAGATCCACAAATGATGGGATTCTTGATTCTATTTAATCTAAATTCAAGATCATTGTAATTATCAGAACTTATGTGTTTTCCAAAAGAACTTATACATTTTCAACTTGGGATTTTCTACTAAAATTTGTTGATCTGTTTTATGAATAAAAGTATCATTCCTTATTTGCATGCATTTGGATCATGATCTCTAGTGATGGTATGATTTTTTTTATTATCGGAAATAAGTAAATTGATGAAATCTATTGTATTATTGTGGTATTGAATAGATTTTTTTCTTATATCTATGCATGTTTCATGGTTATCTAATTTGATATAATTTCGGAATCTTGAGATTGATTTATTTTCTTTGATGATTGCATTAGTGCTAATAGAAATTGTGTGAATGCTAGTTGCTTTAATGCTGGTTATTGAAAAAAAATTAACCACTTAGAATTGACGAACAAAACAAATGTTATCATTGTCCATTTAATTTAAGTATTTATTTCTCAATATTTCTCATAACCCTTTAAAATTTTGATCTTTAGTTTATGATATTCTAAGAAATAGAAATAACATTTGAATAATATTAATATGTTGAAGCAAAGCACTAACATGTAGTTGGTTTCTATATAATTAAATTGATTATTTTGATTGCATGTCTTGGATGTATTTTCTAAAAATCATAAAAAATCCAAGCCCCTTTGTTGAAACATTCTTACATCAAGCAGTATGACCTGCACAGGAGCCAGGAGCTTGAGGTGGCCAACACCTTAAGTAGTATGAATTAGTGGTAGCTTCTTTTTTTTTAACTCTGCTGGTCTCTAGGTGGTTTTTTGTTGTTTTGCTGCTATTGAGTGTTGTTGTTGGTTCACTATTCTTACTTTTTTTCAGCACTCTTTTTGCCTTAGTTTCTTTTACTTTGATCTGCTGCTAGTACACTATGACCCATATTTTTAGTAGCATTTTGTTTATAATACTGTAAAGGGTTTCAGGTCCCTTCAAAACCTATTTTTATTACTTCATCAAAACATGCTTACATGAACCACTTAGTTGTCTATCATGGTCAAGACCTGACCATCAATGAACATTGGAGTAGATAGATATGATTTCCAAGAGGAACAATAACTCATTATTTCTGAACAAGCTGGCTATGTTAAACCACCCTCAACAAACCCCAAACATGCCCATTTTCTTGGTGGATTTATGCCATTTTCTTCCCATTAGCATGCACCTTTTCCATCTAGATATATCAAATTCTAGATTCCCTTTATGTGGCCATTATAACACACTCAAAATATATTTTTTATAACACCAACTCAACCAATCAACTTGGTCACGGATTCATTAACTTTTCAATCCTTACAAATAATATTTTTTTATTGAACAATAATATTTTAAGACATGCATATAGACTTTCACCCAAATTTACCTAGGTCTAGAGAGTATTGTGTAGTTAGAGATTCATTTTTCTTCATTTGGAAAGATAGATGTTGTAATGTCAAAAATTGTATACCCTTATAATTTCATGTTATATTCTACACCCACTTTATTTTCCTTAGATTTCTCCCTCTTGGTGTGAAATTGTTACCATTTTCTTGTTATCTTTGTCTAATTTTATGCACATAGGTATCATCCTTGTGTTGTTGACACATTTCACTAGCATCTAATCATATTTCATCAATTGTTGATTGCTTCTAGACATTTATTTCCTTTGCCACCTTTCAATCAATAGGAAAGCATCGTAAAGAGAATTTGAATGGCTATATGCCTCCTTCCTTCTCTTTGACTCATTTCTAAAGATGTTATTCTCTTAGATCAATAACAATAAAATTTTATATTTCTATCATTGCAAATTGTGAACTCTTTTAAGCTACCTTCTATTATTATCACCTTTATGAACCCATCCCAACAATATTCTTGATGTGAGTTTAATATAGTATCAAGTTCATGGAAGTGTTTTAGTAGCCTTGCAACTAGCATTATAGTATTGATTGATTCTTATAAAATAATTTGAGTTGACTTTGTTTTATATTATTTTCCTCCAACTTCTTATTTTCTAATTGTTATAATTATTGAATTCCTTTGGACTAACATATTTATCTTTATATGATCAAACGTTTATACACTATAATATTCAAAACTTTATTCTATTTTATTTCATATGGAATTATTATTCTACTTGCAATATATTTAAAAAAATTATTATCGTTATTAAATAAATATAGGCTATTTGTGGAGGCTAGAAATCCAACTAGGGGTTTTACTTGAAGGTAAGATCCTTACAACCACAAAAAATATTTTTTATGTATTTATTTATTCATATTATATTATTAAAGAGGATGCATTCATCCCTTCAAGATTTTGGTGATATCTTTCTCTCCTTTTTTGTCAATATTTTAATTTCCATTTCAATCAAATAGTTTACTATAATATTTCAACTTATATCTTCACTACTAATCTAGTTTACATTTTTGTGCAATATACATCAAATTTTTAATAGATGTTCATTCTATTATTTTTTAGTCATATGATACTATAGTTCATCTCATAAATATCCACACTTAATGTTGGAATCTAGTGCAATGAATTTTATACTTAATGGTAGGTTTTTCTATTTATTATTTCTAGTTCTACCTTTAGCTTATCATTTATGTTATTCATTCCCCAATAAAAAATAATAATTTGTTTTCTTTCAAGTGTTTTAGCATTTCTAGTTAGCTTAAGTTATTTTTATTAAAACACTTTAGATTAATTAGTGTATACTACTCTAAACAATAGAATATTAGCTCTTTAAATCAAACAAAGCTAGTTAATCTAAATGTAGGTCCTATTGAGATCACTTGATAAAGAAAACTAGAATTTTTTTCAATAAGTCAATAACTTACTCCACATATTTAGTTATCTCTATTGTGTTTCTACAAATCCAACAAGAAGAAAACAAAGTGGCTCTAGAGATGACCCATCCATAGAGTATTTTAGATCATTGGGGAAATGCTCAATGTATTATTACTTAGTTCCCTCCATCACCACCTCATGGTAGTTCAAAATGCAATGGCCAAAGGCACGGAAATAGTGATAGCTCTCAACATTTATCTCAAAGTGAGACTAGCTGATCTCTTCCCCTACAAACTAGTCATCAATGTTCCTTCCTATCCTCTCAACACCATAGATCTAGTATCAAAAATTCAATCTCACCAATGCTAATTTCCTACCACATGCCTTGAAAGAATCCATTAATTAAATTATTCCATAGTCAAAACTAAACTAATTAAATGATATTTTATTAATTTATTAATTTAAGTAATACACTATGTATATGCAAATAATCATTATGTGTAACTAATTTAATAAAACCATGGTATATTTAAACAAAATCTAATAATCAGTTAACTAATTGCTAAAAATGGTTAATAAATTTTTCAAAAGGAAAATTAATCTAGTGAACCAATTAATTGTTAAAGTAATTAATAAATTATGTTAATATTTTACTAATAATAACAAGGTTAAATCCTTATCCACTCCATTATTCATCATCTACATCCTCAAAAACCTATAAATTGAGATCAAATCCCCATCTTTCACAATTTATAATTTAATTTGAGCAGGTAGATCCTATCATAATGAGCAACATATGTTATCAATATAAAGCTTATCCAAAATTCTCTATCTAAGATTTACATTTGGTGTTAGGGAAAATAGTTTTTCTTTATTTAAATTCCTTTTTGTGTTATTTTAATGTTGAATGCTTACTTTTGGCACACTTGGTAAAACACCCAAATTTTTATATTTTATTTTATAACTAATATAGGCAACTAGTGTAAAAAAAATTATTCTACAAATTAACTTAATAATGAGACAACACTCAAGTGATAATGAACATAAATTAATGTCATTATCAAGAACTAATAGTTTACTTGTATTTTAAGTATATAATTTCCTCTCTTTGGTGGCTTATTCTATCATTCTACAAGCCATACTTTATTTTCTAATACTCAATGCACCCAAAACAATAGAAACTACTTGTAACCTATCATCCACACTTCAAAGTCTTACAATCTAAATGATGACTACATATGTAGCAACCATTCCTCCCCTATGAGAAAAAATAAAGTTTAACTCAAAGTTAATATTTTCTATTGAAAAGACTACAAAATTCTAGTATCAATAAAAAGAATCCAAAACCACTAACACCATAATATGTTTTTAAATATATTCTCTTCATTTATTTTGAATAGACTGGGACAATGGTTATAGGGATAATCATATAGGTCCATCTCATTTGAAAAAAAAATCAAAAAAATGATTTTGTTCTTTACAAACTTGTATTGATAAATTGTCAAGAAAATAATATTTATTTAGTATTGTATACACCTAAATATGGTTTGGATAATCCGATTAATTAAATATGAATTATTTGATTAATTATCCTAAATTCCTCTACTATTGAATAAATAGAAATATTTATTTATATAGTTCACATTCACATTCACATTTAAATTCTTCTAATTCTTCTATTATCTCATCTTAATTAAATAAACAAAATTAAATACTTTGTTTGATTTAATTATCATTTCCCTATTTTATTCTATCACATCAAATCTTAAATTAATTTAAATAAAGGTTAAACACTTTATTGATTAATTACCATATTCTACTAGTTTAATTTAATAAGCAACTTCTATAGTTTGTTCTATTAAATTATTTATCCCTCCTTTTCTAATTTAAATAAATCAAAAATATTCACATTAAGGCATAAGGAATATTCCTTTATATTTCCTCAAAACCAAATTAGATATCCTATGTCTAATTTATGTCAAATTAATTGATTCAAACTTCACGGGAAGTTTTGGAGACAAATTGGAGACAAATTGCAAATTTATCTCTCAATCCTCTTCCATCAATGCTTCCTACCTTCTTGCCTAGTGTTTTCATGGGTAGAGACAATCCCCAAAATCCTCTCAATCTCCTCCATCTCTCACCATTCAATCCTCTAGATTGAATCCAAGCCTCTCTTTGTTATCCCTATGCAAAGCCACTACCGGGAAATCTATAAATACAACTTCATTCACCAAGGAAAGGATCCAGATTATCAAGTTTATGCAATCTTACTCTGCAGGAATTCAAGCATCCAACATTTTAGATTTCATATCATGGTTTCCTCTTGTAGCTTCATCCATCAATTTTCATGTCAATTCATGTTACAGTAGTTCTTTTATCATTTAAGCATTATCATATAGCTTCACATCATTGCATCAGCATCATTTTGTTCTTTAGATTATCATTTAACAGTTATAGTGTTTTATTTAAAACTGAGAACACAATAGCTTAAAAAATCTTTAAAGATAGGAGACAATGAGACACTTTTAGTAGATTATTTGCTTAATCTTTGATACAATGTTTCATTAAGAAGTGTATTTCCTTTGTTTACTTATTCACACGTACAATTTTGCACCCACCATGGGGCATTAACCCCATATTTTGCATTTTTTTCTAAAAAGTGTCGCACAGGTTTCCGACGTGTACTGTTTCAATGCTTTCGTCAAAAACTATAGCATGTCCGTGGAAAACTATGGTGGTTTTGTGCTCTATTTCGGCACTTTTGTGAAACTATAGTGCATCCGTTAATTGTTTTAGTGCTTCTACTATAGCGCTTCCATGAACTATTTCAATGCATCGGTCACCCATCTCCAATATAGCTGATATAGCGCTTCCATGAACAACTTTGGCACTTCAGATCTCTCATTCAACGCTTTCAATTTTAGCACATCTGTTAAAAACTATAGTGCTTTCATTGACTGTTTTAGCACTTCTGTAATTATTATCTGGATCCGACGTGAGCATGGCCAGAATTTTATTTCGACACATTTGGACTAAAATGAACCAATCCAAGGATAATAATTTGGTTTGAAATTTATCAATCCTAGGGTAGCCATCACACTTTTGCTGTATCAGTTAAAATAGACACCATGATTTTTGTGAAGCAAAATCTTCACATAGATTAGCAAAATTTGTCTTTTGGGCTTAAAACAAATCATTTATCTGATGTGCTTATGTGGTGAATAGGCTTATGCTCTCCCCTTAATTGGGTGATCAAAGTGCTAGACTTATCCTTTATTTTCATGCAAGTTTATGCTTTTGTTAAAACCTTTAGAAGGCCTGTTGTAGTGGGAAAAATTACTCACCCTATGTGAACGACCTAAGTGGGAATGCCTAAAGCCAAGGATTCCAACCCACTCTAATCAAAATGCAAGTTGTTGATGAAAGTCCAACTTGATGGTAGTGTGCAAGATAACCATCCCCAAAATATTTGTTCTAAAGATTGGGAGGTATCTTGAGGGAGTTTATCATTTGCCGCACCACATGGAAAACCTATCTAAGAACCATAGCATAGTATCCAGCCGAGTCAATAACCAGACATTGTAATACTCATGGTGCAAGGGGATGGAAGAATTTTCCCCCAAGACACTCACCATATAATTTCCAAGGACCCTTTTCTTAGAGGATGAGAAATCCAAATTTGAGTATGCACCTGGAGATGACAAAAACATGGGTGCCCTCTAGGGGGTGACACAGCTGTGTGAGTCAACGTAATTTTAAGATGTGGGTTGTTGAGTATAACGATGACCTTTTTGACCTTAAGAGTGAGACTATTTGAAAGTATATATTTGTCAAAACAAACCAATGAAAATCAATAAGGACCATTCATGGTTCTTGAATATACACTATCTATTCAGATTAAAATAATTATTCTACAAATTGCTTGTTGTGTTTTCAAAATCATTAAAAAAAATCAGATAACGGATCATCCAGAAGACTACAAATCAAATCAGGTTAGAAAAATTCATGATTCGAGAGTGGAAATCAACCAAGTTTTTCAAGAAAACCATCAAAGTTAACAAACCCAAGAGGCCACTTGGTTACCAAAATCTTTTGAGAAAAAGGCGTTTCTTATATCAAAGTCGAAAGATCTTGTTACAACACAGAACCTTCATTCATAGGTATCATGATTTCACTAGAGGTCATACTCTTGATTACGACGTAGAACCTCTTTATTCACAAGCCTTCTTTGAAAGGAGAGCCCTCACACAATATCACAATCATAGTCAATGCATACGTTAGTCCTACATCCCACAACCAATGATAGAATATGCCACAAGGCCAAGTCAAATTTTGCAATAAAGAGTCTTAAACATCAACCCTTCATTTTAGCGCTCTAGAAACCTGTTTCAACACTTTAAGACTCTATTTTAGCATTTCCATAAAATAGCGCTTCCAAGCATTGTTTTAGCACTTCTGAGCACTGTTTTAGTGTTACCATAAAATAGCACTTCCAAGCACTATTTTAGCATTTCCGAGCACTATTTTAGCACTTCCATAAAATAGTGCTTCCAAGCACTGTTATAGCGCTTCCACAAAATAGCGCTTCTGAGCACTGTTTCAGTGCTTTCGAGCACTATTTTAGCACATCCATAAAAATAGCGCTTCCATCATCTATTTCAGTGCTTTTGAACTCTTTTTTAGAGCTTCCAAATCCTATTTTAGTGCTTCTAAAATCTGTTTTAGCGCTTTTAAAATAGAGAGTTCCAAAACATATCAGTCAATTTGTTTGTCATCTAAAACACAATTTTTTGTCAAAACAGAAGTATCTTTTTAAAAGAGTCACTATCTAGAAACCAAAATCAGATAGGTTCCTACAAGTCTCCAATCTTTTCAACTAAAACACAAATCTTGTAAATCATAAAGTGTCAAATCAAAATAAAATATTGATTATTACACTAAAGTTTCATCATCAGGATATTATCATCCTATCATCACGAAACAAGGCATAGTAATCAAATTTTTAACCTAGTCTTATCAATAAGATATATCATCTTATTTGACTTTGTTAAAAATTCACTTGACATTTTCCAACATAGAAGATCAAAGTTCAGTAGAAAGAACAGAATACTTGTATGCCAATATTCACTAGGTTACAAAAACAGAGGCTCTTAGAAAAGGAACTTGAAACATCAAACACAATGGCAGAAGAAAATCCCTAGAATAGACTACATCAAAGTGAAAAAAATGAAATAACTCCAGAAGACATACAAATAGTCCAACAGGATCCAAAATTCCATAAATTCATGGAAAAGATCTTAAAGAAAGACATGGAGAAATACCTCTTAATGTTGGATGAATCTGGTGCTAAGCTTCCCAAAGACTTTGACATAAATCACCTAAGAGAAGCACCTGGAATAAATGAAACCGAAATACCACAACACACACAAGGTGTAGATCCGGTTGTTGCCTTAACAACCCAAATGCAGAACTTACAACAACAAATACAAGACATGACAAAAGGAAACACCAAAAGGTATGCAATATAGGACATTTGTCCTTATCCTTTTGACTCAACAATCGACATTATACCTTTTCCTCAACACTGTGAATTCCCCAAGTATGATAAATACAATGGAAAGATAGATACATTCGATCATATCCGCGAATTCAAAACCATGAGCCTAGAGTTTTCTTAAGAAGAAACTTACCTGAGATTATTCCCAAGAAGCTTGGGAGGTTTGTGTATGGAATTGTTTTCCAAAATACAACCAGGAATAAGGACTTTTGAAGAACTTGTCAATAGGTTCATATCCCAGTATTCTTTTAACATCCAACACCATGTCAGGATAAAGGATCTGTATAACATGAAACAAAACAAAGGGGATACATTCTTGTCATTTTTACAAAGATGGTGATGACTATTCGCTAGATATCCTCGCTCCATTCCTAGGGAAGAGAAAATGGATTTGTTCATAAACAATTTGATAGACGAGATGAGTTACAAACTCGAATTACAATGTCCTCCTACGTTCAAAAAGGTGATAGAAAATGGCCTTAAGATTGAAGAAGCATTCGTCAAAAGAGGGGTTATTAAACATTTCAATGACAAATGAAATAACACAAACTCCTTAAATCAATACCCCAACAATGACAAACCAAAATTTTGGAAAAAGAATAGAAATATGGGGACCAACAAAACGGCAAGTGATTTACAAAATGTCAAACCAATTTTCAACTTGACAACATCTACTTCAAAAACAAATCAAAACAACGATCAAATCATCAAGTAAAATGTCATTCAAAACAACGAAATCACAAAACCACAAACATACCAAAAATCATCAAATCGGCGTAGGTTCGCACCTTTAGGCCAAACATTGGAATCAGCGATTAAAGAACTAGTCACTAGTGGTCTTATCACTATGCGGGAAGCAAGATTCTGGGATCCAAAGGTCAAACCACCAGGTTGGAATGACACAAATTATTGTAACTTCCACAACAATAAAGGCCACAAAACTAATGATTACATGGAGTTAAAACACGTAGTTCAAGATATGATCGACAATAACAATATATATGTAGAGGGACACCAAAACAATAATGATCATACAGCCTTCAAGGACCCTCTACCAAACTATGACAAAGGCACATCATCTTCTATGAACAACAAAGGTAAAAATATCGATCATGTCTACGATAAAACAATCTTTTTTCTTACCGAATTAGAAAATGATCATACCATTGGTCATAACATGGAAAAACAAAAAACCAATGACACTACCCCTTTGGATTTTCTCCCAAGCATACAAATCTCTGAAAATCATATAAAAATTTTAAAAATCAGAGAACGATAGGACTATCAACCAATAAATGTAATGACAAGGGGGAAATCCAAGGTAGTCTTAAAGGGAGTTCTGCCTAAAAACACAACTCCACCTCCATCTCATTACAACATTTTCGATCAGCTTCAAAAACATTCTAGCATAGATATCAATACTATAACTCCTCAAACTATCACCATCACATAAGGAGGTTCTAGAACAAGCACTAGTTGCCACTACAGTACCATAAAATCTAGATGTTTTCCAATTCTAGGCTATGGTGGGGCATTTGACTACACCACACTTTCTATCATTCTCTGAATAGGATGATGTGTCACTTAACCATCACCATAACACCGCACTCCATATTGAAGTCTTGATCCACAATCATCATGTCAAAAGAGTCTTAATAGATGGGGGAGCTGGTTTGAACATTTGCACTCTAAATTTAGACTGTGCACTAGGCTATTCAGATGATGCTATTGATGCCCGAAGGAAAATGACAATAAAGGCATATGATGAGGAAGAGAGATCTTTGAAGGGACTGATTGTGTTACCCATTCAAGTGGGACCGATGATGAAACACATAGCATGCCAGGTACTGGAAAAAGAGTTAACTTACAACATATTCTTAGGACGCCCATGGATCCATGAAATGCAGGCAATACCTTCCACATATCACCAATGCTTAAAATTCCCATTAAATGGACAGGAGGTGACTATATCAGCCAATTATAATCATCCTTAGCATTGTGACATAGTTAGAATCTCTCAAGATACCTTTGTGCCTCACAATAGGGAAGCATCCAATTCAAAGTCATCGAATGAGGAAAAACATCCAAATATCACCACCAAGTGGGTAGAGAAAAAGGATAAATCAACAGATACAAGTCTTGTTGACACTCAATTAATAGACAATCTAGATCCCCAAACTTCTTTATCACAGAAATTTCAAGAATAGGTCCAGCTGACAGACAAGGGAATGGGACAATATTCCATTGAGCAATCACTCAATCTTTCACAATTGATGCCCTCTCCAAAGACATATGGCCAACCATCAATGGTCAAACATCAAACATCACTGCTCGTCACAGTTCTAGAAGAAATATTTGTAAAAGCCGGTACTATAGAGGACGAATCAGACAACAAGGCTATCCTCGATTGGTTATACAAAGATGAAGAACCATCGACATCAACAAACATAAATATCAATATAGACAAATATGGCAAAGGGAAGGCTATTCTAGAAAAAAAGGGTTATGAGGGACATGGACATATTGGAAAAAGGAAAGAAAGCATTGTAGAACCTATTCAGCCTCTTACTCTTCATTCAAAAGATAGGACAAGACAAGGATACTCAGCAGAACAAAAACAAGAAATGACAAAGAAGGCTGTTAAAAGAATCCTTCAGGTTAGAGATAGCTCTGAAACAGATTCTAATGAATATGAATGGAATTTTTGTTCTGATATATCTTACACAGATATCCAAATTGATGTAATAAAACAATATGCACCTATGCATGGGGAGGGACAGAGCTCTGGGTCTAGACCATTCATATCAAGATCACTAAATATAGATGAATCAAGTGGGGACAAACATACATCAAGTGAACTAGAAGATCTTGAAGAGGGTACCATCATTGATCTCGATATCCCTAATAATGACTATGATGACATAGTTGTACTAACCCTTACCCCCATTAACCTAAGTCAATTTGATGACTTCATGCCTTTAGTCCATCCTGAACTTATTGACTGGGAACCTATTGAACCTATAAATGTACCCATATTTGTAAATGATGATGCCATCATAAATTTACTATGTTGTGATGAACCTAGTAAAAGTTCTATCCATAATTCTCATAACAACGTGACTCGGTAGGAGGGTGTCAAATCTTCCAGTCACAAAAGTAAAAAATAGGAATAATGGATCTAATGGTGAAAACCATTCTATGGCAACATTAGATCTTGAAAAAGAAAAAATAAAGAACACATCTGATGGTGAAAACCTCTCTGAGGCACTGAAACATGGGAGATTTGACACTCTTCGAGAGCATTATCATGAATGGTCATCAGTTTTGGTGGAGCCAACATAGTCAATAAACATTGGCACTGAAGAAAGAGCAAAATTTTTACATCTGGAAGAATCTATGACAGATCAAGAGAGACCAGAATTTATCAAATTATTTAAAGAAAGAAGCATTAACTTTGCTTGGTCATATTCTGATATGCCAAGCTTGGATCCAAACCTTCTCATGCATCATTTGTCTTTTCCTACCAGAATCAATCATGTAAAGCAAAAGTTGAGAAAAATGCATCCCTGTATCCCATTAATGGTAAAGGCTAAGCTAAAGAAATTATTAGATGTTGGATTGATAAGGTCTATTGATTATGCTGAATGGATATCAATTATTGTACCTATCTCAAAGCCAGACAATAGCATCAGGATATGTACAGATTTTAGGGACCTGAATAAGGCATGCCCAAAGGATTATTTCCCATTGACTAATATAGAAATCATTGTAGACTTAATGGTAGGGCATGCCATGTTGTCGATAGTAGATGGTTTCTCCGGATACAACCAAATTAAGATAGCTCCAAAAGATCGGGAGAAGACTGCATTTACATGTCCATGGGGAACCTTCTGTTAGAATGTCATGCCATTTGGTTTGAAAAATGCAGGAGCAACCTATCAAAGAGCAATGACCACAATATTTCATGATATGATGCACACCTTTATGGAGGATTATGTGGATGATATTTTGGCTAAATCTTGTTCTAGGGAAGGGCATCTACATATCCTGAGCAAAATCTTCACAAGGCTAGAGAAATTCAATGTCAGGCTAAACCCCAAGAAATGTTTCTTTGGGGTCACATCAGCAGAACTCTTGGGATACATAGTCTCAGAAAAGGGCATTGAAGTAGATCTAGTGAAAGTTAAGGAAATAATGGAAATGTCGCCTCCCAGAAACATCATTCAACTCAGGTCACTATAGGGAAGGCTCCAATCAATCAGGAGATTTATCTCCCAGTTGGTGGACAAAAGTCATCCATTCAATCATCTATTGCATCAAAAAAAAAAATCAAATGGGATAATAGGTGTGAAACAACGTTTGACCAAACAAAGAAATATCTGATGTCACCGCCTATTCTCATGCTGCCTACAGAAGGAAGACCTCTAATACTATACATTGCAACAACAGATATCTCTTTAGTAGCATTATTGACACAAGAAGATTATGAAGGAAGGTAACACACCATCTACTACATCAACATAACTTTAAATGGCTATGAAATAAACTACACTTTCATTGAGGAATCTTGCTTGGCGGTGGTTTTTGCTACTCAATAGCTATGACATTATATGTTGACTCACACAATCAGGCTTATAGCGAAAATTGACCCCTTAAAATATATACTCAGTAAGGCTTCCTTAACGGGTAGACTGGCCAAATGGGTCATTCTCTTAAGTGAGTTTGATATTCAATATGTGGAAAGAAAATCTATCAAGGGTCAAGTAATCACTAAACAATTGGCTAAGGCTCCTTTACCACATGATCGACCTATGCCAATGGAGTTTCCAGATGCAGACATTCTGACAGTGATGCCACAACAATGGATATTGTATTTTGATGGATCATATACACAGGGAGGATCTAGAGCAAGGATTTTATTCATCACTCCCCAAGGACGCACCATCCTGAAATCTTATAGACTGATGTTTCAATGTACCAATAATGTGGCGGGATATGAATCATTAATCATTGGGGTCAAAATCACAATTGAATGGAAGATCACAGAATTACAGGTATATGGGGATTCTCAACTAGTCATTTATCAAGTAAATAACGAGTATCAGATGAAAGATGAAAATTTGATGCCCTATAAATAGAAAATAGATCTAAAACATTTTTTTATCAATGTCAAATTTGATCAAATTCCAAGGGTAGAGAACAAAGTGGCAAATGCTATGGCAAAAATTACTTCACTCTTACAATTGTTAGAGAAACGTGCTCATTATGATTTTATGGTAGAACAAGTATCATTTCCTTCTTATAATAGTTCAGAATAAAATACCATATGCCATTTAGATACCATTGAAACCTCCATCTATGAGAAAACCTATGCTTAGCTAAAGGACAATATCCTCCCTCCCGATCTTTCCAGGAATCAAAAACGCACTTTCATCCGCCAATCCACCCGGCATATTTTAACTGCCGACATCCTTTATCATCGAGGTCTTGATGGTACCTTACTCTGATGTTTAGAACATGAAGAATCTGAGATGGCCTTACGCAAGGTTCATGAAGGTATTTGTTGCACTCATTCGAGTGGTATAACTCTAGCGAAGAAACTCCTCCATTTAGGATATTATTGGCCATGTATGGAGAAAGATTCTTATCAGTTTGTAAAGAAATGCCAAAAATGTTAGATTCATAGATATCTGATTCACACACTAGCTCAAGAATTGCATCCATTCACATCAACATGGCCCTTTTTTTAATGGGGACTAGATTTGGTAGGAAAGATAAATCCATCTTCATCCAATGGACACAAGTTCATAATCACAGTGACATAATACTTTACAAAATGGATAGAAGTAGTTCCTCTTACAACTATCACTGGAAAATAGATCTTGTCATTCATATTGAATTACATAATTTGTCAGTATGGCATACCTCAATCTATTATCACTAATAATGGACGACCTTTCAAAAACTAAGATGTCCAAGAATTATGTGAGAAGTTTCATATCCAACATCATTTCTCAACACCGTACTATCCTTGGGGAAATGGCCAAGTAGAGGCCTCTAATAGAACAATTCTAAAAATACTTAAGAAAATGGTTAACAATGTTGGACATGATTGGCATGTTCAGCTTAATCCTGCACTGTGGGCCTACAGAACCAGTATCAGAACACCGATAAGAGCTACACCATATGCCTTGGTATATGGATTAGAGGCCATACTACCTATTGAAGTAGAGATTCCATCACTCCATGTATAACTAAGAGGAATCATTTCAAATAAGGACTATAGGGTATCCAGGCTTCAAGAACTAGAATTTTTGGATGAGCATTGTCAACAAGTTGTCAACAATCTAACATCTTACCAATAGAGAATATCAAGGAGTTACAATCATAGGGTAAAACCTAGAGTCTTTCAGGTTGGCGATTTGGTCCTAAAAGAGAACCCCAGAAATCAGCACGATAGGGAAAAGAAAGGGCAGTTTGAACCTAACTGGCTAGGTCCTTTTTTCATCATATCAATGTATGGATTAGGGGCCTATCAACTAGCAACATCAGAGGGGGATTTTTTTGATGAATGTATCAACAATATCCATCTCAGAAAGTTCTATAAATCAATTTCCTAGTGCACAGGTCAAACTTCTGGAAAATGGTTTCCTTGATGAGAACCTTGCAAATAGGCATCTTGGTAATGGAAAATACAAAAAAAATATAGAAAAAAGAAAAATAAAAAAGGAAAATACAAAACAAGGAGTGCAATCAAAACATATGGTGAAAACCTAGAAATAGGTATCGTATGTGATTCTAAACTAGCTTTCCCATCTCTTTTGATACATATCAGGATCATTAGTCTGGCATTGATTACCATTTCATATCATATCATTAGTTTTTCCATCATTGCATCCATTATCAAATCATTTCACATGGTCATGTCTCACTCTAAGCTTAGGGGCAACATCTGGATATCAATGGGGGCAGCAAAACATCAGCTTCACCAAATGGGCAAACAATAGTATGACTAGTACAAAAAAATCAATGATCACCGGACAACATCAATCACTATCGAAAATGCATCAAACATCTATATCCTATCAGGAAAATCCAAAAAACAAGTCAAAAATCCAATCTAGAAAAGAAAAAACCAAAAAAACACGAGTTTGTGTCAGTCAAACTACGTAGTCTCTACATGTGTAACGTAGGCAAGGCTAATCTTTTATCATCCCTCGAGACCCCTAGGATAGGTTAGTAGGTCAGGTCTTTGGTCGAAAATCTCAAAAAATCACAAAATTAGGATGGATGATCTAATACGAATAATGATTGAAACAATCTAAGTAAAAGGTGGGTAAATTGTATTTTTCATTAATTATTATCATTTCATTAGAGTAACTCGATGATGTAAATACACTAGAGAAACAAGGAGGAAGAATGATATTTTTATTGTCTATTGTATGTATGTTAATCATATAAATGTGTGAATTGTCGGGGATGTGCTATACAAATGTATCACCGACGACATTCAGAATTCACACAATAAAATGATTAATCTCTACATGTTTACGCAAGAAATGCTCGGGTCATCTCAGTTCAATTATACCTAGATGCTTGCGTTCTCTCGCATTATCAAAAATCATGAAATTAGTACTCAGGTCGTAATTGGTCTAACATGTATCATTAATTCTTGTGCTCACTTTCAACATCCTAAAAATCTCTATGATGATACCAAGCACAAAAGTACTATTAAAATGACAATGGTTTGTATATAGTTGCATGATAAAATTAGACTGCATTCATAATAAATTATACATCTGCAAAGTTTTTGTTACATAAAGGATTCCAATTAATGATTATCTTTCTTACAAATATGATTGAGTATACTTGACATAAACCAAAAATCATCAAAAACATATAGGAGCATCATCTCATCATTCATGCATTTAACATCAAATAGTTGTTCATTTATTGCACCATTTTTCCACATCATATCATAAATAAATACATCATGTTCATTGCACCATATCATTTATTACATTATTACCATATACAAATCATCATTGTTATCCATATATCATCCATAATAAAAATCATCATTTCTTTATTATCATATGCATTTGATCAAATTTACACCATCCATCCATATATCATCTATCGCAAAATCATCATTCTTTACATTAAAATAAATGCATTCACCATACATCCATACATTTCATCACATTAAAATAAATGCAAATCATGTCATTATTATCCATATATCATTCATCGCAAAAATCATCATTTAGAACATCATACATCCATACATCATATATTCATAAATAAGCATTCATCATACAATCATCACATAAAATAAAAGCATTCATCATAGAATCATCAAATAAAATAAGCATACATCATAGGATCATCACATAAAATAAATGCATCCATCATAGAATCATAGATAACCATCATAGATCAATAGAAATTAACTGCATAATCATATATATCATCAAATGTCAAGTATACAATGAAGTCTAAAATAAGAAAAGATACATCATCAAAATGAGCTAACTCGAAGTGTACATCACATCTCAAAAGAATATCTCAAGATCACAAACACCACCTAAGATCTGTTGCTGCTAGAAGGTGTAGGATTAACAGGACTAGTACCACCACCACCCCTGGATGGACCAGGATCTCTGGGATCTCTCTGTGAAGGCTGCGTCACACCCTTGCTAACTATCTGGGTGCGTTTCCTACCATATCTTGAAGGGCCATAACTCACTCTGCGATCGACAGGAACTGGATCATGATACCGACCCCTATAGAACTTTGCCTCTCAGCCAACCTGTAAAACCTCCCTCATATAATCAGCAACATAGGTACCATCGACTACTCTCTATAAGGTCTCTGCAGTCTCCTGTGCCCTCTCAACAATCTGTCTCCTCCTGTCCCTCTTAGATGTCAAGGTACCAACCTATGTCTGAACAGCATCCAACCATCCTTGGACCTGTGCCAATGCCTATGCCCGAGTCTGCATCTGCATGAGTAAACCCTGTGCTTGCACTAACTGACCCTGCAGAGTCTGTACCTGCACCTGTAAGATAGCAATCTATCTCTAATGGTCTATGGAAGGCATCTCCACTGCTCGCCTCTTGCGAGGCCTACTCGAGGATGGATTGACACTGCCTAGCCCAACCCCTCTACCACCTCCACCACCACCATCCCCATCATCGCCGCTGCTATCCTCACTACTGCTCCCATCACTACTTCTCGGCTCAATATCAGATCCACTATCCTCTTCACCCTCAATGTCTACGGCAGCATCCTCAGCAGTATTCTCCTCCATAGGTAATGGTGTTGGCTCATCTGGAATGGTGATTCGAGGACATGGATGCAAAGCTAAAAATGCGACATACTCCTCTATCACTGGTGCCTTTGCAATATCTTGGTCCATATCCCAAGCTAATGGCTATATATCCTAGTATCCCTCCACCAATGTATTGTATGACAAGCATGACCCCCAATTTGTTGTGTCACTCCACCGATAGGCATAATGAGCTACCCCTGAGGCATACACTGCACAATACCGTACTACCTGTAGACCTGACGCAATAAAAATTTCTCTAGAACAAAAGGGGTCATGTCGATCAAATACATGGAATCACATAAATATCCCAGCACTACATCATCCTCCTCCTAGTGCTCACAATCCAAATAAGGTCGCCAGATGACACTCTCTATGTCATCCAAAACTCATCTCCAACGCTCTAACTTACCCATCCAAGACTAGTTAAGTCAACCTCTGTAACGGAAAACATATGGTCTGCCTGCAAGTCTATCAATTACTAGAAATGGTCGCACAATGGAAAAATGCTCCCATGCCCAAACCTATAATAAAGTCACCCCTGCTGATAGGCTACGTCCTCCCAAGTACACCACTGAGTGTAAATCATGATAAAGGTGGGCTAGCATACACATCCCCCACACATATCTAGTCCCATGCACGGACATGCTCTCAAGAATACAACCCCAACCCACAGAGAATCCCTTTGACCTGCGATCAGGACAAAGGAAGCCTCCAATGAATCTAGCTAGCACTGCTAGTAGACTAGCGTAGGCATCAGCCATCGTCCGCCACCAAACACTCGGTCCTGCAATATAATCCTGGAATACTCTACGGAGTGCATCTCTCCAACCAGCCTCGTGTGAATCATAAACTACGACCTCTCTGATAAATGGGATCTATAATATCCAGCACACATCCTTTGCTATGATTATCATCTCGCCAGTGGGTAGATAGAAGGTGTTATGATCATTGTACCACCGCTCGGCCAAGGCAGTAAGGAGACCCTAATTCATCCTAATCTAGGGAATATCTAGAAAAGAAGACAAACCACATTCAGCTATGATCTAAATCTCATTAGGAGTCAAGTGTGGAATCAAATCAGTAGTCCATGGAAATTGCTCTTACATCTGGAGGTTACCTAGATGCTCCTATCATCATAAAAGGTTTAAAAATTAGTGCACTATGTCAAAAATCACAACTCATTCTACTATCAGATCCAATCAAACTTTGGTATGAATTTTTGATCAAAATTCATGAACAAACATCAATTAACCTCACCTATCATGAGGTTTATCACAAACATTATCTAATCTCACCTATCATGAGGTTTATTAGATATGAAATCACTCCTCACCTATCATGAGGATCATCAATAATGGGATTATTTCTCGCCTATCATGAGAGTAATTCTTATTAATCATCAGAATCAGCCATTAGGGAATTTGGATAATCAAATCATACCAAACCAAAGAATGGACATGATCAAAATTGATGAAATCAAGGTTAGCTATGTCAAAATCAGCAAATGTGACATAGATGCACTATAACAGGCATCCAAAGCGCTATTTCATCATTCGGATGTTATAAAACAGGCATCCAAAGCGCTAAAAAACAAAAAGCGTTATTTCAACAATTTGATGTGCTATAACAGGCCTTCAAAGCGCTATAACAGTCTACCAAAATGCTACTTTAATTAAAACACTATAACAAACTGTCTATGCGCTAACTTATTATATCAATGCGCTAGAAATTTCTAGGCACTACAATTGGGCATCAAAGCGCTAAATCAATCTATCTAAGTGCTCATTCTTGAAAGTGCTACACTTTTCTACGAAAGTGCTAGAGAAATTAATGAAAGCGCTAATTCCTCAAAGTGCTAAAACAACTAATGGAAGTGCTACACCGAAGTGATTAGTGCTACAATGCGACATTGATGCGCTAAAACTACAAAAAGATGCCAAAAATAAAAAATGGCACAAAAAATAAGAATGCACAAATTACGAGGTGGATTATGGGTATGTACCGAAGGCCCATAGATGGCTGGCCATTGGTGATGTCACACACACTCGAACCATTGGGTGTGGTAGGGGATCGGCATCTTGCTCCAGCTGGCTCAAATGTCTCTCTCACTAGGTGTTCAAAGTCAAAAAGTACAAATGAGGGTGAAAAGGACATTTTTAGCCTTATATAGGTTTTTCAAAAGGGATTTTTCAGAGGATTTCTTTTATTTTAATTAAATTTTATTTATGAAATTAATTGAAATTCATCCACGGGCTAAATTTTCTTCATCCATGTCAAGAGATAAATTATTTCTTCATCAAATCATCATCAAATCATTGAAAAATCATCATGAAATTTTCTTAAAATCAAAAAATCCCCAAAAATCATAAAATCATTAATTTATCTCCCGAGGGGGCATGTTATCATCAAGCATTAGAAAATCAATATCTAGGGCATGTCTGGGGCATACTGAATTTTTTTTGTCAATACTAGCAGTAGCAGAAAAAGTTTCTTTGAAGCAACGCATAAACACATCACTTCAAAGAGGGGTAAAATGTATACACCTAAAATTAGTCTAGAGAATCCGATTAATTCAATACGAATTATTTGATTAATTATCCTAAATTCCTCTACTATTGAATAAATATAAATATTTATCTATATAGTTCACATTCACATTCACATTTAAATTCTTCTATTATCTCATCTTAATTAAATAAAAAAAAAATTAAATACTTAGTTTGATTTAATTATCATTTCCCTATTTTATTCTATCACATCAAATCTTAAATTAATTAAATAAAGGTTAAACACTTTATTGATTAATTACCATATTTTGCTATTTTAATTTAATAAACAACTTGTATAGTTTGTTCTATTAAATTATTTATCCCTCTTTTGCTAATTTAAATAAATCAAAAATATTTGAATCAAGGCATAAATAATATTCCTCTATATTTCCTCAAAACCAAATTAGATATCCTATGTCTAATTTATGTCAAAAATATGTCAAATTAATTGATTCAAACTTCACAGGAAGTTTTGGAGACAAATTGGAGACAGATTGGAAATTCATCTCTCAATCCTCTTCCATCAATCCTTCCTACCTTCTTGCCTGTTCCTTTCATGGGTAGAGACAATCCCCAAAATCCTATTAATCTCCTCCATCTCTCACCATTCAATCCTCCAGATTGAATACAAGCCTCTCTTTGCTATCCCTGTGCAAAGCTACTACCGGGAAAACTATAAATATAGCTTCATTCAACAAGGAAAGGATCCAGATTAAAAAGTTTATACAATCTTACTCTACAGGAATTCAAGCATCAAGCATCAAGCAATTTAAGCATCCAGCATTTTAGATTTCATATCATGGCTGCCTCTTGTAGCTTCGCCCATCAATTTTCATGTCAATTCATGTTCGAGTAGTTCTTTTATCATTTAAGCATTATGATATAGCTTCACATCATTGCATCATCATCATTCCGTTCTTTAGATTGTCATTTTAACAGTTATAGTATTTTATTTAAATCTGAGAGCACAATAGATTAATATATCTTTAAAGATAGGATACTATGAGACGCTTTCAGTAGATTATTTGCTTAATCTTTGATATAATGTTTCATTAAGAAGTGTATTTCCTTTGTTTACTTATTCACACTTACAACTATTAAAATATGTTGTCACAAAATATGTTTACTGAGGAGCTCTCTAAGAACAAAAGTTTGAATAGAAAGGTGTGTAAAGAAAGATCCCAAGTTTTCATTCTTATCATGGGTCCCTTCTAGTGGACTTTTCCATTTAGCAGAAAAATTATCTGGAAAATTTTAATGTTTCCTTAATCACCATGACTAGGTAAGGTTTTGGCCTTATTTCATTTTCAAAAAGAAATTTCTACTTCATGTGGGCTCCTCTTCTATTTCTTGGAAGCCTCTCACGCAGTCGGTCATTTTGCTGCACAAAGCAAAGCAAAAGCCATTTATTTTTAACTATTGACTATTCAAAGGACGGCTCCCATTAACTCAACCAGGGATTTGGGAATATCCCTAAAATATTTAATAACAAGCTGCAACGTGGGATCAAGAAATATATTTCCTGATTACTTTAATATAAAAGGCAATTTAAACAGTTGTCGTCACCAATGAATAGCTCTGACCAATATGACTGCAAACAAGATTTAAAAACTAACTTGTAAAAAGGCCATGGCTAGTTGTGTTGAACTATATTTATCTGTTCTTTCTTTCCTTCTCAGATATTGGCATCTCATAAGCCAAGTCTCTTTTAGCAAAACTATGAGTTCAGTTTTCCACTTTCCTTTTTAAATTTTTTAGTAGTTTCTTATTGTGGCTAGCATAGATCATTCTAATGGCTAAGAATGACTATATAAGCATCACTCATAATTATTATAATTTTGCTAACTTTCAGTGGATATATTATTTCTTAGAGAATACACTAGCTACTAAATAATATGTGGAAGATCTACAAGAAGAATAAGAAATAATTCAATTAAAGATGCTAAAAGATATTTTAAAATTTGGTAAGAGGCTAAGAACTCGTATTGCTATTTATTCCAATATTTTCAATCTATTAGAGTTTATTGATTGGTTAAATGATCTAGAAAAATAACTTGAGTATGAAAAAATTATATATCTTAAAAAGACTATGTTTGCAAAGAATAAAGTGAACTGACATATTTCTATTTGGAATAAATAAGTACAATTGGAAAGAAATAGAAGAGGTAAGGAAAAGATAGAAAGATAGGAAAGGATAGTTACAAATTTGAAAAATTAATTTATAGTTATTGTCTATTACTTAAAATTACTAAAGAGGTTGAAAAATAAAGGAAAAAGAAGAAAAATGTGAAGGAATATACAAAAGAATTTATAGGATGATCATAAGTGAAACATAGAAAACCTAGTCATGAAAAATT
The DNA here is from genome assembly GCA_007115665.2 of Sequoiadendron giganteum. Lineage (NCBI taxonomy): Eukaryota > Viridiplantae > Streptophyta > Pinopsida > Cupressales > Cupressaceae > Sequoiadendron > Sequoiadendron giganteum. The sequence goes on along the minus strand of CM021105.1, from coordinate 568,020,090 downwards.
TCAAGGAATATTGATAGCTAAATAAAAGATTCTCTATAGTTTCAACCCAAGCACATAATGACCAAACCCTAGGATAAATACCAACAGAAACAAATTCAACATTGATAGCCAATATTTTTAACACAAGAAGCCATATAAAATAGGATATTTGTAGTTTTAAATTTCCCAAACCAAATCTTGTTCAACACATAGGTACACCTAACATTATACCAATCAAGATTCCAAATTATATTAAGATAATCAATTATTTCCCTCGTATCAAGAAGCGTGTTGTAGATATTTATTATTGTCATTTTCTCAAGATTGTATAATTTTGCTAGCTGAAATTCATCAAAATTTAAATATTCATTATGAGAGACATGAGGAATTTGACAATATATATTTCTTTTTTAAAACACCATACATTCTTCTTTCATTGTCAATAATTTAGAATTTAGTTTTCATGCTTCCCAATATTTCAATTTTCCATCAACAATAATATCCTTCAAACAATAAATTCCTTTTGAGTTGTAGGATTTTGTAGAACATTCTTGAGTTAGAGCCAACGACTTTTTGTTCCAATCTAAATTCCACTAGACACAAATCTATATGTTGTGAACTTACCTTTAGTATTGAAGACAACATTAGTAATTTTAATCAAGTTTTTACTATTCCCCAAGCCCTCCAATTACTATTCAACACATTACAACCAAGAGGTTTAAAAATAAATTTACTAAAAATCAAGTTGTGAGGTTATAGTGATGCCTAATCTTGGCCTTTTTTGTCCTTGAAAGAGAAATATTATTCCTAATTAATATCTTCATGGCTAAAAACCATCAAAGGCATTTAATATTCATTTGACATCCAAGAAAATACTCTATATTTTTAAAAAATTAGCCTTAGACCACCTCTATATTTAGGAGAACAAAACATGCTCCAATTCACTACATATATTTTTTATTAACTTTTCCCTTACACCATAGAAATCCTCTAAGAGTCTTCTAAATATTCTCAAACTCTAAGATACTAAACAACTAAGAAAAGGAATAGTAAATTCTTAAAAGATTATTTATAAGGTGACATTGTTTTGTATTACTTTTCTCCAACCTATTCTCATTTTCTAACTATTATTTTTTGAATCCATTTTTATCACCTTTTCCATCTTAGAATAACACTCTCACTCATTATTACTATAATCTTCATTTTATTGCATTTCATGTAGCACAACCATTCTAGTTATATTTTTTTTAGTATTTTCACTATTATTATCAAAATTAGGTTGTTTGTCTAGGCTATAAATCCAACCTTGGAATTTGACCAGAAGGAAAGGTCCTTATAGCCATAAATATTCTATCTTTGTTTCCTTAGAAAATATCTATCATTAAGGTAGATATATATATTCCTTCAAGATATTGGTGTTACATTTCCCTTTCCTCTTTGTTAATATTTTCATTTCCACTATAATTAGATGCTTGAATTTCTATAATTTTAGTTTATCTCTTCACTATTGATTTACTTTCTATTTTCTTAGTTCATTATTGTGTAAATAGTACACCATTTTTAATTATATTTGTCTTCTATAATTTTTTAATATACAATAATAAAATGCATTACATAGACATCTACACTTAGCTTAGTGTCCATTCCAATATTATTCAACTTTAAAGCCATGTTCTAAACTATGTCAAGGACATGGACATAGTGATAGTGCTCAACATTGATCTCAAAGTTAGACTAGTCAGTCTCTTCCCCTATAGACTAATCATCACCCTTCCTTCATTTCCTCTCAACATAATAGATTTATTATAGACAATCTAATCTTAACAATGCTAATTTCCTACCATATTCCTATAAAGAATCCTTTAATTAAAGTATTCCATATCAAAAATAATTTAATTGAATATTTAATTAAATTTAATTAATTTAAGTGTTTGTTTTTTATGAGGAAAAACAAGTTTTGATGGGACTTGAAACCCATTACAAAAAGGCTTTGAAGGGATCTCAAACCCTATACAAGGCAAAGATGTTGCTAGAAAAATAATCTAAATGGAAAACTGCAACCCAACGACAACAACCAAACATAGATATTCAAATCAAACCATGTTGCAACAAATAGGTTTTGAAGGGACCTTAAATCCTTAACAACCAGGTTTTGACAAGGACCTTAAACCTTAATATACTAACAAACAACTACCGGAAATAGACATGCAACAAAGAAAAAGGGGAAACAAGACAAGACCCTCCACCTTTTCCCTCTAGGTTTTATAAGGGACCTTTAACCCTTATGACTCTTGCCCATAACCTGAATCAACCAAGCACCAGTAAACCAACCACTCAACACAACCAAACACCTCACCTTCATAGGGATATTGGGAAGCACAACCAAACATATCAATGCATCAGCTATCTTGCAGCTCCTATCCACTTTAAAATCCAACCCCACCTCCACCTCTAAAAGAGAGGGCACCTGTCTATGGGTGAGGATGATAAGTAAACCCTTACCACCAAAACCCCATCTCACTAATCCATACAAGCTCCACCTAAAAAGGAACCAGTGATCCACCTCAAAAGGAGAAATCTCCTCCTCAATAGAAAAGAGCGGTTGAAGAATCCGATGGTTAGCAGCTTTAGTAGAAAGGGAAGACCTAACATCCCTTGGTGGTGTAGGGGCACCTAGGCAATTTTGTTGAAATGATGTCAATAGGTTTATTAGGTTGAGTTTCATGTGTTAACCACATGTTTGTATGTAAGAAATTCTAGTTGAGACCATTTTTTATGTATTCAAGTCATATAGGGTCATTTAGTTGAGTTTTGTTGATTCTACAAAAATGTTACAAAAGTTGTTTGTGCAAATTTGCAATTTTGGCACATTTAGGAAGTTGAACATTCACCTTTTGAAATTTGGTTGGATTCTGTTGCTTTTTAGTAGGAACGTGTTTAAAAAGGCCTCACAAATTTTGAGGCAACTTCTAAAAATGATTTTGGATAAAATACAATAAAGCAAGCTCTGATTTCTATTTATTTTCTGAGTTTTATGTTGTTTCTATGCATAGTATAGCTTCGTTTTGTTGATTTTTTATATGAAATTCATGTGAAGGGTTTAGAGAATGAGTCTACTATGATTTAGTTTTTTTTTTTTGAATTTCATTAAGATTGAAGGTAGTTAGACAATTTTTTCTCTAGACTGCTTGTAAACCCTAGGTTTAAGGGTTTGTGAATAAAATAATCCATTGTAGTCCATCCAACTGTTGAAATTTGGCCAAAATCGGTGGAATTGAGAGATTTTGTGTCTTCTTAGTGATTCTAGTTTTTTTTGGTAGGAGATGGAGTTTGGGGCAAATTTGAGCTTGCCCTAGCCTAACATCCTCATGTGTTAGGCTCAGGAACCTAGATAGGATATAAATTTTGCAAGACAAAAAATTGGTGATGGAATTTGGTGATGGAAACTATATGTTGGGACCATATATGATGTGTTAAAACTTTTGGGGTGAATATTTTGAGTGGTGTGTGAATTTCTCATACTTTATTTGGAAAAGTTGCTTAATTTGGCCTTAGAGCGGTGTAGCAGACCTAAATTGAAGGATTTTTTCCAAAATAACCCTAGTCCTTGTTTGGATATGTTGAAAATGGGTCTAATGTGTTGGATTCTTTTGTGGCATTTGTCCTTGATGTCAAAACTTCCCTGGTTTGGTGCCTTGGCATTTCACAATTTGGTCTTATTATTGCATTTGATTGGCATACTTCTTCGGCATTATAAAGTTATCTTTTTGGTTGTACTGATTATCTGGTTCCATGTGCAGCAATATTGGTTATGTCTGAAGGGTTGAAGGTTGTTTCAAGTGATATCATTTTGGTATACCGAAAGCTTCTCCCATCGAGGTGCTAGAAACCAGCTTATGAAAAGTGAATGACACTTGGTGATATGGGTTCAAAGTGGTTCTTTATGATTTGTTCACATACATTCAAAAGTGAACACTTATATCATGTTGGTTTACCTGGCATGGGTATAAGGAATATTTATTAATGACTTGAGCATTCGTTATTCATATTTTTTCATATTATAGGGCATTGATCATTATTGTGCATATGGGCTTTGAGATACATAGTGCTCATTCTTTTTCTCTTGGTTTATAGTAATTGGCATGGGATTATGGAATTGTGAACTTAGCATAATTTTATCCTTCATTTCACTTCACAAGGCTTTGGAAATATTTCATTGGACACTATAAGGCATTGGATTTTAATCAGGTGGAAAATTGACCTTGGGTAAAGTTATTCAAATTGTTCTCTAATTTGTATTTAAATCGGTTCTAAATCATTAATATCTAATCAGGCCTCAAGGCTGATAGCATGTATTTGGTTTTGATTAGTTTGTATATGTCACATTGGAAGTGACTAATCTTGTGACTACTTGGGTACATTAAGTCTTAAGAATTCGACACTTTACATGAAATAAGGCTAGGCATTATTGAGTCGACTTTACACATGCTTAGTCTTTGATTTGGGTAATGAGTTTGTCAGCATGATGTTGGATTCCTTTGGCCACGGACTTCAAATATCGTTGAGTGTTTTTAACTTTGATTCTATCCTTTCGGACTCCAAATGTTATCACTTTTTGTAAAGGATTTCATTTGTTGCCTTGGATGTTTAGGGCAAACTATTTATCATTCTCACTGTTCATGTTTTTGGAACCCTTAGGTGGCCACCACCATCGAATCTTTTCCTCAGCCGTTTCTCTGCACTCTCTGGCATTCTGATCTTGGATAGCATGTGGGGGAGGTGAGAGGACCATTACAATGGTCATTCTGTGTGTCTGCTTCCTGTCGCTGGGTGAAGGCCCGAGTTTGGAAGGTTTCTTGGCCATTTCTTTTGTCTACATTTCTGGTAATCTCTTTTGTGACGGCTTCCTCATCATTATTCTCAAGTATTCCTTATTTTTAATATTGTGTAGATGCACTACCTCTACTTGCAAGGTTGTTAGGAGATATATATTTTTTCTTCTATTTGGAAAATGGAAAAATGGAAAAATCAAGTGGTTTTTGAGCAGATTTGGTGCATGTCGATTTTACTTCTCAGAAATGCATATATATTTAATATATCATCTTAAATTTGTTGCTCACTTAAGGGATAGTGATCTCAGTTCATGGGTAATCATAGAATCTTCGGTAACTATTCTTGAAAGCATGATTATATGATATCAATTATTGAGCATTGTTGTTTCAATTACTTTAAAATTTGCAGCTATTATATTTAGTATTGTTCATAGAATATCTACTTATCTTCTCACCTGAGGTCATGGGTGAATACACTTGGGTACATTCTTTTGAGGTTTCAATTGCTCAAACTAAAGCTTTCAATTACTTCATTTTGCAGCATTTTTAGTGGTTACTATTATCCACTCATGCATGCCTTGATGCTTTTTTTGTTAAGCTCTGCCCTTGCAGGCTACTCGATAGGATAGGGTTCTATCACTTCTATTTTTACATATTGTTTTTCTTGTCAAGCCTGGAGGAAAGATTCTGCAAAAATGAACTTTGTATTACCTAAATAGTAACTTGTCAAAGATGTAAAAACAATGAAAAAGGTCACCTCTTCCCTTTGTCTGGTAAAAACAGTTTCAGTTGTAACTGAAAGTTGCAAATTATGATGTAATTTATAAATTGTTGAAAATAGAGGGATTAGGGCTTAATCATCTCTGATAAAACTAAAAATTAAAAAGGGCAGTTCTATTTAGTGTGGAAATGGGGTAATTACCTTAAAATGCTAAAAATTTGGAAAACACAGTGTGTCAACTATTTTGTAATTGCATCATGAAAGATTTAAAAAATAGTGTGTGAGAAAAAGAGAGAAACAACACACCACTGTAATACACCTTCATGAGAAGTTGTATTGAGACTATAACTAGATTTTCCTCAAGTTGTCTTAAGGCTTGATAATGGATTGAACACTAAAGAGTCATTCTTAACTCTTGAGTATTATATGCATTGTATGTCAAGAGGCACTTGACAGAAATTAGGGAAACAAAGAGATCCTATGTATCATTGTATGTTCTATTGAAAAACAAAGGATTTGGTGCTCCTTGAGATTGGTGTCTCTAAACAGAGGGGTTGGTGCTCCTTGAGTCGATGCTCAGAAATCAGCCAATGAGGCATTGTCAAAGTAATTATTGAAATGAAATCCTGAAAAAAGCAACAGGTTCAGGAGTGGTTTTTCTACCCTAGGAGGGTTTTCGACTTGGCATATCTTGTGTCTATTTGAGTTTCTATGATTCATTTGGTTCAGTGCTTTATTGCATTAAAATGTTATGTTTCACTATTCTCATTTTAGTTTGTGTGATTATATTCAATACATGAATGATTCTATCATTGATAAATGAGAGCATATATCTAGTTTATTTCAGTTTCAGTTAAATTTGGTAAAGAAGTTAATAGCATTGATTTACCCCCCCCCCTCTCAGTGTCTTTTCACTCCAAAAATTGGTATCAGATCCTAGGGTTCTCTGATAGGTCTTTCTAACCTAGGATTGATTTTGTACATGGAGTCTATTCAAAATGTCTCAAGCTCATGAAGGTACTTCCATGACTAGAGCTCCATTATTTGATGGAACTGATTATGTTTTCTAGAAAATCAGAAGGGAGACTTATTTAACTTCTATTGACCTTGATGTGTGGAGCATAATATTGTCTGGGTACACTGTACCAGCTACTTTGCCTACTACTTTTGATGAAAAGAAAAGATATGAAACCAATGCAATTGAAAAACATGCTCTTCTATGTGCTCTGACTAAAGATTTCTTCATCAAAGTCATGCACTACAGTTCTGCTAGGGAAATATGGACTAAACTTGAAATTATCTATCAAGGAAATGAAAAGGTAAAATAGTCTAAAGTCCTCACTTTAAAACACTAGCTTGAAGAATTAAAAATGAGGGACGATGAAAAAGTAGCTGACTACTTTTTGAGATTTGATGAAATAGTCAATGCCATGAAGGGTCTGGGAGAAGAATTCAAGGAGTTTGATGTTGTAACCAAGTCATTAGAACCTTACCAACAAAATTTGAAGCCAAGGTAGCTACTCTAGAAGAGAAGAAACACTTTACCCAGCTTACCCTTGATAGCCTACAAGGCACTCTCACTACCTATGAAATGAGGATTAATAAAAAAACACCACTGCAAAAGAAACAACATTTAATGCTGAAAGGAAAGAAAAGGATGAGGTCACTGAATCAGAATTTTTCTGATTCTAAAGAATCCCACTTTGTGAGGAAACTCAAAAAGGGTTTTGGAAAGTATAAGGGAAAATTTCCCTTCAAATTCTTTAACTATGGCAAAATAGGCCACTTTGCTACAAAGTGCCTCTATGGTGACAAAAACAGTGATAATGAAAAATCTAAAAAACTTTCCAAGAAAAAGGCTTATAGACCCAAACAAAAATTCAATTTCAAAAAGAAAAAAAGTCTATTGAGAAAAAATGAAACAGACGTTGAATCTGAAGATTCTTTAGATGAAGAGGATAAAAATCTCTTCATGGCTGAAATCATTCAGCAAGATGAAACTAACAAAAATGATGCAGAATATGGCAAAGTGGATTATGAAGGAGAATTGAAATATGCTCTAAAAGAGCTAAGGAAACTTTTTAAAAAAATATGTGCTCAAGAACAAAGTACTGCTCAAGATAATTCACAAGAGCAACTCATAAATCTTGAGATAGTCTCATTAAAAACTCAACTTGAAGAATCTAAAAGAGTTGAAGACTGGCTTCATATTGGCATAAGCTTTAAAGATCAAGAAATTCAAAAAGTTGAACATGAGATTGTAGATCTCAGAAAGACCATTGAGAAATATGAGAGCACTCTTAAACTGAATGACATGCTCAGTAAACAGAAACTAAACAATGATCAAATTAGTATTGGTTTTGTGAAAGGTGAATGTTCAAATAATAGTGCAAAGGACAATGTTGTTGTTGGAAACAAAAGTCCTGAACTCAAACATCCTGAGTTTGACAAGGATCATGTTCATCCTTTTAGGAGCAACATAATGGATTATAATTCCTACCCTTTCGTTTATGGGTATTGTTACTTCTACAAAAAATTTGGTCACAAGGTGAACTCTTGCAGATTTATAAATTCTAGAACTCCTAGATTTGGTTTTAGGCATAATCATGGATTTGCAAGACAGATTAGATGTTTCACATGCAAGTCTTTGGGTCATTCTACTAAGCAATGTAATGTTGATCAGTAGTATAAATAACAGAAAAAAAAAGTTCTGGAAACCCAAAGTTGTCAACAACATAGAACAAACTATGTTTGTTTAGACTGCTTTCCACTCTGAGAAAAAGGACTTATGGATCTTGGACAGTGGTTGTTCAAACTACATGACTGGTGACAAAGAAAAATTCACTAATCTTGAAGATTTTGTAGGAGGTTATGTGAAGTTTGGAGATAATTCAGGTATAAAAATCAAATGTAGAGGTCCAGTTCTTCTGAATGAAGACACTCCTATTTACAATGTGTATTACGTATAAGGATTAAAACACAACCTTCTGAGTGTCAATCAAATATGTGATAGTGGCTATCAGGTCTTGGTCACTTCACAGGGATGTGAGATTAAAAATAAGCTTGGAAAATCTATTGATGTAGGAAGAATGACTAAGGGAAATATCTACAATCTCCTTGACACATCTGTAAATGAAAACAATCAAGTGAGAAATGTCAAGACAGGTTCATACAATGTGACCAGAAGAAATTCTTCTCTCTACGGTCTAGACAACTCTATTATATGTTAGTGTAATAGGTTTGGACACAAAGCACAGTGGTGTAAGAAAAGTTTGATAAAGCCTTCTAGGGAATACATGTTCAAACAAAAGGAAAATAATACATTGAGTAAGGAGAAGAAAAAGCCTATACAAGTATGGAGAAGAAAGCATGAAAAGAAAAAAAATCTTGTGCATGATGCACAAGAATCATCTCTGAGCATTTGAAAGGTTGTATGATGACAAGGGGTGATGATTAATTCTTTTTGAATAAACCCCTTTGATATCAAATAAAAGGTAGTAGAATCTTGTTGTTTCATAACCCATTTATCATCAAAATGCAAGATACAAATTTGTTTTCTTGTCTTGCTGGGAATAATAGTGACAGTGAGTTGATGATAACTGTCTTAATGCAATGATCCATCTATATCATTATTAAGTTAGAAGATGATTTATCATATGACTATTGGTGTTGCAGCAATTGATACCTTTTGTGTCTTTGGGAATGTCCACTATAAAAGATACGTGTGACACAATTACATTATCCACCACTGGTGAACAAATTGTGATTAACCTTACTTTGTTGTAATGTATTGGTTGGGCCAAAAGGATCAATATTTTTTCTTTGTACTTATCAAAATCTGTGATGGTTTGTGTTACTCAAGGAATACATGAGGTTAAGAAGCTTTAACAGTGAAGCAGTGCTCATTTTTTTTGTCATCAAATCTTGTTATATTGTCTCATCATTGTTCGATATATTAAAACCATATCTAATAGCAACTTGACACAATGCAGTGCCCTAATTTATATGAATGATGTTTCATCAATAGAGCATGTTAAGACAGTGAAATTGTTTGAGGTCTTAATTGAAAGAATGATAGAGGCAGTTAGTTGAAAAACATTAATTGGTAAATGTTGAATTTTGTAGTGTTGTGCTTGGAAAACATGAACATTATACTAAGCAGTTGCTATAAATTCAGTTTCTCTAGAGTTGTCATTGCTGATGCAGCATTTTTTACTTTGATTATGTTAGTATAGTATACGTATACTTGAGGACAGCAAACAAAATTGATAGAAGTTTGGATATTCTTGGATGATGAAGATTTCAATATGCATCTAATGATCAATATTTTCCTTTGACAATTGATTATTTCTTGATACTAATAGTTTGGTGACTGGAGACTTATGTAGTGTACTGCATCCTACAGATTTGGCTGCTTTGTGTTATTGTGGTGGAAGATGTTATTCTCAAGAACAAGGTTAGTTGTAATGAAAAATAGGGCCTAATGATCTTGATGCTGGCTCCTTAATGTATTTGCAGCTAGAAATGGAGGATGAAGTTTAGTATGACCAAAAGGTGTACAATGATGTTCATATTTGCAACCTTGTGATGTTGGTTTTTCAGTATTTTTGGACTACTCTTGATGTTAAACCCAAGATTGATACTTTTTCTTAGATTCATGATATTAAGATGTTATCCTTTGGTATTCATGGTGTGGCAACTTACAGAACCTATTTCTCAAGATATTCATGCTTCCTATTCATATTTCTCCTTCACAGATGCTTATATTTTCTTGTTGAACTTACAATGAGAGTTATGATAAAGGTTGTTCAGGATCATGAATTCAGTATATGTTACTGATCATAGTTTTGCACGGGCATGTATTTGTTTCAGCTAGGTATTGGTTGGTTGTTGTATTTCATGGAGAAAATGGGGAGAAGATGGTTGTTGTATATCTTCCTCTGTCCTTGTGACAAAAAGGGGGAGAAAATGGTGGTTTAGATGCCTTAGATTTTTTCCATCAAGGACAAAGGGGGATTATGTTGGCTTCTTTTGTGGCATTTTTCCTTGATGTCAAAACTTCCCTGGGTTGGTGCCTTGGCATTTCATAGTTTGGTCTTATTATTGCATTTGATTGGCATACTTCTTCGGCATTATGATGTTATCTTTTTGGATGTATTGATTAATTGGTTCCATGTGCAGCAATCTTGGTTATGTCTAAAGGGTTGAAGGTTGTTTCAGGTGATATCATTTTGGTATACCCAAGGCTTCTCCCATTGAGGTGCTAGAAACTGGCCTATGAAAAGTGAATGACATTTGGTGATATGGGTTCAAAGTGGTTCTTTATGATTTTTTCACATACATTCAAAAGTGAACACTTGTATCATGTTGGTTTACATGGCATGGGTACAAGGAATATTTATTAATTACTTGAGCATTTGTTATTCATATTTTTTCATATTATAGGGCATTGATCATTATTGTGCATATGAGCTTTGAGATACACATTTCTCATTCTTTTTCTCTTGGTTTATGGTAATTGGCATGGGAGTATGGCATTATGAACTTAGCATGTTTTTAGCCTTCATTTCACTTCACAAGGCTTTGGAAATTTTTCATTGGACACTATAAGGCATTGGATTTTAATGAGGTGGCAAATCGACCTTGGGTAAAGGTATTCAAATTGTTCTCTAATTTGCATTTAAATCGGGTCTAAATGAACAATTTCTAATCAGGCCTCAAGGCCAACAACATGTATTTGGTTTTGATTAGTTTGTATATGTCACATTGCAAGTGACTAAGCTTGTGACTACTTGGGGAAATTAAGTCTTAAGAATTCGACACTTTACATGAAATAATGCTAGGCATTATTGAGTCGACTTTACACATGCCTAGTCTTTGATTCGGGTAATGAGTTTGTCGACATGATGTTGGATTTCATTGGCCACATACTTCAAATATCATTGAGTGTTTTTAACTTTTATTATTTCCTTTCGGACTCCAAATTCTATCACATTTTGTGAAGGATTTCGTTTGTTGCTTTGGATGTTTAGGGAAAACTGTTTATCATTCTCACTGTTCATGTTTTTGTAACTCTTCGCTGGCCACCACCATGGAATCTTTTCCTCAGTCATTTCTCTACACTCTCTGGCATTCTGATCTTGGATATCATGTGGGGGAGGTTAGAGGACCATTACAATGGTCATTTTGTGTGTCTACTTCCTTCCACTGGGTGAAGGCCCAAGTTTGGAAGGTGTCTTTGCCATTTCTTTTGTCTGTAGATCTGGTAATCTCTTTCGTGATAGCTTCCTCATCATTATTCTTAGGTATTCCTTCTTTTGACTATTGTGCAAATGCATTACCTCTACTAGAAAGGTTGTTAGGAGATATAAAAAATTTCTTGTATTTGGAAATTGGAAAAATGCAAAAATCAAGTGGTTTCTGAGCAGATTTGGTGCATGTCGATTTTACTTCTCAAAAATGCATATATATTTAATATATCATCTTAAATATTCTATTGCACTTAAGGGATAGTGATTTCAGTTTGTGGTTAATCATAGAATCTTCGGTAACTATTCTTGAAATCATGATTATATGATGTCGATTATTGAGCATTGTTGTTTTAGTTACTTAAAAAGTTGTAGCTATTGTATTGAGTATTGTTCATAGAATATCTACTTATCTTCCCACCTGAAGTTGTGGGTAACTGCACTTGGGTACATTCTTTTGAGGTTTCAATTGCTCAAAATAAAGCTTTCATTTACTTCATTTTGCACCATTTTCAGTGGTTACTATTTATGGATCATGCATGCCTTGATGCTTTTTAGGTTAAGCTTTGCCCTTGCAGGCTGCTCGATGGGATAGGGTTTTGCCACTTCTATTTTTACATACTATTTTTTTTATCAAGCCTAGAGGAAAGATCCTGCAAAAATGAACTTTGTATTACCTAAACACTAACTTGTCAAAGATGTAAAAACAATGAAAAAGGTCGCCTCCTCCCTTTGTATAGTAAAAACAGTTTCAGTTGTAACCGAAAGTTGCAAATTAAGATGTAATCTGTAAATTGTTGAAAACAGAGATATTAGGGCTTAATCATCTCTGATAAACCTGAAAACCAAAAAGGACAGTTCTATTTACTATGCAAATGGGGTAATTACCTTAAAATGCTGAAAAATTGGAAAACATAGTGTGTTAACTGTTTTGTAATCGCATCATGAAAGATTTGAAAAATAGTGTGTGAGAAAACGAAAGAAACAACACACCACTATAATACAATTTGATGAGAAGTTGTATTGAGACTGTAACTAGATTTTCCTCAAGCTTTCTTAAGGCTTGATAATGGATGGAACTCTAAAGTGTCACTCTTGACTCTTGAGAATTCTATGCATTGTCTGTCAAGAGGCACTTGACAGAAATCAAGGAAACAGAGAGATCCTCTGTGTCATTGTATGTTCTATTGAAAAATAGCAAAGGGGTTGGTGCTCCTTGAGATTGGTGTCTTTAAATAGAGGGGTTGGTGCTCCTTGAGTCGGTGCTCAAAATTTAGCCAATGAGGCATTGTCAAAATAATTATTGAAATGAAAGCCTGAAAAAGGCAGCATGTTCAGGAGTGGTTTTTCTACCCCAGGAGGTTTTTCCACTCGGCATATCTTGTGTCTATTTGAGTTTCTATGATTCATTTGGTTTAGTGCTTTATTTCTTTAAAATGTTATGTTTCACTATTATCATTTCAATTTATGTGATTGCATTCAATACATGAATGATTCTATCATTGAAAAATGAGAGCATATATCTGGTTTATTTCAGTTTCAGTTAAATTTGGTATAGAATTTAATAAGACTGATTCACCCCCACCCCCTCTCATTTTCTTTTCACTCCAAAATAATGGGTATCCAAAAAGGTATTTGAGACGTGGTTTTATATCCTTCTCTAAAATATATGCAAAGAAAACTAGGCTTGGAGACATACAAGAGAAATTGTGAAGTTGTGTGAGAAACCACCATAGTTGGTGTTAAGGTCTTGAAGAAGTTGTCAAATTATGTTGTCTGAAAATACTCCACCCTACTCAGCATCAAGTGGTACCAGAGCATAGGTTCTGATTCAAAAGTTGAAAGGTGGTTGAAAGTTCAATAAGCAAGATGCCTCTAAAGAGTAATTCGATGGCCAAAGAAGTCAGAGACTTAAAGGAGAAACATGTTAGGGAGGTGAGACTATTTAAGGAGTCTCATGAAGCTTCCCTTTCCAGAATTGCAGCCCTAGAGAAAAATTAGAGAAGAGGAATGGTCAATGGTGACCAAAGTGACAAAGAGGATGAGGGCGAGAGTGAAAACCCTCAAGGATGAGTCCAAAATAAAGAGAAAATGGACCTTGAAGAAGATAAAATGGTTAGTTCACTAAAGGCTATCAAGGTGGATGCTCCTAAGGTGAAAGTGGAAGTACCCATGTACGGTGGGAAGATGGAAAGTGAAGAAGTATTGGGTTGGATAGATGCTCTTGACAATTTCTTTTAATTTGAGGAGGTAGAATTTAATAAGAAGGTGAAGCTTTCAAGAACCAAGTTGAAGGGACCTACCCTAACATGGCGGTGATATGTTCAAGAGGAAAGAGAAAAGAAGGGCAAGACAAAGATAAGTTCATGAGATAGAATGGTAGCTAAGGTGAAAGGACAATTTCTACCTGTAGATTATGCAATTCAGGCCTTTAGGAGGCTATGAAATTTAAAACAAAAGTAGTTAGATGTCATGGAATACACTAAGGAGTTCCCTAAATTAAGTATTAGAGAAGGACATACTAAAGATGAAGTAGAAAAGGTAGCAAGGTACTTAAATGGCTTAAGGTACAACATCAAAGATGAGATCAGCCTCACAACACCCAAGATAGTTGAAGAATGTTTTCAAATGGCTATCAAGATAGAGGAAATGATACAAAAGGAGATAAGAGTACAAGGAAGAGGTAGAGGAAAGAATTTCAGAGGTAGAGGCAACTTTGGAGGAAGAGGACAGTCACAAAAGCAACAAGGAGAATCAAGTAGCCACCAAGAAAAAAGTGGTGAATCAAGTGCTAGAGGTAATTTCAGAGGTAGAGGACCTAATGACAAAGATAGATTTGGTGGACAAGGGAGAGGGTCAAATACCTTCTCAAGAAGATGTTACCAGTGCAACCAATTTGGTCATCCACCATGGAAGTTCCCAGAGAAGCAAGCTTCAAGTTCACATGGAGGTGAGAGGAGAACCCAAAGTGTACATGAGGAAGACAATGAAAGTGTCAATTCACCATCTCAACATGTTGCTCCAGTGATACGTGAGTGTTTGATGATGAGAAGGACACTTATTAAGGTGCCAACAATCAAAGAGCCTCCATGAAGGAAATCATTGTTTAGGACCACATGTAAATCACATGGAAAGGTATGTAAGGTGGTTGTTGATTCAGGTTCTACTAATAATTTGGTTTTCTTAGATATGGTAGAGAAGTTAAACATGAAGATAATCTCACACCCCACACCTTACAAAGTATCTTGGCTAAATAAGGGTCAACAAGTCTTGGTCAATGAGAAAACATGAGTAGAGTTTAATAATGGGGAGTATAAAGATAAGATTTTTTGTGACATCATCCCCATGGATTTTTTTCACTTGTTTCTAGGAAGACCCTAGCAGTATGATAGAAAGGAAAAACATGATGGGGAGAAACGAACCTATATGATAGAAAAAGATGGAGCTTCATTCCCATTGACACCCCTATAAGATGAGGGTTTAGATAAACAAATTGGGTCTAATGCTATGGTAGTTGGGGAGAAATAGTTCTTGAAAAAGTTGAAGGAAGAAAGTGGACAGAGGCATGCTTTAGTAATTAGACCAAAATCTATTTTAGCAACAACTAAGGTTCAGGGTATACCAAATGAGGTTCATACTTTGTTGAAAAAATACAAGGATATTGTAGTTGATGAGCTACCCAAATATTTTCCACCCATGAGAGATCTAAACCATCACCTAGAGCCAATCCCTAGTGTAAATTTACCAAATAAGGTTGCATACAAGATGACCCCTAAACAAAATAAAGAAATAAGAAGGCAGATCCAAGAATTATTAGATAAATGCCTAATAAGGGAAAGTTTGATTCCATGTGTTGTCCCTACTATTTTAGCACCTAAAAAGGATGTAGATTGGAGGATGTGTATAGGCTCAAGGGAAATCAACAAATCACCATTAGATATAGGTTTTTAATACCTAGGATGGAGGATTTGATGGATTGCTTGGGAGGTGCATGTTATTTTTCAAAGATTGACTTAAAAATTAGTTATCATCAGATTAGGATAAGAGAGGGAGATGAATGGAAAACTACATTTAAAACTAATGAGGGCTTGTATTAATGGATAGTAATTCCATTTGGATTGTCAAATGCTCCAAGCATATTTATGAGATTAATGAATGAATTTTTGAAGCCTTATTTTGTAAAGAACATTGTTGTGTATTTGGATGACATACTTGTGTTTAATAGGACTAAAGAAGAGCACTTGTAGAATCTTGAAATGGTTTTGTAGAACTTGATTGATGAGAAGTTGATGATAAACCTCAAAAATTGTGAATGCATGAAAGAGGAGCTAGTGTAGCTTGGTTTTGTGATCTCCAAGGGTTCATTGAAGATGGATCCCACCATAGTAGAGGCTATTCTCAGTTGGCCAACTCCAAAATTAGTAGGGAAGGTAAGAAGCTTTCATGGTCTTTCTATTTTCTATAGGAAATTTATAAATAATTTCAGTCATATCTGCTAACCAATTATTGAAAGCATTAAGGGAGATAAAAGGAAAGTATTTCAGTGGAATAATGAGGCAAAAAGAAGCTTCCAATATCTAAAAAATAGAGTGGCACAACAACCCATCCTTGCACTACCTGATTTCAATAAATTTTTCACTATAGAGTGTGATGCAATTGGATTTGTAATTGGTGCAGTCTTAAGCCAAGAAGGCATACCAGTGGCTTTCTTTAGTGAAAAGCTGAATGAAGCAAAAAGGAAGTACTCATCCTATGATTTGGAGCTATATGCAATGGTGTAGTCCCTTAAGAAGTGGAGACACTACATTTTTCCCAAGGAGTTCATTATTTTCATCGATAACCATGCTTTGATTTTCTTGAATAGTTAGGAAGGGCTGACTCATAGACATGTGAAGTGGGTAGAGTATTTGTAGAGCTATACCTTCACCATCAAACACAAAAAACTACAATCCAACAAGGTAGCAGATGCTTTAAGCTGAATTTTAATGTTGGTGCATCAAAGTGTGGGAATAGATGCCTTGAAGGGTATGTATGTAGAAGATGAAGACTTCAAAGAGGTATATGCTATTTGTGATCAATTTAAAGATTCTTTTCATGATGAATATTCTAATTTTTTGTTGCAATATGGCTTGTTGTTTAAAGGTGCTCATTTATGTATTCCAAGGTGCTCCATGAGAACTAATTTGATAAAGGAGAAACATTGTGGTAGTTTAGGAGGACATTTTGGGGTTGATAAGACATTGGAATAGGTAAGGAGGTTTTATTTTTGGCCAAAGATGCAAGTTGATGTCAACAAATTTGTGGAAAATTGTGTAATCTATCAAAGAGTGAAGGGTTCTACTTCTAGTGTAGGTCTTTATCATCCCTTACCAATACCTAATAGACCATGGGAGAGTATAAGTATGGATTTTGTGTTAAGTTTACCAAAATCTTAGAGGGGTTATGATAGTGTGTTTATTGTTGTTGATAGGTTTAGTAAAATGGTTCACTTTATTCCATGCAAGTGCACAAATGATGCTTCTCACATTGCAGGGTTACTTTTCAAGGAAATAGTTAGAATTCATGGTCTCCCATTAAAAATTGTATCATATAGGGATTCAAAGTTCATAGGTCAATTTTGGAGGACCCTTTGGAGGAAGCTTGGGGATGATCCCACAATACTGGTTTACAATTTTTGGCCAAACTGGACATTGAATTGATTTTTTTCTAACTAAATCTTCAATTTATGGCACCTATAGCAACTAAACTGTGAGGAATTTGAAGACGATGCAAACTAGTGATTTGTGACATTTTCTTTGTAGATTCTAAATATATTTTTTTCAAAAAAATTAGAATCAAATTGCACTGCTTTTTTCATCTCCTTCAAAAACTAGTTTTTTTTCAGTAAACATCATTTTTAAGGATAGATGCTCACCGTATACAACATAACTTTTATTCCATAAAGGATAAAATTCTTTTTTTTTCAAATTTAGATTTGTAACTATGATATCTAGCACTTTCATTTGGTTTCATATTTTTTTATTGAATATTTTTTCCTTAATCAAGTTTTGAATTCAAACAAATTACAATTCCAACATAGGTGGACTGTATACAACACAATTTTTTTTGTATGTATCAAAATTCATTTTTTTACTTTATTTGGATCAAGGATCTCAATATCTAGTGCACTTCTATTTTTCAAATTTTATTTTTGATAATCTGCTATTTTTCCACATGTGCAGAATAGAGAGCTTGGTTTTCGGTGAAAAACCTACATTCACAAGAAATTAAAAATAAATATAATAATTAAATTAAATTTATTTAAAATTATACTTTTTGGGAAGCTTATAATTAGGATTGTACATAATTACAAAAAATAAATTTTAAATGAATTCATTTGATCCCCCAAAAGGTAAATTAAAAGTGATTTTTTATCAGCATTTTGATAGGTGTAAAAGAGACTCCATTATAGGTATGGTTTAATACTAGCAGGGTTCTATCCAAGGGGGTTTGACCTAATGTGGTTTGATCAAACCCTCTACAATTGAAATCCTTAAAATGGAACTTTTTTTAAGGCTTAAATCATTATATTTTCTAAAAATATGTGATTTCAGTAAAAATCAAAATCTCCCAAAAATTGTAAACCAACATTGTGGGATCACCCTTGGAACAAATTTGACGTTTTGTACTACCTATCATCTAGAAAAGGATGGGAAGACTAAATTTTTTAATAGATCACTTGGAAATATTTTTAGATTCCTCACAAAAGAACATGGAAAATAGTGGGACTTGGTTCGTCCACAAGCTGAGTATGCCTACAATGATTCAATAAATAGAAGCATTGGGAAAAACCCATTTGAAGTGGTGTATGGTCTAAAACCTAAAGATGTGTTTGAGCTCAGATATTTGAAGGCAATGGAGAATAGGAGTGCTAAGGGATAAAAAAATTCAAATTCCATGAGGGAAATACACCAACAAGTTAGAGAAAATCTACAAAAAAGTGTTGAAAAGTATAAGAAACATGTTGATTTGAAAAGAAGGGATGATCAATTCAAGGTGGGAGACTTGGTCCTTGAACATTTGAAGAAGGAAGGTTGTCAAAGGGAAGGTACACCAAGTTGATAATGAATAAAATGGGCCATGTAGAGTGGTCCTTAAGTTTGGGGCCAATGCTTATGAGATAGAACTCCCTCCTAGAGTGGATATCTCTCCAATCTTGAATGTTGGTTACCTATACCCTTTCAAGGGATCTGTGGATGTAGGTATAGGTGTTGAGATGTTGTTGATGAAGAGTTGGTCAAACATCTACCACCTACTAACCTATTGAAGCTTGCAACCATTTTGGACACTAAGGAGGTGAAGAGAATAAGGAACAAAGTCTATAATGAATAACTTGTGAAGTGGAAAGGATTACCCCCTAAAGATGCAACATGGATGAAATAAGAGGATATTAAAAAGCATGGAACTACTATCCAAGAGCTGATCTTAGATGGAACCTAAGATTCTTTTCTCTCTAGTGTATGGTGTAGGAGCACATAGGAATTTTTTTCAAAATGATGTCAATAGGTGTCTTAGGTTGAGTTTGATGTGTTAATAACATTTTTTGATGTAATAAGGTCTATTTGAGACCATATTTATGTATTCAGCTTGTGCGAGCACTTTTGTTTGCATCCACATGCAAAAAATACTCCTAGGAAGAAATACCTACTCCACCAGCAAAAGGAAACCCCCGAGGGACTGCTAGTGGGAAGGAAAGTGTGCTCAGCGCATCGATAGACTTGCTCTAGGCCTTGTAATAACTATCGGGGAGAAGGGTGGAATAAATTGGCCACTTAGGGATGATGGTAATATGATATGACGAAAGGTTGGGGAAGCACCAACTGAAAGGCCAGGCCTCGGGGATGAAAACAGTTGGCTCATAAGGTCAGGGCTGGCAACCAATTATGTTCCAGGGGTGGAATGAAAAGCAGGGGATGGAAATGGAAAATCGGGAGGGAAAATACTTGACTGCCCCGGATATCTAGCGATAGGAATAGCTAGTGTGGATGAAATAATAGGGGAAAATGAGGAGACCAAAGACATAGAAGAGAGAGAAGAGGGAGGAAACAATACTTGAGGTTCTTGAAGAACTGCAGTCGATACCACTGCTTCTTCACGCTACAACTCCTCCCCTCCAGTCGACTCTCTCGTTCATGGATGCCTCTCTTCCAGAGAATCCTCAAGGTTCACAATAACCATTTTCCTACGACCGGAACTCCTTGGACTCTTCCCACTCGATCTAGAGGAGTTCGAAGGCTCCGACGTTCGTGTGTGTGAAGAGTCCTCCTACTTTGAATGTTGTCTACTAATAGTTGACTCATGTGTTAGATATTTTTCAGCGACAGGGGCATTCTAGGTTACCTCCTCTCTGGGTTTCATTGCAGCTCTTCCCTTCTCATAGTAATTCTCTGAAACCGAAGGATTTGGGGAGTTCTCACTATCTGAATGCTCGTGCACCCAGATGTTGTCAAACTGATTGTCTGACTCTACCTCCAAGAAAAGGCTGCTTGTCTTTATCTCCTTCTTGTATATCTAGAAGTCTCTAATTCTTCTGGGCTTCCATCCAAGCCTAGTCAATTGGCTGCACAAGTACAGGCTCATCTTTTGATTTTGGCTAGGCTTCCCCACAATGTGGTAAAATTTTAACCATGGTAGTCACCCCTCTTTAGTAGGTAAATATTCAAGGCCTACATAAAATTTCAATTTCCCCTCTTCAACATTTCTCCAAGGGTCCCAAAATGGCCAAGGCTCGTGTGGAATTTTTATGCCAATCTCTGACAAATTATTTCCTGGGTTTTATTGTCATGCATCACTTATAATTACCAGCCCAAGACTACCCAACTTAGAGTACAATACCTCCAAGTTGTTAACCTTCAAGCTCTTCTTCTTCACCAGCAATACAGAGCTGAACATGACAAGCAATGTCAAATAGGAAGTCGAATGCCTTCCTCCCCAATAGTCATTCTCAACGTTACTCAGCTACCACAATGCCTCAAGGGCCAGCACTCTGTCAGAGACAATGCACGGGAGCTGGAAGGGTTCCCGGAAAAAACCTTGCATACGGAGCATAGTGAAATCCATACCAAAGAACCAATCACAAGGTGGCAAGAGGCCTCTCAACCATGATTTCTATCTTGGTGACAAACGCATGGACATGCTACTCCTAGATCCATCCAAATCCCACAAGGTTGAGGCTAGGAACGAATCCAAAAATGCGTAATAATCGAAAGTTTTCGACAGGATGGGATTCCATGTTGACACAGGCTTCCGCGCACCACTTTCATCAAAAATGGCCAGGGTCATGAATTGCTTGAAATAATCAAGATTCTGATGCAAATTCAAGTAGACCAGGAAAGAAGAATACCTAAATCTAGAACCAACCTCGAATTCCTATAGCTGTTGGATCATCCCATCAACAATAAGCTTCACCAAGTCCATAAGTGGAGGCATGTTGTTCTTCCTCAACATAAAGATAAGACTCATTTGGAATTCAAAAACCCCTTTGTTTGTATCCAACCCACAAACCAGTGCCAACATAGAATAGACGGAAGAAGACCCCAATTTTAAAAAACCTAGAGCAATTGGGAATCTAAGAGGTGTTGAAACATCTATCGGCTGAGCAGTCTCAATGTGATAAAACTATTGTGTCATCTGGAATGTTCTCCAGCATTCCTGCATCCTTTTTACATCAAAAATCTTCAAAAAATTTCATTAAGGGGAATGGGACGCAGAGAATATCTTGCAGGGCTTGGGGGTTGATAACTACCCTCAAATTAGGGTCACTTATAACTCCAATCTAAGGATCGAAGTTTGTTGCACATGCTGCTACAATTTCTGGGCAATACTACACCAGAGGAACCATGTACTGGGGAAGCCCATAGTTCCATAGATGTTTGTGGAAAGGGTTTGACAATTTCTTCAACTTTTCGCACGGATCCTCCCTTAGGCTCTTCGGATTTCAAGATAACTCAGGATCCAAAATATTATCCCAATCCTCTAATACTAGGGCTTGATTTCTAGGAGAAACTATGCCAAGTATTTTCTGGTCTGCTTGACTGGTAAAGGGTCACGATGGCTTTATTAGGATTCTTGGAGTAGCATAATACTATTGGCCATATATGTCTATGTAGGGTGCAATCAATCTTCGCTCATTAATGCTCTCGGGGACCTGGGCCTATGTTGAACTTCCCGCAATTTTAGCCATTTCTTTTTGTATCCACAAGAGGCTTCATAAACTTTGCAAATGACTTAGCTTCTAAAAATGCTTTCTCTCTTTGCAAATGACTTATCCATTTTCACCTTTTAAAAAATTCTCACCATAAATTCCTTTCGCATGCCTAACCTGCTTTTTGATTTTCATGAAAAATAGCTTAGCAAGTGTACGTGCCAGCCTTTCACATTTAGTTGCCACATGCATCTCCAGCTTTTTCGTGCATGCGAAGAGATTGCCAACCTGCCAAAATACTCTTCAAATTTAAGAGACATGACTTCGCATGAGGTGGCATGTGATTTTTCTTGGACAACATACCAAGACAACCTTGCCATCTTTCACAAATTCTTTTGCATTTACTAATTTCCTGATTGTACTTGGGCACATCACCCAATGACTTTATCAAAAGATTCGCCTTGATTCTATTGGGATGACAACTTCTCATGTAGACACCTGGTCTATTTTCTTTTAATTCATCAACTTGAACGAAGCAAGTTGCAAATGTACCTGATCATTCACATCACTTCACATGTCGTGGCACTAATTATCAAGGCCTGATAGCACCATTTGTCTTTGATGTAATCATAGCTTGCCTCGTCGGGAGAACCCCGGCCAATCTATAAATAGGGCCCTTAGCAACCTTGCTAATCACAATTACCTTCAACATTCTTATTTAGTAGGCCCTAGTTAATCTTAGCAATTTTATTCTCAAGTTAGAGTAGCAAGCAATAATGGAGACGCCGATTAGACTAGTTTACAAAAAGACCCAGGCCGCATTTTTAGGAAAGGTTAGGTGTAGGTGCCTGAAGCGCATGACAATCATAACAAACCTGTTATATGTAAAGGCGATCAAATGGGTCCTAGGAAAAGACTGCGTAGAATACAAGGACCAATACAGGGTAAAAACCAACATCTGCTCTCACTTCATTGCATCGCTTCTAGACATCAGTGTTTCCAAACACAAAATTCTGAACTTGACCAAGCGAGTCTTCCCTCGACGCTACCTTGGAGGATTTGAGAAAGTAGTGCAGGCCACTATATTTGATCATGGGGTCCCTTCTATTCGCAACCTGTATCAGCTGCTACTACATAGAGGACCCATGCCGACCAGGCCCTTTCTATTCATCTTTGAGTTGGAGACCCACGAAGAACATTGCTCCAAGGTTTGTGTTGTCTACTACTTCCTCATGTGGATACATCATATTGAACCATTCCACAACCTGCAATGGTACCAGGATTTCAAGAGAATGGTGTTTCCTCACCTTGCACCATCGGTTGCTACTGTTGATGTTCCCTCCTCTGCTTGAGAATTGCAAAGAAAAATAATCCCAATTTTTCCTTTTTCCCTTTTGTCAGCCTCCCACCCCTTAGTGGATATATATGTATATTTTGATACAAGTCCACTTGCCTCTACTGTATATAATGTAAATGTTTCAACAATAATATAATACTCATTTTTTTCATATCTTGGCTCATTTACAATGTATCTCAATTTTTTACAATACTGTTGTCGTTTTCAAAAACCACTGAGAAAACCCAAAACTTAAAGGAGAAAAAATAATTACATATTTAAAATTTACAAATCCACTGCATAAGAAGAACTAATTAAACTTTTTAAGGTGTGTTTCATCAATTGGAATATCAAAGGAATTACCTTCCATGTCTTCTAACTCGAAAGAGTTAAACTGTTTGCACTGAATAATCTTAAAAGGCCCTTCCCAAAGACTATCAAACTTTCTGTGTTGGTCGAGCTTTTCCCTGCACTCGTTGAACTTGAGCACCAAGTCCCCGCATTTTAGCTCCTGGTCAGACGTCCTTCTTTCAAACCACTTCTTCACCACCTACTCGCGGTTGTTCATGGCCTTGAGAGCATGCTCTCTTTTCTCTTGTACTTCCACTAACTCAAAAAACCATACCTCAATAGCTCAATTTTGCTCGATTTCAAGAGATTTGAGCAATTGGAGAGTAGGGATTTCCATAGCAATAGGCAGCAATGCCTCCTTCCCATATACCATCTCATAAGGGGATGTCTTTAATATTTGCTTGGGTGTGATACGGTCTACCCACAGCACTGTTCGGAGGTTTTTATGCCACTCCCTTTGGTGTTCCGAGCCTATCTTTTTGATTAACCTGATGAGGTTTTTGTTTGTATATTCTATGAGGCCATTCCCCTAAGGGTAATAATTAGAATAGGTTTTCAAGAAAACCCCATATTTCAATACAAATTGGCTCATCTTAGAGCCGAGGAAAGCTTTAGCATTGTTAAGAATAATTGTTTTCGGCAGGCCAAATCTGGCTACCAACTCCTCCAAGAAGTTAACAATCTCTACTTCTGTTGCATTTTTAATGACACCGCCTCTACCCATCTGGTGAAGTAGTCAGTTGCTATCAATATCCCCCTGTGTCCAGCTGATGAAAAAGGGTTAATCATACCAATGAAGTCCTACCCCATTGAGTAAAAGGTTCTTCCACTACTATAGGTCTTAATGGCATAGCAACATTCTTTCTCTTTCCAACATAAAATTGGCATTCACTGCAAGACTTTACTAATGAAAATGAGTCATTGAATAGTGTTGACCAAAAATAACCAGCACATAAAATTTTAATTGCAGTAGTTCTTGAAGAAAAGTGCCCCCCAACTGGGCCATTGTGATATTGATCTAATATTCTTTTGGCCTGTTCCTCATTCACACATCTTAGCAAGACACCATTAAAATTTCTTTCGAAAAGTACTCCTTCTAAGATAATATAACTATTATTCTGCAACCAATAGAACCGTCTCTTAAAGGAAGGGGCATTGGTCGGATACCTTCCTCTTTGCATGAAGTTTATCCTAGCCTCCAGCCAATTGCCCTTGGAGCTTTCTTCAATTAGTAACATAGGTTCCAAGGCTTTGAGCTTCATCATTGGTACATTGTTTTTGGTGAGGTACTCGCACAGTCCTTTTCCCTTAACAGTCTTGATAGGCCTGATCTCAATATCATACTCCAAGATCTTGGTAATCCAGTTAGCTCTTTCTCGATGATTTCTCCTTCCATAATATATTCTCGCACACTAGGATGTGGTATACAAATAATCACCTTATTGTATGATATCAAGTGTTGAAACTTCTTAAGCCCTTTCACAATAGCAAAGGCCTGCTTTTCTACAAAATTGTACCTTACCTCATACTCCTTTAAGGTGCATGAGTAGAAAGCAATAGGAGATTCCTTTTTATCTTCATCATCCTTCTGCATAAGCACAGTGGCAATACTATTGCCACCCCCAAAAACATACATGATAAAGTCCTTTGACAGGTATGGGTTGATTAATACAGGTGTTGAAGAAATAACCTCTTATATAAGCTCAAAAGCCTTTCTGGCATCCGCCATCCACTCGAGAATCTGGTCATTTTTTAGCATCAAGGTAATCATTTGAACGATCCCTACAAAATCTACAATGAATCGACTGATGAAATTGACCTTACCCAAAAAATATTGCACTCCCTTCTTGTTTACAAGTAGAGGATGCTCTCAGATTGCATCAAATCTTTTAGGATCGATGGAAATGCCCTCCTTCGAGAGCACATATCCCAATATCTTCCCCTGGGGGACTCCAAACACACATTTCTTCAAGTTTAGAGAAATCCTGAATTCCTGGCACTTCTAGAAGACAAGCTCTAAATGATCAAAGTGATCATCAGCGGATTTGGAAAATAGTGTCAAGTCATCCAGATAGATAAGTATAATCTTATCTATTAAATCCCTAAAGGCAATATCCATAGCTCTCTAAAAGTTGGCTCCAGCATTTGAAATTCCAAAGGGCATCTTGGAATATGCATATGTTCCCCACTTTGTGGTGAATGTTGTTTTGTGTTGGTCTTCTTCTTCTACATGAATCTGATTGTAGCCCAAAAATCCATCCAACATTGAAAATATTTCAAAACTAGCTACGGTTTGTAAAATTACCCTCATTGAAGGCAGGGGGTAATGATCCTTTAGCAACACCCTATTTAGGTCTCGAAAGTCTACACACAGTCGTATATCACCATTCTTCTTCCAAACTGGCACCAGGTTTGACACCCAAGTGCTATGTTTGATTGGGAACACTATTCATGATGAAATCAATTTATTCAACTCTTGTGACATGAGTGACTCAATCTTCGGGTTCACAGGCCTCTGTCTCTAACGAATAGGCTTCACTCCTTCCGATAGCTCAATTGTATGTTGAATAATCTTGGGGTCATATCCATTAAGATCGTCATATGATCAGGGTACTATGCTCAATTATTCCTTGCAGAAGTGCTTCAGCCTGTCTTTATTCTTTTGAGATACTTCCTTACCGACCTTGAGCTTTATGTCTTCTTCGATATGCAAATTGGTGTAGTTGCATTTGTTAGCTACAAGCTTCCTTTTATCTTTCCTTGCATCGTCAGAATCATAAAGACTTTCCAGAGTGACTAGGCCCCTTAGAAGCTTGTTGGATTTCAACTGGATTACTTGATCCCCGTAGGCTTCAGCGATCTTTGGTTGCAATTGGTCAAAAAATTTCCCAGATGACTAGAGAAATGACGCAATATGAGCATCACTATCAAACACTTGCTAGTCTTGATTATTGTTCAGAACAACAAGTCATACAATTACTCTCACTGCATGTTTATTCTTTAACAACTCGAAAGTTGGCTCAAACCGAGCCCCGACAATTGCCATCCAGATAGCTTTAGAGTTCTTCTCTCTCTGTATAGCCTGAATATTAAATGCCTCAAAGCTTCCAATAAGATCCCAGACCCTATGCTAGTATGATCACATACGGACATTCTTTGCAGCAGAAATCCCTTAGATTTGGTTGACCACCAATTCTGAATCTCTAAAAACTCTTATTTTCTTTACGCCCATTTGTTCTGCAAGGCTCAAACCATGGACAAGACCTTCATATTCTACTTCGTTGTTCGAGCATGCGAACAGGAAGAAATAAGACCTTAAGGTCTTTTCTTTGGATGGAGATGTCAAACATATTCCTTTTCCAGCTCCTACTCTGCATCTTGCTCCATCAAAGTGCAAAGTCCATAACTCCAAGGATGTTTCACCTCCAAACTCTTTAGTAACTCTGGGCATAATCTGTCCTTCCTCATGTATGACATAGGTTTTGAGCCTAGCTGCATGATAATTTCCAAAAGGGTCTGAGTCTATAAACTCATTCAATAGAGCTTCATCATTCTCCGTCTGGGAGCTAGTTGCCTCTTCTTCTTCCAAAAATTCAATATTGAACCTTTCTTCCTGAGTAATTGAAGTATGTGCCGCTTCAAAGTTGAGCAGGGCCTCATTAGCAACATGTTCGGAATGCAAAGTTTCTGACAATAGTTTCATCTTAGCTCCATGTTTGGTTCTCAAGATCAGGTGTGACCAATCTAGTGCTAGATATCCTCCAACATTTTTTGTGAACTCTCGGGACAAACATATCCCGAACAGAGGAGGGACATCAATGAGTATGGTATCCTGATTCACAGTGATACTGGGGTAGGAAAAAAATTTCATAGGCAATCCCTTGATTACCCCGGCGATATCAACCTTATTTTCGTCTAGCTGCATGACTCCCTTGTTAAGAGGCTAATATTTTAACCCCAAAGCATCAACTACTTGCTTAGGCATGACAGTGGTGCTAGCGCCAGAGTCAATCATACAATTATATAATAAATTTTTGCCAATGATAAGTGTTAGAAAGAAAGGCTTAGGTTTAGGCTTACTCTCTTTTCTAGCTTCAAGCTTTTCTTTTGGTTGATTTGTTAGCACTTTATCCAAGTTCGGCTTGGATATATTTTCTTCACTAGGCTGACTAGGCATATTTACATCTTCGTCTCCCGAAAATGCTTTCTGTAATAGCACCTTTTTCTCCAGAATAGCCAGGACATCCCACAAAGAAGCATTGGCAGAGGACTTCTTTAGTTTTTCCACCACATTGAACTGCGCTCGCAACTGATGAGTCACAAATACTTTCTCCTTAGGTATCGCAGTTTGTGTAAGCCTCGCAGCTGGTATATCCGGCTATTTGGCAATAGTCAGGGTGATCATGGGAGCCTTTTCCTTTGGAGGAGGTGGATTCGAAGAGCTGGGAGTAGATGCTTTAGATTGCTATGGGACTGATGATGGGCCTACTGACGGATTGGGCATCAACTGAGATGGAGCATTGGTCGACAGAGATGTGCATTCTCCGGTGAGTCTCAACTTTGAACGTGTGTTGTAGTTTGATTGCACTCAAGGCACTTGAGTTATAGGAATTTCATTCGGAAATGTTGATTCTTCTCCTTCCATCCATGAAAAGAGCACTTGGTCTAGAACTATGTCTAACTCCTGCTCTATGGACATCCCTTGCTTTTGAGCAGTGAGGACTGCATTATTCATCTTCTTAGAGGCATATAACTAGTTTTCGGGATCAGGTGCACTACTTTGGCTACGTTGCTCTGCAATCTTCTATTGCAAATTTCCCCGTGGATAATTTCAAAGCATGTGTGCATCATTACAAGGAAAACACCATGAATTAGTGTCCTTGGCTAGGTTATTTTGTCCTGCAACTAGCTCCTTACTTGAACTAGGATGGATGGTCTGCATCACCAGGGTCGCTAGAACAAATTGGTTATTCGGTTGACCTTGAGTATTGTCGTGTGGTATATCTTGCCACTGATTTGATTGGTAAGGACCTTTTTCACCTTGAAAATTTTGCTAGGTCAGCTTCTGATAGCTATATTATTCTCGCTTCATGGTAGTCAATTCATTTTTTATATTCCGCATCTGTTCTCTCATCTCGTTCATCTCGGCCATCAAGGGGTTAGGCACTGGAGCTACACTCAGCGTCCTTCCCAGGTACACGTACATAGATTGGGGAGGAGTTGCAGGAGAGCTAGTCAAAGCTGCTTCAGCTTCTATGACGTTCAATTCTGGGAACAATCGCATGATTGGTCTTGGTGCCAACTTTCCAGTAGTAATAAGGTTGCGACGTTCAATTCTGGGAACAATGGCATGATTGGTCTTGGTGCCAACTTTCCAGTAGTAATAAGGTTATTCTTTGTAGTAATAGCAAGACCATAAGCATTAGGTAGAGTATCTCCACCAAGAGCCTATAGCATCATTGAAGTATTAGCATTAATGGACTTCAAATAGAACATGAACGCCAAATTTAGAGACGGCCGACTACCAACAAGCACTCTCTGCCAAGTCAAATGAAACTGCGCATTGAATTCAGGAAAAGCTTCATGAGGAGCTCACTTTATGTTGGCCAACTGATGATATAACAGAGACTTATCACCAGCATTTAAAAAATGCTCATAAAATGGGGTTCCAAGATTATCCCAAGTAGCAATCGTATTAGCCTGAAGAGTTCTATACCAGTTCAACACCTTTCCACAGAATGAGGCAGCAAGCAATCTTAGAGCTTAATTTTCATTTGAAACACCATGCACCAGACATGCATCTACCACATCTTGCAAGTGCTTTGTCGGTGTCTTCGATTCATCTCTGGAATACTTAGGGCTAGCTTTTAGAGAAGAAGTAGGGATTGGAGCCCATACTGCAGGAGGCACAAGTGCTACTAAAGGATTGCCAGCATTCGAGGCTACATAATTTCTAGCAGCCATAGGTGCAGGGGATGGAGGAGAAGGAAGAGGTGAAGGACTACCTTTCTGACCTCTCAAGAAAACAAAAACTAACAATGATACTAGGCCAAGGAATCTTGCAGTTTGTGACCTAATTACAGGTCCATGGCTCATTCACACTTATATATCAAGTGAACGTGTTAGTTTGCGTCCCACCGGGCGTGCTAGAAAAATAATTGTTGATGCAAAGTTTTGCAGGGGGGCAACAGTCTTATGGGAAACTTAGCTACTGGGGGACATAGTGCGCTTAGCTAAGTGACCTCTAGATTTTATTGAAGCCGACTCTTCATTTTTAGTGGGGAGGTAAAGGGTTTAGAAAGACAACAAGAAATATTAAAATCTAGACTAAGGGAAATGTGCCAAATCATGAATGAAACCACATGGGCATAGTGTTGAAAGCAAAGGCTCGAACCATAAATTGTTGTCTATCAAGTAGATTATCTAGAAACACTTCAGACATAAGAAACACCCTTAAATTGCATAGCATAATCTAATACAAATTCGGCCAACACAGAGAGTTCAAACATGGTCTTTATTTATTAAGCTATAGAATATTACAAAAGTTGAAGAACAGGCATTCATATGCTATAGGAAAATAAAAGCACAGTCTAAAAATCTTATCAAATGCATGAAAAAAAAAAAGGTCGAATTGATTGGCACAGTCTGCAAACTTTAAGTTCAATAAAAATATTACAAAGGCTATTCCCAATGCTCAAGAAGTTTTTATCTATCCAACAACAACCTAACAAAAGAGAAAAAGAGTTGCTTAAATAAGCCAGCCCACCACCTAAAAGCCACATTGAGAAAGATGCTCTGGAAAAACATCGACGTTCCAAATCTCCTTGAGCCAGCACCAAATAGGAAGATCACCTAGTAGTGTGCCAGCAAATCCGTCCTCCGAGAAAAGAAGGCCATGCAGCAGCAGCAAAGGACATGTGGCATCGAAGAAGAAAACACGGCAGAAAAAGAGAACAAACAACATAGGCGGCAACTCCCAAAAAACCGACGCACAAGAATATGCCACATGTCAAGCAAACGGAGCCTAGAAAATTAATGAGGGACACCCCAATGAAAAGCTCCAAGAGGAAGCCACATGGGCGACGCCGAGCGAAGATAACTACGAAGTGGGCCTAGCTCGGGAAACAGCCAAAGAAAGCCACGCGTCACAGACACGGAACTCGGTAGAGGCAAAAGCGAAGTGGAGCGATAGGAATCTCCATTAGGAGGCCACATGGAAAACGTCAAGAAGTTGTGAGCGATAAAAGACAAGGCAAAGTCATGAAGGAAAGATAACCATGAAAGCTAGCGGTTTGTGAAATAAAGTTCACAGTACTCAGCCATGTTCTTTTTGCAAGTGAACATGTGTCTGTAAGATTTCAGGATGGTATGTCCTTGAGGTGTGACAAACAACATTCCAACACCAGATTTGTGTTGCATGTAAGACCCATCAAAATATAACATCCACTATTGTGAGGATATGGTCAGGACGTCTGCATCAAGAAACTCAATATGAATTGGATGATCATCTTGCAATGGTGCTTCAGCTAACTGATCCATTATCACTTGACCCTTGATTTCTCTTTGATCCACATACTGAATGTCGAATTCGCTCAAAATCATTACCCACTTGGCTAGTCTTCCAGTGAGGGCATCTTTGTTGAGTAAATACTTCAATGGAATGATCTTAGCTATGAGTTTAACAATATGAGTTAACATGTAATGCCACAACTGTTGAGTAGCAAATACTACCTCCAGACAAGCTTTTTTGATGAAGGTGTAGTTGATTTCATAGTTGTTCAATGTTTTGTTGATATAATAAATAGCCCTTTCTTTTCCTGTAGAGTCTTCTTGTGCTAATAGAGCACCCAAAGATACTTTAGTTGTTGCTATGTAGAGTAATAATAGTTTTTCTTCTATTGATGGTACTAGTATGGGTGGATACATTAGATACTATTTCAGTTGATTGAAAGTTGCTTTACATTTTTCATCCCACTTGAAGGAAACATTCTTGTGTAGCAAGTAATTAAAAGGATGCATTTTATCCACTAGTTGTGCAATGAACCTCCTGATAGATTGGAAACATCCCTGTAGAGATCTTAGATTCCTGATATTATTTGGTGGTAGCATTTCCATGATAGCTTTGATTTTGGTGGGATCCACTTCAATGCCTTTTTTGAGACTATGTACCCCAATAGTTTTGTTGATATCACGCCAAACACACATTTCTTTGGGTTTAATCTTACATTGAATTTTTCCATTCGAGTGAATATTTTATCTAGGATTTCTAGGTGTCCCTCTCTGGTGAAAGATTTTTCTAAGAGGTCATCTACATAATCCTTTGTGAAGGTGTGCATCATTTCATGGAAAATGGTTGTCATCGCTTGTTGATATGTGGCTCCTGCATTCTTGAATCCAAATGGCATGACATTCCAACAAAATGTAACCCATGGATAGGTGAAAGTTGTCTTATCTTTGTCTTCCAGTGCTATTTTGATCTAATTGTATCCTGAAAAAACCATCCATGAGTCATAACATGGTGTGTCCTACTGTCAATTCCACAATGATATCAATGTTCAGCAAAGGAAAATCATCCTTTGAGCATGCTTTGTTAAGATCTTTGAAATCAATACATATTATGATGTTGTCATCTAGTTTAGAGACTAGTACAATATTGGAAATCCACTCACAACAATCGATTGGATGGAGGAACCTGACATCTAACAATTTCTTCATTTCTACTTTTACTAACAAGGCGATATGCGGATTCATTTTCCTTAGTTTTTTCTCGACGGGCTTCACCCCAGGTGGTAGGGATAAGTGATGCATTATCAAATTTGGATCTACCCCTTGTATGTTAGCTTAGGACCAAGCAAATTTGACTTGTCTCTTCTAAAAGAATTTGATGAAATCATGTTTTTCCTATACTGTCATGGAGGCTACTAGATGTAGAGTTTTTATTGTCTTTGTCATACCAATGTTGATGGATTGTGTAGGTTCAACCAGTACTGATGATCTTTCATAATATTTTTTTGGAAGAGTTTCAAATCTCCCATCCTTCGGTGCCTCAGAGAGTTTTTCACCATTGGATATGCTCTTTATTTTTACTATTTCTTGATCTAATATTGTCATTAAATGGTTTTCACCATTAGATCAATTTTTGATATTTTTGATTTTGCAACTGAAAGATTTGGCACTCCCTTGGCTTAAAGCTTCGTTATGAGATTCATGGGTGGAACTCATTTTTGGGTTGTTAGAACAAAGGAATTTAATAATGGCATCATCCTTTGCAAGCATAGGGGTGTCGAGAGGCTTAGTTCGCTCCCAGTCCATGAGTTCAGGATGTATTAGAGGCAAGGGGTCATTGGATTGGTCAAGGTCAATAAAAGAGAGGGTTCTGGTGGAAATATTGTCAATTTTTTTGATAGCAATGTCGAGGTCTATGATGTTACTCTCCTCCAAATTGTATCTCTTGCTCGATGTTTGTTTTTCCTTACTCGAGCCATCGATATGTTGTGATCCAAATTCAAGAGGTCTAGAACTTGATCTTTTCCCCTCCATATGTATTGGTGCACAACACTATATTATGTCAACTTCCTTATCTTGACAAGATTCCTCATACAGTGAATCCCACTCATACTCATTTGAATCGGTCTCAAAACTAGCTTGTAGTTGTAGGATTCACTCAACAACCTTATCTTTTATGTCTTCCTTTGTTTCTTCTTTGTAGCCTATCCTTTTTTTGTCTTTTGCATGGAGTGTGAGAGGTTGTATTGGTTCTACAATTCCTTCTTTTCTTTTGTTGATAGGTCATTTTCCTTCATACCCCATCTTCTCTAAAAAAAAATTCCCTTTACTAGATTTTTTTGTTTGGACATTAGAATTTGATGCTTGTGATTGTTCTTCATCTTTGTACAGCCAATTTAAAATTTCTTTTGTCTTGAGATTCATCAACTTGGCTACTTTCTTTTATAAATCTACCATCAAAGAGTGTGATTGGTTGTGAAGATGTTGGTCTTGATGTTGATGGTTGTCCATAGGATCTTGGTGAAGGTAGTAACTACGAAAGACACACGGATGGCTCAATTGAAAATTCACCCATACCTTTATCTTTTAACTGGATCTTTTTCTCAAATTGTTTTGATAATAAATTGAGTTGACTTTCCTGATTTGGTGGAGTAGAATCACCAATGCCTTTGTCTTTTGATTGGACCTTTTCCTCAAGTTGATTTGATGAAGAATTTGATTGAATTTTGTTACCTAATGGAGTACAATCACTGATACTTTTATCCTTTGACTGAACTTTCTTCTCAACCCACTTTGACAAAGAGTTTGATTGTCTTTCATTATTTGATG
The DNA here is from genome assembly GCA_007115665.2 of Sequoiadendron giganteum. Taxonomy (NCBI): domain Eukaryota; kingdom Viridiplantae; phylum Streptophyta; class Pinopsida; order Cupressales; family Cupressaceae; genus Sequoiadendron; species Sequoiadendron giganteum. Next base: position 567,986,105 of record CM021105.1, on the reverse strand, counting down.
AACTAGGAGTCTGAGATTCTCTGTTATGTCACACAAAAGTGTCTTCGACTATTTTGAGTATATTGCAATATTGAGGATTGTTGGAATCAACTTAAATGGTGATTTCTTGTCCATTGAAAGCAAATTTCAAGCATTGATGATACGTTCACGACACTGCTTGCATTTTGAGAATCCAAGGATGTCCCAAGAGTATATTGTATACATCAACTCCTTGTCTAACACTTGGAAAACTATATCTTTGACAATTGGCCCCACTTGAATTGGTAACACAATCAATTCATGGGAGTATCTCTCTTCATCATCATAGGCTTTTATAATGATCTTTCTTCTAGCATCAATGGAATTTTGTAAATATCCAAGGCATGGATAAGTTTTACAGTACATATATTTAGACTTGCTCCACCATCTTTTAGAACATGTTTGACCCAATGTTTATGAATTATGATAGGCCAAAACTGGGGTAAAGAATAAGAAATATTCTAGCTTGGTCTAAGAGTGTCAACCCATGGATCATCTCTTGCGAGAAGTGCTGTGGTAGTATACCTAAGGGAGGAAAGCAGTGAATTAAGGGAGAATGAATTGCAGCTAGAACACGCGTAAATTTCCTAAGTGAAAATCTGGTTCAACCTTCTTATTATGTCTTCCTGTTTGAATTGTGCTAGGAACTGTGACTTCCTGCAACATGAGCTATGACAGCAACAGTTTATTAATAAAAAGAGAAACACGCTTGCTAAAATTAAATTTCAATAAAATATTACAAATCGAACTTACATCATAAGGACTTGTACCAAACTGAACTATAATATAGGTGCTCCAATTAAATCATGTAACTATTAGATTCTGGAAGCTATTGAAATCAAATCAAACAAAACAAAATAATACACAAAAATATTAACAATAAAAAGAATTAAATGTCACCATGCTTCACCAGGGAGTGGGCCCTTGCTCCATGATTTGCAGGTGAGCAAAATAGAAGCCTTCTTACATTGGTTTTATCAGAAAGAACACTATTTTATTTATCAAAATAATATAAAGTCTACATACAATAATCTACACGCAGTAATCTATGTATAGAAAATCTGTCTGCAATAATTATCTCCCTGAGCTAATATTACATAGTATTTATAGCTTCATCATCTAACAGCTACATAAAAGAGCAATCTATTTGTTTTTCCTACATCCAACATACTAACTAATACAATGGTCTACGTATGACCTTTACAACTATCCATGGATTAAAAATAAAATTGTCATAACAACAACTAGTTATGAGAAGAGTTTCGGTTCCCCACATGGTTGGCAATTGTATTCTTTACCACAAACTATTCTCCCTCAAATTGGACTTCCTAATCTATGAGAAGATTACAAAATGGTTTTTAATGCAAACAAGATCACATGTCAAGGATCTCTCCAATGCGAACCACATAGAAATTGGTCGCAACAGTAAATCAGGAAATACTACCTTTAGAAAACTATGTGTATCTTTCAAATCCTTCATTTCCTGAGGATTTTTCCATGTGGAAACCTAATTGTGCCCGTTCTTGACAAAACTCATGTCTTGGAGTTTTCATATTCGTCCTCATCTGCTCGCAAATTACAACGCAAAATTGATTGTTCTTATCTAGCATATTTTGACTGGGAGTATTTGAGCATGAGCGAAAGTGGGTGTATATTAAAAATAGTCTTTTTACAACGGTGGAAAGAAATAGGAAATGGAAATATATTTGATTTTCATCACTTAGCTTGCAAGTGCATCATTGATTTTAAATTCTAATCTTTATTTCCAGCTATTTGGAGAAGTAACAAATTGAGTTGTATAGGAATGTAGCAGCAACATAAATTGGAAGACACCTATAGTTGCAATCATAAAAGTTCATCATAGATAGTGCATGCTCAACCTAGTAACCAGGGAATTATCATGAACACATAAATAGGTCCAATATGAAAGAATTAAATGTGAGTACAATCCATGTGGAAATGTTGAGTGACACGGGAGGCGATAGGAAGCATGCTACAAGATATATTTTTCAAGGCATAAAATAACAATGCTTATTAATAAAGACAATCAATAATTAATTTTCATAATTTACTCTCAAAACTATTTTTAATACCTCTTATATATATGTAACCATATGCTACATAAAATGGGGAAATAGTACGATATGGAATGAAAATGGAACATAGGAATAGGTATGAAAGTGCAGGAAATAGGCTGAATATGACATAAAATGGAACATGATTGGCTCTCATCAAATTAGAACCTCGATGTGGAGGGCAACATTGTGTGGATGGATGAGTGATACGTTATCATGTTCAAAAAATGAAGACAATGAAGTGCAGTCAAGTGTCCAAACACAACCTGGAATTGAAAAACTTCCATGTTATTTGGTACCATGGTGGCTACTAGAGCTTGTTCTAGAATCTCCTTGTGAGCTTGAGAAATTTTGAGAAGTTCCAATATTGATATCTGAGCTGGGATTTTCTGCAATTGATCAAGTATGTTGTCTTGAGTTAAAGGGGCAACAGGTGTTTTAGATGTAGCTCCTTTCAATATTACTTTGTCCTGCCCTCTTTTGGTTGCATTGATTGATTGATGGTCTTGTCTTTCTCTGATTTTAATGACATTAATTTGGTTATCAGTTGCAACAACGTTTGTGGTCAGATCTAATGGCATGATGTCATTGATTTGATTTGATTTGAGATTGATATTGATGTCATTAAGCTGATTTTTAGTTGTAACAATGTCATGAGTTTGATTATCTGCTAGAATAATGTCATTAGTTTGATAACCAACAGAATAAACTTTTTGTCTATCATTAATTTTAATGTCATTATTCTCATCTTCAATTGTAGAAATATCAAGGATAGTGGTGTCATAAGCATAGTTCACATTTTTTCCTTTGCCATTTACAGAAGAAGGTTCTTAGTTTTCATAATTTGGCAAAGGATTCTTGAATACTCCATGATCATTGTTTGTTTGAGGTCCTTCCACAAATATTGTCTTGTTATCAATAAAATCTTGTACCAAATATTTCAATTGCATGCAATAATTTTTTTTGTGTCCTTTGTTTCAATGAAAATCGCAATAGTATGTATCATTCCACCAAGATGGTTTAACTCTTGGTTTCCAATCTCTTGCGTTTGGTAATGTTATAAGGCTATGTGTGGGAAGCTCTCTTAATTTTGATTCAAGTGACTATCCCAAAGGTGTGAACCTTCTTCCATTTGATGATTTTTGAAATGGTAGTGGTTTAGATTCAGCATTATTCTGATTGTTGTTTTGATTAGCATTTTAATTGGTGTTTTGGTTGTTGTTTTGATTGGTCTTGGTGGTAGCTACTGTCAAGTTAAATATTGGTTTTGCATTTTGTGTTTCAGTTGTAGCATCATTATTACTAGCATTTTTATTTCTTTTCCAAAATTTTGGTTTATCATTGTTGTTGTAATGATTGGAAGAGTTTGTGTTATTTGATCCTTCATTGTACATTTTTAAAACTCCTATCTTGACTAAGGCTTCTTCAATTTTAATTCCATTTTCAATCATTTTATCAAAGGTGGGTGGGCATTGTAATTCAAGTTTATAGCTCATATCATCCTTTAGATTGTCAATGAAGATTTCCATCTTTTCATTTTCGGATATGGGATGAGCATATTTGGCAAACAATTTTCTCCATCTTTTTAAAAGTATGAGAAATGATTCACCCGTTTTTTGTTTTGTATTGAAAAGGTCTTTCATGGTAATTTTGTGTTGGATGTTGTAAGAGTATTGAGTGATGAATTTGTTAACCAATTTTTCAAAGGATCTTATACTAGGTGGAAGTTGCGAAAACAATTGCATGCATTGTCCACCCAAGCTTCATGGGAACAATCTCATCAAGTAAGTCTCCTCATGTGCAAACTCTAAGCTCATTGTTCAAAATTCCCTCACAAGATCTATAGGATCAGTTTTACCATTATATTTATCATACTTTGGGAATTCACAGTGCTTAAGAAAGGGTATCATATTCACAACTTGATCAAAAGGATATGGGTAGATGTCTTGTATCAAGTATAGTTTTGTGGTTCCTCTTTGCATGTCTTGAATCTACTGTTGGATATTTTTCATTCGATTAGTCAAAGTAGCCACTGGATCTGTGTTGGTGGATCAGTTCTAGTCCTTTCAGGTGCTCATTTCAGTTGAGTAACATCAAAGTCATCTGGTAATTTGACACCTTGTTTAGCCAACATTAATAAGTACTTTTCTCCATCTTTTTCTATAACTTTCTTCATGAATTTGTGGAAGTTAGGATCTTGTTGTGTAGTTTGGATGTCCTCCTTAGTTATTTCCTCACCTTTAGGTTGGTGGAATCTATGAAATGGATTTTCTTCACCTCCATCCATGGTGTTTTGAATTTTAATTTCCATTTCCTTAAGTTTTTAATTTTGTGATCTTGTTCAAATGGGTATACAAATGTTATAATTTTCACTAAACTTGGATCTTTGTTTGGAAGAGTGCCAAGGATAATAACTAAGTCAAATAGAATGACAAATTCTATTGATGAGACTAAGTTAAGTATGATTATACAGCTTTGTTTCATGATGGAGGATGATAAATACTGATGATGAAACTCAACTTAACAATCAAATGTGTTTGATGATTCAGACACTTTAAGATGGTAAATCTTAGTTTAATTAATAGAATTTCACTTGTAAAGACCAATTTTATCATGTTTAAGACACTGTTGTGACTGAGGAATGGTTTTGTTTTGAAAAGGATCCTGAAATGTGAGTTTAAATTTTGGACAGACAGTGAATTTTGGTCTCTGGTTTTGAATTAACTGGATGTGCTAAAATAGGGTACAAATATGCTATAATTTGGAATGGATGCACTGAAAGATGGCCTGGATGCACCAGACTGTCCCCTAGATGGGCCAGAAAATGGACTCAATGCGCTAGACAATGACTCAGATGTGCCAGAACATGGACTAAATGCACTAAAAGATAGGTTATATGCATTGGAAAATAATTCAAATATGCTAGAAAATGGGCTTTATGCACCAAAGCAATCCAATGATGAGCTAGACTGTCCCTAAATGTGATTTGAACTAAATTCTTTACTGGACTATCAGGTAAATGCGTAAATGAATAAGTAAATACACTGGAAGGTGGAATAGATGCACCGAAAAATTCCCTAGATGTGTTGGAAAATGGACCATATGTGGTGAAAAATGACTCAGATGCACCAAAATACAAGCTCAATGCACTAAAATTGGAAATGTGTGCACTAATCTAGAAAATGTTCATTGTTTTAACAGTCTGTCTAGTTATTTTTCTTTTAATCAATGAAATATATGTTTCTAGGGAGTAATTTTCTGATCAATGATTATTTTTTTAGTTTTCTTGTCCGTGAAACTTGTAAATTAAGGGCTCTTAAATGGATGATTTCTTGAATTATGACTTCAAACACAATATCAAGTTGTAAAACAATTGTTTCAAGCCTAGGAACTAAAACATGAAGTGTGTGTGTTCAAGAATCTAGTCTAATTTTTTTGATTTCCATAGGTATAGAACAAGAGAAAACAAATCAAATACGGTTCTAATGTCAAGGGTCACTTAAAATATCACAACCCACATCTTAGAACTATGTCAACTCACATAGCCATGTCACCCCCTAGAGGGCGCCTATGTTTTTGCCTTTCCTAGGTCTTAACCAAAGTTGAATCCTCCACTTTTGGCCAGTAATCCTTGATATTTATATGGTGAGTATATTGGGGGCAGATTCTTCCCTCCCCTTGCACTATGATATAGAAAATGCTCAGAGACTGACTCGTTTGGCTTCTATACTTAAGGTTCATAGTAAGGGTTTATGTTCGATGTGGTAAATGATAAAATCCCTCAGTAGACCTCCCAACCTTTAGAACAAAGGCTTTGGGGATGGTTATCTTGCACACTTCTGTTGAATTATGGGTTTCCCCAAATTCACTTTTGATTATAGTGGGTCAAAAAACTTGGCTTTAGTCATTCCCAGTTAGGTCGTTCCCATAAGGTGAGTACTTTTTCCCACTATGATAGGCCTTCTAAAGGTATTAACATAGCATAAAAGAGTGAGTCTCGCATTTTGGTCACCCACTGAATGGGAGAGCATGGGCCTATCGCTTTACAAACACAATGCAAAAGGGGTTCATTAACCTTTTAATTAAACTAGGTGCCTAATTTAATCAAAAGAAAGAAAAAATAACTCCAACCCCTACAAACACCATTAGTAGTTTGAGCTATTTTTCTTTGACGAGCGTATTAAGCACCAGCAACACAAAAAATATTGATCAGTTCTCAAAAAAATTAATTTCTATAAAATATACTAGATGTGCTAAAACATTAACCATATGCACTAAAATATCACACATATGTGCTAAATGAACTACTGAATGCGCTAGAGAACCTACTAAATATGCTAAAAGAAATTCCTAATGCGCTAAAACAACCCCTAAATGTGCTAAAATATGATCCATATGCACTAAAAGATGGCTTGTATGCATTGTAACAGGGACCAGATGCCCCAGAAGATGTTTCATATGCATTGAAAGAACTCACAGATACACTACATAAAAGTTCATGTCCATCCTATTCACAAAAACTTTCCTGAAATTGTTAAAATTAGGGTTGATCCCATGGTGGACGCCACAATGTATCATCTAAGTTAACTAAAATGTGTAAATAAGTAATAAAACAACACACAATAAATGAAGCATATTATATTAGAGAACTCAAATCACAAATCTAATTGAATTGAAACACAATAAATTCCCTAAAGTCATCCCATTGTTCTCTATCCTCAAGGATTCATTAAATCATAATGGCTCTTAGATTGTGTATGCACTATGATTGTTAGAAAGACAACTTGAAGAACGAGATGCTAGAAATGCAGTAAATCTATCCCTACATGATGATTGACAAACCATATGATGTAATTCTATGATAATGGTGTTGTTGCATGAAGATTCTATGCTAGTGATGTAATGAAACTATAGAAATCAAGATGCAGCTAATGATGAAGCCATGATTCTAAACTAATATGCTTCTAAAGGCTAATTGCTTGATTCTCAAATGCTCTAATAGAATTTCTACAGAGTAAGTTTTCTCAAAGTTGGGATCCATTTGTTGTAGAATGAGGTTGTATTTATAGATTGTCCAAAGCATAAAATGATGTTGTAGCAAGCAATAGTTTGGATTTGATCTTGGAGGATGAAGGGTGGAGGATGAAGAAGTTAGAGAGAATCATGGAGAGTGTTCCCTTTACTAAAACATTCTGCCAAGTGTAGAAGAGAATAAATGGAGGAAGAGAGCCAATTGTCTCAAGTTTGTTTTAGAATTTGTTGAGGAAAAAACCCATTTAAATATTAAGGATATTTAAATTCATGAGACACATGATGAAGTGGAAAGAGAAAAAGCTATAGACATGTGACTAAATTCAAATTTGGAATTATTTAAATTTATTACTTGGAGATATTAATTAAATAAAACAAACTATTTGAAATTTTTTATTTAATTAAATTGGAAGAATACAATTTTAGATAAGAAGAATTAGAAAATGTGAACTATATAAATAAATTTAGAATTTATTTATAAGTAGAGAAATTATAAGGTTTATTAATTAAATAACTCGTATATAATTAACTGGATTATCTAGACTAATTTTAGGTGTATACACATACCTCACCCCAAGTAAGGCCATAGATGACAGATGGATCACACAATAGGAAAAGGAAAGCCTCCATCAAGAAAGGCCCAAAGCTTCAACAACAATCACATCACACATGAGCCCACCAACAACCACGAGCTCCCAACAGCTACCCACAATAGCTACCAACATTAACAATGAAACTATCGACAACAACCCTTCCGTCGTCAACAAAAGCTACCACACAACAAAGCTAGCAAAAGAGGGAAACATAAAAATGAGCCCACCAATAGCCAAGAGCTCCAAGCAGGAACCCGCAACAAAAACCGTAAAAGAAAAACCTATTGTTGACAAAAAATTGACTTCCAACAGTAGTCCTCTATGGAGAAAAGGGAAACCTTCACAGGAAAAAAGAAGGGAGCCAGCCAATCCATTCAACACCCCATCCTCCTTGACATTCCAATCAAGAATAAGAGAAAGGAAAAGATCCCAATAGATTCCTAACACAGGAGAACCAAACCTCACCCCAAACATTAGCAAGAAATTTGTTGCCAACAACAACCCAGAAATACCAACAATAACATCTCCCAAAGACATGCCAACTGCAACCCAGTCGTCAGTCACCTGTAATCCGTTAGTCGTCCACGACCTGTTAGCCAAGTACAACCCATCTGCCTCATCCTCATATTCAACATCTCCTTCACCCTATGCAACATAGGAATTCAAACTCCTACCCTTGCTCCTATGTAATTATTATTTGGATTTATGTATGTGTAACTAATTTAATAAAACCATGATTAAATTATAATAATTATGTGTAACTAATTTAATAAAACCATGATCAAATAAAACAAAATCTATCAATTAGTTAACTAATTGCTTAAAATGGTTAAAAACTATCTGAAAAGGAAAATTAATAAAGTGAATCGATTAATTGTTTGAGAAAATTAATTAGTCATTAAATTATGCTAACTGATTAATAATAAAAATATTAAATCCTTATCTACTCCATTGTTCCTCATCTACATCCTCAAAAACCTATAAATTGAGATCAACTCCTTATCTTTCACAATTTATAATCTCATTTGAGTTGGTAAATGCTATCATAATGAGCAATATTAATACAAATCTTATCCAAAATGCTCTATCTGAGGTTTGCATGTGGTGTTAGAGAAAACATTTTTTAGTTTTTTCCATTCCTATTTGTGTTATTTTAATGTTGCATGCTTAATTTTGCCACTTTTGAAATACCCATTATTTTTTCAATTTATTTTTTAACTAATATAGACAACTAGTGTAAAAAAATTTATTTTGAAGATTAGCTTCAAGAATGAGACTAGACTCAACTGATAATGAAGGTAAATTATTGTCGTTACCTAGAGCTAATAGTTTAGGTGAAATATATGTATTTTTTTAGTATGTAATTATTTTTTGATGTGTGTTCTATCATGTGATTATTTACTAGTAATGATAGGGCTTATTTTTTTTATATACTTGATTGTTATTAGTTGCATTTTTTGCATTTGATAATAAAGATGAAATATATACACTCATTGAATCACTACAAGCCATACTTTATTTTCTAATGCTTAACACACGTAAGACAACAAAAACTGCTACAATTTTTCATCCACACTTCATAGTCTTACAACCTAAAAGATGACAATATATGTAGCAACCTTTCCTCTGTTATGGAAAACAATAAATTTTAATTCAAAGTTAATATTTTACATTCAAAAGACTACAAAATTCTGATCTTGAGAAAAATAATCAAAAAAGTGATTTTGATCTTTGTAAACTTGTATTAATAAGTTGAAAAGAAAATAATATTTAATTACTATTAAAATATGTTGTCAAAAAATATGTCTACTGCTTGACCCCAATATTTATAGGAGCTCGATAAAAACAAAAATTTGGGATAGTGGTTGTAGGTGGGACAATAGTTAGAAGAATAATGTATTGGTTCATTCCATTTTAAAAATAAATCAGTCGAATAATTTTGATTTTTGAAAACTTCATTTAAAAAAAATATCAAAAAATGATTTTGATCTTCATAAATTGTAAAAAAAAAAATATTTATGTCCATTTTTTTTACCCTACTATTTATAGGAGCTCTCTAAAGTTTGAATAGAAAGGCGTGTAAACAAATATTCTAAGTTTTTCATTCTCGGCGAGGGTCCCTTCTAGTGGACTTTTCATTTAATGGAAAACATAACTGGAAAACTTTAATGTTTCCTTAATCACCATGACTAAGGTTTCGGTCTTATCTCATTTTCAAAAAGAAAATTCTACTTCACGTGGGCTCCTTTTCTGTTTCTCGGAAGCCTCTCACGCAGTCGGTCATTTTGCAGAACAAAGCAAAGCCAATGCCATTTATTTTTAAATATTGAGCGTTCAACATACCATTCAAAGGGCGGCTCCCATGAACTCAACCAGGGATCTGGGAATCTCCCTAAAATATTTAATAACAAGTTGCAATGTGGGATCAGGAGATATATTTCCTGATTAGTTTAGACATTGAATAACTCTGACCAATATGAATAGCTCTGACCAATATGACTGCAAACAGGGTTTAAAAACTAACTTGCAAAAAGCCGATTGCTGGTTGTGCTCAAATATATTTGTCTGTTCTTTCATTCCCTCTCAGATATTGGCATCTCATAAGCGAAGTCTCTTTTAGCTAAACTGTGAGTTCAGTTTTCCACTTTCCTTTTAAATTTTTTTAGTAGTTTCTTATTGTGGCTAGCATAGATCATTCTAACTGCTAAGAATGACTATATAAGCATCACTCAAAATTATTATAAGTTGGTTAGCTTTCATCCTATCTCTAGAATATTGATTTTTTAACACTTAGACATAAACATAATTTTTTGTGTTCCTTAGCTAGAATATCTCATTGAGGTAGAGATATTTATCCCTTCAAGATCTTGGTGATACATTTCCCTTTCCCTTTTTGTTACTATTTTCCTTTCTGGATTATAATTACATAGTTGAATTTCTAGAATTTTAGTTTATCTCTTCACTAGTGATTTACTTTATGTTTTCTTGGTTCACTATTGCATAAATAGGTCATCATTTTTAATGATATTTTTATTCTATCAATTTTCACTATACAAGACTACAATGCATTACATAGACATTTACACTTAGCCTAGTGTCCATTCCAATATGATTTAAATTTTAGTGCAAGTTCTAAATTTTGTCATATTTTTCTAGTTTATCACCAACTTGTCATTTATCTCATTCATTTTCCAATAAAGAGTAACAGTTTGTTTCTATTTAATTGTTTTAGTTTTTTTGAATAATTTAAATTATTTTTAGTTAAAATACTTTAGATTAATAAGAAAAAAATTCCTTAAAACATTAATAGATTAGTTCTTAAACTAAAAGAGGATGATTAATCTATGTGCAAAATCTATTTCAAGATCACTCAACGAAGGAAGCTAATCATTCTTTTTATAATTCAAATTTTAATCCCTACACGCACTAAATAAAAAATCCACTCTTTCTTACTAGAAAAATATATTTATTCTCTAATTTTCTCTTAGGTACTCATGTTTAAGACTCCTTTTTCTAGGTTCCTTCAAATTCTTATTATCATTAGTTGTATATATTTCTTCAATATTTTCTCTCTAAAAACTAAGATAAAATAAGATAAGGATTTCATTATGTCACATGTGATTTACGTTGTCTTCCCGAATATTATAATAGCTTGGGAATGATTGATGTACAATTTTTATATGCACTTATCTATGTTGTGCATGGCTTATCAAATCCTCTAAGAGAATCAAGCCTATAAAATTTTCCTAAGGAATTTTATCTTCTAATTTTTCTTTACAAACACACAACATAGAATAATATATGATTCCATACCCTTCTTATTATTGTTTTTGATTGAGGAAAAAATGGGTTTTATAGGAACCCAAAACCACAAAGTTTACAAACTAAAAAAAGATATATCAATAAAATTCCACGAAAAAACAGGTTGCAACTAAAGATAATCGGAAAAGACCAGCAACCACCTGCAAAAACTAGCAAAAGGAAAGCAAAAGATCAACGACAGCGGAAACACAACCAAACCTAATCCAGAGACTTTAAAGTCTTCTCCACTTCCGTCTGCAGGATGTCCAAATCCTGGGCCACCATTCTCAGATCTTGAGTCTCAAACAACGTAGTATCCTATCTTTTCTTCATGTTAGCCCCAGTTCTCTTTGAAGAACCCAAATCCTTTGCTTTGTTTTTGTTCTTCTCAGTGTCCAGATCCACAATCAAAAGTCCCTGATAAGTGTTGTCCATTTTTTCCGCCAAAGCTCTCAAGACAGTAGCATTATTTTTAACAATTTTGTGGTTGTGTTCTATCGTGGTTTTCAGAGTTTCCCTGATCTTCACAATCTCTCTTCCAAGGATTTCCCCATCCTTCTTAAGGTTTTTAGTAAAATCTACCTCTTTTTGGAGGTAGTGTGCCATAGTCATCTTCTCGTCCGCCGTTCACAAAGCTTCAGCCGATTTTTGCTCTGCCACCTTAGCTTCTAGAATCTCCAGTTTACTGGTCATAGCTCTATTTTTAAGATTTAGGTCCTTGATTTCGTGAAAGGCCCACTTTAGAATTTAGAAATTATCGATTGCACCATTTCTAGCCAGAGAAAGAATATCACCATAAAATTCACTATCAGGTTCAAAAGTTGGGTCATCAGGATTCAGGTCCATGTGAGGGCTAAGCCTATCCCTTCTGCCAACAAAGTGGAAGGAGGCAGAGGAGAAATCCTTCCTAGAAGGTTCTGCAATGTTATCATCCAGAGAATCCTCTGAGTAGGCCACTAGCTTATCCATAGTGGGGTCCTCCCTTATCTTGTCCTTCGAAACAGACGCTTTTGGAGGAGTTTTCAAAGGACAATCTTCTTTGTTTGAGGGCTTCACAGAAGTGGTATACTTCCTTTTTTTACTAGGAGGAAGAGTAATCTCTTCTACCTAGTCCGAGTCTGAACCCTTGATATCCTCAGGCGAGCTTGACTTTGTATCATAACCCTCCGAGGACGAGGCAGAGATGGGGTTAGAAACAACCGGCATGTTTTTAAAATGCTCATAAATGAGCCGTATTAAGCCAACATGAAGGACCAAATTCTTATCAGGATTTTTTATATTCTCCTCAATGCTATTGTTCAAGGAGCACAACAACTAATAGGGAAAATAAACCCTAACCTTATATCTAAAGTGGTTGAGTAAAGAAAAATGATACCCATAAACTCTGGTAAATCTCCCATCCAATGTAATGTACTCCATTAGGACTTTGAGCACCTCCCTCTAGATTTTCTTGATCCTACTTGATTCGAAATAGCTGTTAGAGATCTTGACGATTTTCTTCTTCTCCTCCTCAGTCTCCGGAAAATTGATAACAACTCCATCTGAGTATTTCCTGTCGCGGTAAAATTTCAACCAATCAACAGGGAGACTAGTAACTTCTCCAATAAGTGTCTCATCTACCAACACCTTCCTTCCAAATATGATGATCTCTCCTTTATTTCATTGTTTCACAAAATAATCAATTGCTCTGACGTCTAGCCCATGAAGTCTTTCAATGAACGGTTGTAGGCCTCCCTTCTTAATTTTTTTCCACACCTTAGAGTTTTCTTTATTCTTAGTACACGTTGTAGGCTCGACTATTTTCCTCCTTCCTCCCATTGTCGTCGATCTTTTTCTCTGAAAACCCACACCAGGAAAAAATAGCCTTATGAATTCGCAGGAAAACCAAAGTACCCACAAAATGTGCAAGCTCAACCCATTTGTCATATTCATTACGATTTTGCCACCAAATCTTATAATATCGCAGTACTTGGCACATTTCTCTTTAATTATCTTTAAATGTGGCTTCTCTCCCATGAGTGCAATCATAGTTGATTAGGGCTCTGACGTTAGCGGGAAAATATATGAAATTATGCCACGTCACCTTTCTATCATGTCTTATTCCTTCATTGGAAAAGAAGTTCGCCACACCATTCCCTTCCCTATAGATATGGGAAATTTTAACTTTCTCAAACTTAGATAAAGTGGCCCTAGCCTCATCAATCCAATACTTAATAGTCCAAGATGGGGGGGAAAAGCCAAGGAGGCAATCAATGATATTCTTGGAGTCGCCCTCAATCCATATATTTTTAAAGTTCAAACTATTAGCCAAACTAATGATCTCGTGGGCTCCTATAGCTTCAGCTAAATGATTGGTTTGTTTCCCCAAAGAGACAGCAATCGCAACAATGAACATACCTTTATCATCACATAACACACCTCCACTCCCAGCCATTCTCGGATTCCCTTTCGCCGCCCCATCAAAATTGGCTCTAATCCAACCCTTATTATTGTTGTTCCCTTATTATTGTTGTTCCCATCAAAATGTTTAATACTTTTGTGGCTAAAACCATTTCAAAATTTTAGGGATCCATTAATCCTTCTATTATTTAGAATAGAATTACCTTCTAATATGGTCTCTCTATTAATCAAAATTTTCTTTTATTACCTCTAATTTTTTCCTACCTTGAAGTTTCACTATTTAATATTTTATGAACTCACTTCCTTAATTTTTTTAGAAGATTTATCCAAACTTTTTAGGAATTTCCTCTTCCTAGCTTGAAGCTTTAAACCTAATTTTAATTTTAATAAACAAAATAGAGAATCTTTTAAGGAAATTTTAGATGAAATGTCTTGTTATCTACAATAAAAAATTTATTCATTTAATTTAATCATGGTAATTCAAGACTAGAAATGGTTTGTACACTATTTTTCACTACTACACTCCTAAAAAAGGATATAATTATCTTTTTCCTAACCTGTTTGTAGGTCAAAAATTCAATGAGATATGGTTGCTTCTCTCATCTACTCATATCTAGAGTAGGAAATTTTAAATAATTTAGAATTTCATGTTGTGGTTCACCCAAACCTACTCATTTTTCTTGGTGGATTTATGCCACATTCTTCCCATTACCAAGCACCTTTTTCATCTAGATGTATCAAACTTTAGATTTCCTTTGTGTCACCATTGTAACACACTTAAAACATGTTTTTTTGAACACCAACTCAACCAATCGACTTGGTCATGGATTCATTAATTTTTCAATCCTTTCAAACAAGAATTTTTTTCATCGAAAAATAAATTATTTTAAGACATGCATATAAGCTTTCACCCAAATTTACCTAGGTCTAGAGAGCTCTTTATAGTTAGAGATTTTTTTCTTCATTTTTAAATATAAATTTTTTAGTGTCAAAATTGTATACATTTGTAATTTCATGCTATATTATACACCCACTTTTTTTTTCCTTAGCCTTCTCCCTCTTGGTGTAAAAGTCTAAAAACTTTTTTATCTAACATTATGCAAGTGCACAGGTGTCTTACTTGTGATATCTACACAATGCACTAGCATCCAATGATATTTCATCAATCCTTGACTACTTCTAGACATCCAATCAATAGGAAAGAATCCTTGAGAGAATTTGAACGGCTATTTGCCTCTCTCCTTTTCTTTGACTCATTTCTCAAGATTCCATTATATTGGATCAATGCCAATAAAATTCTAGATTTCTATCTTGCAAGTTGTGAACTATTTGAACCTAACTTATATTATTATCATCTCTATGAACACATCCCAATAATATTATTGATTTGAAGCTTTTCTCGTGCCGTCAAGTTCGAGGAAATTTTGTAGTAGCCTTGCAAACAACATTGTGGTCTTCATTGATTCCTATAAAATAATTTATGAGTTGAGTTTGTTTTATATTATTTTCCTCCAACTTATAATTTTCTAATTGTTATAGGTTTTGAAGATCTAACATCTTTGGCATTATAAGATCATAGTTTCATTCAATATTATTATCAATTTTTTGTTCTATTGCATTTCCTATGGAATTATTATTCTACTTGCATTATATTTATAATTTCCATTATTATTATTATTATTATTATTTGTGAACCCCTAAACCTACAATTACACAAGAACAACAAACAAATTAGGATGTTAGATCAAATGCAAACAAGAATAAAGGATTCCCCATGAAATCCATTTGCTAATAACTTAAACTAGGAAAATGAAGAACAAATGTAAAAAAATCATGTAAATCCTAATTAAGTGAGCAAACTAGTGATCCCATGGGGGAATTGGTGCCAATTGAATGTTGAAATTGGCCCTTTCCCAACTCCTAAGTTGCAAATGTGGATGGTTGTAGATTGATCAAATCTCCATGATGAGATTTGACAATAACTAGGTAGCTAAGAATTGTGAAAATGAATTAGTATAGAGTGATCTGCACAAAATTGGCTCTCAATGTTAAGAGAATAACTTTGCATGAATTTGTGGATGAAGAATGAGGAGAGAAGCCTCCAATTTATAGATTTGAATTTGGAAGAGAGAGCAATATTTGGGCAATGTGGGACTAACTTTCACCCAATCGTTGAATGCCACTTGTCACCATGTGAATGGTTGATGGTTGTGCCCATTTTGGCCAAAGTGCCAATAAATACAATTAGGTGGAATTTGAATTTGAAGAAATGACATGTGAGAAGGAAAAATAAATGAGGTAAATGCCACTTGGCTCAATGCACAAAGACATGTAAGAGGAGTGAATGCCTTGTTGGATGTACAAGTCCACTTGGACTTTTTGAATTCAAACTTGAAGGAATATTCCTTTTTTATGCCATGTGAGGGAAAATAGAGATTTAATAAATGAATTAAATCTATTTTCATGTGCAAGTTGCATTCTCTAGAGGATTTTAGTGATAGGGATTAACTTAATCAAGAATTTGATTAATTTAATGAGGGATTAGATGATTTGACAATTTTAACTTAAATTGATGAATTGATTTAAATCAGAATTGAGAGGAAATGCTTAATTAAATAAATGATTTTTATTTATTTAACTAAGTGGGAATAATATTAGATTAAATCAAATAAGGTTTAATTTATTTAATTTAATAGGAGGACTTTAGAGACTTTAATCAAATAAAATAATTTATTTAATCCAATAGAGATATACTGTTAATTAAATGAAATTGATTAATTTAATCACTGGAGGAGAAAGACTTAATCAAATAAATAATGATTTATTAAATTAAGAGACAAAACATGATGAAATGCTAAGAGTATGATTTAGGAGGAAACGTCGTTAGTTAATCAGGATCAAATGTGCCAGATCAAATTTGTACATTTTCCATGTCTACATTTTGCCCCTCTTTGAAGTAATGTACTTGTTGCATTCATTCAAAGAATAAACTGTTGTGATCAAAGTTTAAAATTTCTTAATTTTTTCATATGCCCCACTGCTGCCCCAATGGAAGGATATTGTTGGATATTACCCCCTCGAGAGATCAAACAAAATTTTTGAACTTTGGATGATCTCGCGAAAAAGGAGGACAAGGTGCATGACAGGCCAAAAATGCCCCGAAATGCCAAAAAATGTGTTAAAATGCTAGAAAAGATGAAGAATGGCCCTCGGTTGGACAAAAATGGGATAAAGGTACAAAATCCCTAGTTAGATGGCCAAATTAGGTCAAAAAACCCTAATTTTTAGGCTTAAATAGACCTTGAGGGGTCACTTTCAATGCATTTGCAATCGTAGCCCTTTGAAAATTTCACATTTTGAGCTCTGAGTCTTGGTCAAAATGGCGCAATGACAGCTTCCCAAGCATGTGTTGGAGAGAGTATGAGTACACCAGCGGCCAGTCGGCACAGGACCCGTGGTATGTACCCATATCCAGCTTTCAATTTTATCGTTTTACGTGCATTAAATAGGGTTTAAGTGTCTTTTAAGTTCAGAGGTGTTGTATAGCGCCATTGAAAATGTTTTATTGGCGTCACATGGTCCTGTATTGGACCGCATATGCAAAGAGCATCGCGCATCTCAGTTTGGAGATTAGGGTTTGTCGGTCAAACTCCGTCGCATGTTAACATTCAATCGTGCAACTCACTTAGGGACTTAGGGTTTTGCCCCAAAGTCGACTGCATACGCGAACAGCGCCACATGGGTCACTTTGGAACTTAAAAATTTACAAAATCCGTCGTGGTGGTGTAGTTTGCAACTTTCAAAATTGTGATGCACTCACAAACAACGCCGCATTAGCTATTTTGGATGCGAAAACCTAGTGCAAGATGCAGATTTTTTCTTTTTCTTGACGTGATGGCTTCCCTTGTGTAGGAGAAGCTTGATGTACTTCACTCACGGGAGCAGAGATGGTTGGTGCTCCACAGATTGCAGGATATGCAGCCATTCAAGAAGCATTTGGGATACCAAATTACAACCGGACTTCATAGCAGCAGCTTGGTGCTCTTGGTCTTTGGTATATTGTGTATGTTCATCCTATTCGGGTGCACTTAGGCATGAGGACAACTTTGGCCGAGAGGTGGCACAGCAAGACTTCTTCTTTCCACCTTTGTGCCGGCGACGCTACTGTTACCCTCGAGGATGGTTGGTGCATCCTTCGATTACCTATCCATGGGGCCAGAGTCATCTATGATCCGTATGCCGGCAGAGATGCTTCCTATGGTGCTATGGAGCTTGACGAGATTTAGTTCTCAAATGGGCAGATTGATTCAGAGAGATACCATGGCCATGTACACATTTATAGATTGATTATTGCTGCTATCATCTTAGGCCTTGTGGCACCCAATTGGTGGGGTCAATATTTTAGTCTTGGTTGGGGACTGGCATGGAAGCAGATGGTTCACTGCAGGGAGTGCTTTGCTTGGGGACCAGTATTATTGGCGTCCTTATATAGGGATCTTCATGAGTTTGCATACCTAGATAGCAAGTCCCTTGGGGCTGACGTTACTTTATTACATATCTAGGCATGGGAGCGGATCCTAGTGCTTTGCCCCAGATGTCACACCAATTATCCTTGAGACTGATGATCTTGTTGTTTGGTGGTACGGCGAGGCAGAGATTCATTTCACCAACACTAGCACAGGTGGTTTTGCACATTAGCGACGAGTTCTCGATGAGATGAGAGAGTTCATCTAGAGACCCTGGATGGGCATTGGCCCATGGTACGATGATGTAGATCAATTTTTTTATACCAGATAGGACAGGTGGATGTAGGGTCGAGAGCACACCATAGTCGAGAGATATCTTCCAGATAGGGTAGCCTGACAGTTTGGAGAGGTACAGGACAGGCCTGACAACTAGTACGTGGCAATCTTTGTTCGTACGACTAGAGAGATAGCATGGGGCCAGCCCATTGCATCACTAGAGGTAGTATCTTCTTTCAGACAGCTGGTGGCCCAACCGTGGCCATATGATCAGGGGCCGGTAGTTGCAGGGGTTACTCCAACATACAGAGCTTGGTTCAGGACTCCTCTTAGATTGACAGTTCCTGGTGCAATGATTCCACGAGGTAGACTCAGAGGTAGGATAGCTAGTAGAGGGAGAGGATGGGGGAGAGGAGGAGGTGGACCACCTCCTCATCAAACACCTCTCAGGGATCCACCATAGCAGTCGCCTCCCCGAGTAGGGGACCAGGATGGTCAGTAGAGAGT
The DNA here is from genome assembly GCA_007115665.2 of Sequoiadendron giganteum. NCBI lineage: Eukaryota > Viridiplantae > Streptophyta > Pinopsida > Cupressales > Cupressaceae > Sequoiadendron > Sequoiadendron giganteum. Next base: position 567,966,938 of record CM021105.1, on the reverse strand, counting down.
ATTCCCTCAGCAGCAGCCAATAGCGCAACCATCCGCATAGCCATATCACAGAGACACATTGATCCAGCAGTTGTAGGGTCAGATCTAGGTGCTAACGGTAGAGAGAGATGAGGCTAGGCAATAGGTTGCAGTAGTTACAGCTGAGAGAGGCCAGGCACGATCCGAGAGGGATTAGAAGATTGGTCAGGGACGATAGTAAGAGAGCACATCTTCCACATCCCAAGGCCAGACAGTTGATCTATGGTCATATAGAGAGGTTGTCAGGGAGGTCGAGTATTATCAGTAACACTATAGACAGGCAGAGTGCCAGACTTCTCCCCGTAGACAAGGATGTGGTCGCTAGAGGATCATGGTGATAGGTAGGTGGGAGAGGGTGAGGGGCATAGCCAGCAGGGCTAGCCCTTGATCACAGACATCTCTTTTCATTTTTGATTGACGGGCTGCATTATTGCCCCTATTGTACCATGTATTTCAATGTACATTTGATCTGATTTGTATCATAACAGTGTATTATTTGATGATATATATGAGATGATTTTCCCTTTATGATATGTATGGATGCATTCTAATTTTTATCAGATGCTATGAAATGTTCCTATTTATTATGTTTATGCAATGTGATGTATGTTTCTAATGGATGCACTTCTTTTTATCTCTTTTTCATGCATTTTAATAATGATCCTATGATTGTAATGTATGGTAATGATGGTGTAATAGATGCAAATGGTAATGGATGCTAATGATTATGTAATTCTTTCTGAAGATGCTTAGAATAACAAATTTATATTATCCCTCATAACTTAAGATAATGATATGATGCAATATGTTTTTTATGCTACTGATGTACTGGATGCAGAGTGTATGCATTGGCGATGTTCAGATTACTATTATGATAACATGTTAGCATGGAAAGAAGATAGGAGAACTTAGAAATAATGAGTTAGTTAGGATGATGATAATTTTTCTTTTCCAGGAGTCGATATTTTCAAAGGGTCAATTATGTTATGTTTGATAACACACCTAGGTACGATGCATCAAGGTATAAAGAGCCAGGATGGTGTTGTACCCAGTGTGATGGACTTTGACCTGACAATCAGATAGGAGTATTCTTGTTCACACTTAACATGCATACTTCATTCAGGATGTAGTTCAAACATTCTAAACATCTCGAGCCAAAACATAGGAAAGCAAGCTTTCCTATGTGGCCAACAATATATCTAAAACATCCACTCCACAAACCAAACAAAGCACATATGAATAATTTATTTTACAAATGTATCCCACAAGAAGAGTAGATAAAAGAGACAATGATCTTTGCCCCATTCCTTTCTCTCTAAACCTATTTTGTTTAGGCATCATCGAGAGGTCCTTGGAATGAGTGCAAAATAAGATAAGCCAATCAAAGACCAAATAAAGTAGACCAACCAGCTAATGTTCTTCATACCGCTAGCCAAGACTAGACTACTTTGAGGTACCTGATGCTTATGTCCATCGTGCGAAGGTCTCATCCTAGGACATGTTGTGATCAGGGTTTTGATGGGACTGATTGGATGATAAGCTATTGATATTCCAAGTTGACCAACTTGCTTGCTTACTAACTTAGACTTTTGAGACTCTGATGATTAGGTGTTCGCTTTTGAACTTGCTAGACTTTCTTTTGACTGAATCACCAAAGGGTGAAGGTGACGATTGATTTTATTAGGAATGAGACAATCGCGGGTGAAAGCGAGATGAGATCGGTGCATGATTTTGGATTTTCTAGATATTTTGAGGCTGTTTTTGGTATTTTTGAGATGTTTTTCGAATGTTTTTTGGAATTTTTGAGATTTACGGCGAAGAGTCTAACTTAAATACCTATCCTATGGGTGTCGGGTGTTGATCCATAGATTAGCCTTGCCTACGTTATACATGCAAAGACCACATAGTTTGACTAACGACAGACTTGACTCAATGATGAGATAGATGGGCAAACGGGTTGCCATTTTATTGCGAGGGATGCCTAAGGACTGACCTAAGATGTCTCAGGGGATGATCAAAGATCAACCTTGCCTACTTTCAAGTTCAGCGACGATGTAGTTCAGACAAGGTGAAAGATTGACAAGTCTCAATGATGAAATTTTTGAAGCTTTTTTGAGATTTTCGACATGTTTTAGAATTTTTGATGAATTTTCCAAATGTTTTTGGATTTTTTGACGTTTTGGCAAGAGCACAAAAATATACACAAATCCAATCTAGCACCAATTTCAAGGACATTCCCCCAGCATTAAGTGATAGACTACTTCAATAAAGGCAGGACAAACTGGCCTTAGGAATATGCCAAGTAGTACTATGCTGGAATACGATATGAGTATCAGCTCGGGCTATGGTATGGATGTGAATGGATGGGTGGAACGATAAATGGAATGTGATGGAATGGATGAGTGATTCGTGCAGATCCTAGTGGATGGGGAATGCTTTATTTACACTTGGCGCCTGTTTGCCAGGTTTTCACGAAGGTACTTGTCCAAAGTGCCACCAAAGTGGTTTTCACTAGAGGATGATTTTTTTCTTTACTGTTTTCAATCCTTTTTTTGATTTTTTAGGATTTTTGTATTTCTAATTTTTTTTGTTGTCACCAAGACACTTGTTTGCTAGGTTTTCATCAAGGTTACCATTCTTTTAGGACTTTTTCTGATTGTTTTTTGTATTTTTGGTTTTATACCTTGCAAGTTCTTAGGCATAAAACGTTTTGAGATGGGAGTTGTTCAGAGGCTCCTATAGAGGCTCGCCTTCTAGTGTTGCTAATTGATATGCTCCTGATTTATAGCTGGCTATGATGACGAAAGGTCCCAGCCAGTTGGACTCAAATTTTCCTTTTCTCTTTGGATTCGACACATTCTTTTGGTTCTATTTCATCACAAGTTCGCCGACTTGGAAGGTGCGTTGCCAGATCTTCTTGTTGTAGCTTTGTTTCAAGCAATTTTGGTAGACCTATAGATGGTTTAGGGCATCCATGCATCATTCATCTAGTAACTCCAACTCATTTAGTCTTGTGACCCTGTATTCTTCAAATGTGATGAGGTTCTACAATGATATTCTTAGTGACGAGAGCTCGATCTCGATTGGGAGGATGGCTTTTGATCTGTAGACCAAGGGAAATGGGGTGGCACCTATTGGCATGTGGATGCTAGTGTGGTAGGCCCATAAGGCAAGATTTAGCTACAGATGCCAGTCACGACCAGAGTCATTGGCTATTTTCTTAAGGATTTTCATAATGGTTTTGTTGGTAGCTTCTACTTGGCCATTGCCTTGTGGGTAATATGGGGTGGAAAAGCGATGTTGGATTTTCAATTTTTCGCATAGGTCATGGACATCCTGATTCTTGAAAGGTGTCCCATTATCATAGATAATGGATTGGGGGACACTGTATCGGCAAATGAGGTAGTTTAGGATTAACTTGGATATCTGCTTTCTAGTGATGTAGGTCATGGGAATTGCTTCGACCCACTTTATGAAATATTTTGTGGCGGTGATAATGAACTTGTGGCCATTGGATGAGGTGAGTGAGATTTTACCTATGAGATTGAGCCCCCATTGTGAAAAGGGCCATGGTGTAACAATAGGGTGCAATTCTTGAGTTGGAGCATGAATAAGGTCTCCATGCTATTGGCACTATAAGCACTTTCTGACAAAGTCATGTGCCTCTATTTCCATTGTCGGCCAGTAGTACCTGATTCTCAATAACTTCATAGCCAAGGTCATACCACTTGAGTGTGAATCGCAAGTGCCATTGTGTACCTCAATTAAAGCAGTCAGGGCTTCCTCAGCTTTTAAGCAACGTAACAAGGTTCTGTCAATGCTCCTACGGAAGAGGGTTTCTCCTCGAATGACAAATCGTAAGGACCTTTTGAAAAATGTTCGCTTGAGGTTCGAGGTAATGTCGGCTGGGAGGACTCCTAATCTCAGGTAGGTGTAGATGTCATGGTACCAAATATCACTGGGACCAATGAGTTCACATGCATATTCTGACTCTGGTACCTCGAAAGTGGGTATGAGAAGCTGCTCTACTAGGAATTCATGTGTTGAGACATTGCGAGGGATATCTAGGAAGGATCCAATCGTTGTCATGGCATCAACTGCTCTGTTGTTAGCCCTCGGTATCTTCTCAAAGGTGATATCAATAAATGATTCCTTGAGGCTTTCTACCACCTTCTTGTATGGTGTGAGCTTATCATCCTTAGTTTTGTATTCACCGTTGACTTGGTTGATGATAAGCTGTGAATCTCCATAGACCTTTAATGCCATGATTCGCCACTGTGCTGCAATCTTGAGACCTATGGTTAAAGTCTCATACTTTGCAATGTTGTTGGTACAGGGGAATGCCAACTTGTAAGATCTTGGTATACAATCCCCCTAGGGGGTGATGAAGAACACACCAACTCCTGATCCATGTTGTGTGTGGGAACCATCAAAGTATAGTTTCCAATGATCGTCTATACTAAGGTTAAAGATTGACTCATTTGGAAACTCTGATATGAGTTGATTGTCTACATAGATGGGAGCTTCTGCCAATTGGTCTACAATGATTTGTCCTTTTATTGCCTTTCACTCCACATATTCGATGTCATACTCTAACAATATCATTACCCACTTAGCCATCCTTCCTGTGAGCATAGCTTTTGACAGTAGATATTTTAAGGGATCTATCTTGGCAATGAGCTTGATTTTATGCGCCAGCATGTAGTGTCGAAATTTTTGTGAAGCGAACACTACTGCTAGGCAAGCTTTCAATGAATTTGTAATTTAACTCATGGCCAACCATTGTTCTGCTAATGTAATAGATAGCCCTTTCTTTTCCATTCTCGTCGTGCTAAGCCAAAAGAGCACCCAGGGCTACTATTGTTGTTGAGATATATAGGATCAATGGTTTTCTTGCAATGGGTGGCATTAACATAGGTGGTGTAAGTAGATATTTTTTGATTTTGTTGAATTCCTGATCACATTTGTTATCCCATTTGTGATATTCCTTTTAACGCCAAAATGTGAACCCCTAAACCTGCAATTGCACAAGAACAACAAACAAATTAGAATGTTAGATCAAATGCAAACAAGAATGAAGGATTCCCCATGAAATCCATTTGCTAATAACTTAAACTAGGAAAATGAAGAACAAATGTAAAAAAAGCATGTAAATCCTAATTAAGTGAGAAAACTAGTGATCCCATGGGGGAATTGGTGCCAATTGAATGTTGAAATTGGCCCTTTCCCAACTCCTAAGTTGCAAATGTGGATGGTTGTAGATTGATCAAATCTCCATGATGAGATTTGAGCATAACCTAGCTAAGAATTGTGAAAATGATGAAGTATGGAGTGATGCGCACAAAATTGGCTCTTAATGTTAAGAGAGTAACTTTGCATGAATTTATGGATGAAGAATGAAGAGAGAAGCCTCTAATTTATAGATTTGAATTTGAAATTGAGAGAAATATTTGGGAAATGTGGGACTAACTTTCACCCAATTGTTGAATGCCACTTGTCACTATGTGAATGGTTGATAGTTGTGCACATTTTGGCCAAAGTGCCAATAAATGCAATTAGGTGGAATTTGAATTTGAAGAAATGACATGTGAGAGGGAAAAATGAATGAAGTAAATGCCACTTGGCTCAATGCATAAGGACATGTAAGAGGAGTGAATGCCTTGTTGGATGTACAAGTCCACTTGGACTTTTTGAATTCAAACTTGAGAGAATATTCCCTTTTTATGCCATGTGAGGGAAAATAGAGATTTAATAAATGAATTAAATCTATTTTCATGTGCAAGTTGCATTCTCTAGAGGATTTTAGTGATAGGGATTAACTTAATCAAGAATTTGATTAATTTAATGAGGGATTAGATGATTTGACAATTTTGACTTAAATTGATGAATTGATTTAAATCGGAATTGAGAGGAATTGCTTAATTAAATAAATGATTTTGATAAATTTAACTAAGTGGGAATAATGTTAGATTAAATCAAATAAGTTTTAATTTATTTAATTTAATAGGAGGAATTTAGAGACTTTAATCAAATAAAATTATTTATTTAATCAAACAACGATATATGGTTAATTAAATGAAATTGATTAATTTAATCAATGGAGGAGAAAGACTTAATCAAATAAATAATGATTTATTAAATTAAGAGACAGAACATAATGAAATGTTGAGAGTATGATTTAGGAGGAAATGTCATTAGTTAATCAGGATCAAATGTGCCAGATCGAATTTGTACATTTTCCATGTCTACATTATTATTATTATATATAGGTTATCTATGAAGGCTAGAAATCCAACTAGGGGTTTTACTTGTAGGTAAGCTCCTTACAAGCACCAAAAAACAATTTTATTGTCTTTTTAATCATATTTTAGCATTAAGGAGGATATATTCATCCCTTTAAGAGTTTGGTGATATATTTCTCTCCTCTATTTCAACATTTTCATTTCCATTTCAATCAAATAGTTTACTATAATATCTCACTTTATCTCTTCACTTGTAATCTAGTTAACATTTTCCCATTTCATTCTTGTATAATATAGGTCACATTTTTAAAAAAGATTTGTATTCTAGTATATTTTAGTCATATGAGAGTATAGTACATCTCGCAAGCATCCGTTCACTAAGTGTTGGCATCTAGTGTAATGAGTTTCATACTTAATACTAGGTTTTCTATTTATTATTTCTAGTTATACCTTTATCTTATCATTTATTTTATTCATATCCCAATAAAAAATAATAGTTTATTTCCATTCAATATTTTTAGATTCTTTAGTTAACTTAAATTACTTACAGTTATTTAAGACTTTATATTAATTAGTGTAATTGACTTTAAACTATAGAAGATTAGTTTTTAAATCAAACAAGGCTAGTTAATTTAAGTGTAGATCATATTGAGATTGCTTGATAAAGAAAACTATAATGTCTTTCAATAAGTCAAATTTTAATCTCTATAGAAATATCTAATCATTTTTTAATACTTTAGTTGATAAGAATTTTTCAACTTACTCCACGTCGTTAGTTATCTCTATTGTGTTTCTACAAATCCTACTAGAAGCAAAGAAAGTGGTTCTAAAGATGTCCCATCCTTATACCAATTTATATCATTGGGACAATGCTCAATGTATTATTATATAGGTCCCTCCATCTCCACCTCATGGTAATTCCCAATACAAGGGTCAAAGGCATGGACATAGTGATAGATCTCAACATTGCTTTCAAATTTAGACTACCTTGTCTCTTCCCCTAAAAAATAGTCATAACCCTTCCTTCATTTCCTCTCAACATCATAGATCTAGTATAGACAATCCAATCTCAATAATGCTAATTTCCTACCACATTCCTACAAAGCATCCATTAATTAAAGTATTCCATAGTCAAAATTGATTTAAATTTTTCATTGTCTATAAATATCCAAATTATTAAATAAATTCAAATAATCATTATGTATAACTAATTTAATAAAACCATGATAAAATCAAACACAATCTAACAATCAGTTAATTAATTGCTTAAAATTCTTAATAAATCTTTGAAAAGGAAAATTAATAAAGTGAATCAACTAATTGTTTGAGAAAATTAATTAATTAATAAGTTATGTGAATTTATTAATAATAAGAAGATTAAATCTTTACCCACTCCTTTATTTCTCATCTACATCCTCAAAAACCTATAAATTGAGATCAAATCCTTATCTTCCACAATTTATAATTTCATTTGAGCAGGTAAATGTTATCATAGTGAGCAACATATTTTATCAATACAAATCTTATCCAAAATGCTCTATCTAAGGTTTGCATGTGTTGTTAAAGAAAAAGTAATTTTATTTCCATTCCTATTTGTGTTTTTAATGTTACATGCTTAATTTTGGCACACTTTTGAAATACCCACATTTTTCTCAATTTATTTTATGACTAATATAAAAAACTAGTGTACAAAGTTTTATTTTGAAGATTAGCTTCAACAATGAGACTACACTCAAGTGATAATGAAGGTAAATTAATGTCATTAGCTAGAGTTAATAGTTTAGATGAAAGATGTGTATTTTTCTAGTATGCCATTTTTTTTATATGTGTGTTCTATCATGTGATTATTTGTTAGTAATTATAGGGTTTATTTTTTGATATACCTAATTGTTATTAATTGAATTTTTTGCATTTGATAATAAAAGTGAAAGATATACACTCATTGAATCACATATTTCATTGTCATATAATTGAACATTTGTATTTGCAAAATTGAATTTTTTTAATTTTTTTCACTCCTTTTTGAATTGTTTTCTAATATCATTTTCCTAACAACAAAAATCATTTAAAATATCATCTTCCTATTTCTAATGCCTCCCTATAGCTGAGTATGGGTGTTTCAGTTTTATTCTTCACAACTTGTATTTTAAGTATCTAGTTTCCTCTCTTGGGTAGCTTATTCTATCATTCTACAAGCCATACTTTATTTTATAATACTCGATACACTTAAGACGACAAGAAATACTACAATCTTTCATCAACACTTCCAAGTCTACAACCTAAAAGATGATTATAGATGTAGCAAATATTCCTCTCTTATGTCAAAAAAAATAATAATACTAATTTGAAGTCAATATTTTACATTCAAAAGATTACAAAAATCTGGTCTTGAGAAAAAGAATCTAGAACCACTAAGATCATAATATGTTTTTAAAAGTCTTCTCTTCATTTATTGTGAATAGATTGAGGCAATGGTTCTAGGAATTATAGTATTGATCCATTCCATTTTTAAAAAAAAATTAAAAAGTAATTTTGATCTTTGTAAACTTGTATTGGTAAGTTGTCAAGAAAATAATATTTATTTACTATTAAAATATATTGTCAAAAAATATGTCTCCTTTTTGGCCCCACTATTCATAGGAGCTCTCTAAAATCAAAAGTTTGGGGTAGTGGTTGTAGGTTGGGCAATGGTTGTAAGAATAATGGTATTGATCTGTTCCATTTAAAAAGAAATCAATCAAATGATTTTGATCTTTGTAAACTTTATTTTAAAAAGAAATCAAAAAATAATTTTGATCCTGATAAATTGTCAAAAAAATAATATTTATTTACTATTAAAATATATTGACAAAACTATATCTATTTTTTTACCCCATTATTTATAAAAGCTCTCTAAAAACAAAAATTTGAATAAAAATATGTGTTAACAAAGATTCTATATTTATTTTCTATTAAAACATGCTGTCAAAATTGTCTACTTTTTTGACTCCGCTATTTCTAGAAGCTCTCTAGAAACAAATGTTTGAATAGAAAGCTGTGTAAACAAAGATTCAAGTTTTCATTCTTATCGTGGGTCCCTTCTAGTGGACTTTTTCATTTAATGGAAAACATATCTAGAAAACTTTAGTGTTTCCTTAATCACCATGACTAAGGTTTTGGTCTTGTCTCATTTTCAAAAAGAAAATTCTACTTCACGTGGGCTCCTCTTCTCTTTCTCGGAAGACTGGCTTACAGTCGGTCATTTTGCAGCACAAAGGAAAGCAAATGCCATTTATTTTTAAATACTGAGCTTTCCACATACAAGTGGAAGGACGGCTCCCTAAAATATTTAATAACAAGTTGCAATGTGGGAACAGGAAATATATTTCCTGATTAGTTTAACATAAGAGGCAATTTAAACATTTGTCGTCGCCAATGAATAGCTCTGACCAATATGACCCATAAGTGAAGTCTCTTTTTAGGTAAACTGTGAGTTCAGTTTTCCTCTCTTCTTTTAAATTTTTTAGTAGTTTCTTATTGTGGCTAGCATAGATCATTCTAACTGCTAAGAATGACTATATAAGCATCACTCATAATTATTATAAGTTGGTTAACTTTCATCGTATCTCAAGAATATTGATTTTTTAACACTTAGAGATTATTCTACATTGAGAATATTCTATTAAAAATTGAATAATTTGTGTATATAAGGTGTCATGTATCTTTGAGGCTAAGGGCTCATATTAGCATCCCATTATATGGTAGATTGTAATACAATTCATGACTGCGAATCAATAACATTTTATTTTTATTATCTATTAGTGTCCATTGTATATGTGTTTGTTTATTTATTGTATGATAGGATAATATTTTATTGGACCTTCTATCTATGACTACATTATTTTGCATTAAGGTATGGTTTTGAATCCTAAAACTCATGAAGATGATTTTCTTGTGAGTACATTGTTGAATTGAAGTAGTTCACAAGAAGATTGTAAATAGAATGTCTTGAGTTTGAGGTAGTTTACAAGGGATATTGTGGAGATGTAACTAATCTAAAGTAGCTTACATAAAATCCAAGGACAAGATGCCTCTACAAAGACTATAGAGTTTTGTTAATGTTCCCAGAAGGATAGAAGAAATCTCTAAAATGAAGAGCACAATGCTAATCCATTTGAAATCCATAAGGGTAGACAAAAGGAGAAGATATACCCCTTAGAAATGATGAAAGTGGTGATGAGGGAATTTAAGCAGGAAGGAACATGGTAGAGAATACTCTAGATACTAAATAAGATATGGAAAATATAGAAGAAGAAGAAGAATAAATTCAATTAAAGATGTTAAAAGATATTTTTGAATTTGGTAAGAGACCAAGAACCAATATTTTTATTTATTCCAATAGTTTCAATCTATTAGAGTTTATTGATTGGATAAATGATCTAGAAGAATAATTTGAGTATGAAGAAATTATATATCCTAAAAGGATTATATTTACAAAGAATAAAGTGAAGGGACATATTTCTATTTGGAATAAATAAGTAAAATTGGAAAGAAATAGAAGAAGTAAGGGAAATATACAAAGATAGGAAAGGGTTACATATTTGAAAAATTAATTTATAGTTATTGGCAACTAGTTAGAATTACTGAAGAGGTTGCAAACATAAGGAAAAAGAAGAAAAAAGTAAAGGAATGTACAAAATAATTTATAGGATGATCATAAGTGAAACATAGCGAACCTAGTCATGAAAAATTAGTGATATACATCAATGGAAATTGAGAGGAACTATTCAAGAAGAATTGAGCATGGTAATATATCATACATAATTGAGAAAGAGTAGAAAATTACATTAAATTGGAAGAAAATATTAAAAAAATTGGATTAAATAGAACTAGGAAAGTGGAAGAGGAGGATGATAGAAGATCATATACATAAGATGTTGAACTAAAGAAAATTGAACTAGTAGAACATACCACAATGATAGAGAAGGTTGCAATTTATATCACAATGAGAGACAATAAAATAGTTCATACTACAATAATAGCAAATTGATGGATATCAAATAGGTATAATAAAATATGACAAATTTTGTGAAAGAATTTTTAGAGGAGCTTGTTTTTTATGCGGGTAAAAAGTATATATAAATTATAAGTGCTTTGCAATTCAAACGATTACTAGTAAAAGAACCACATATACTAATGGAGGATAAAATAGATCACAAATCCTAACAAATGAACCTAAAAGAGGTGACTCATGGATCATGAAATGAGTAATTTTGAAACTAGATGGTGTGGAGAAAGAGGAACCAATGCAAGTGAAAATATGTTTAATAATATGAGCAAGATTAAAGGTAAGTGTTATAGAGTTATAATAGATAGTGGAACCATAAAAAATCTAATGTCAAATGGGATGGTTGAAAAGATTAAAATTAAGTTGTTGGAACATCCTAGTCCATATAAAATCTCATGATTTTGGGAAGACCATAAGGTGTTGGTAAGTGACAAATATTTGGTGAAATTCAAGATAGGCAAACATAATGATGAAGCTTTATGTGATATTATTGCAATGGAAGCATGAAATTTATTGTTGCCTAAATCATGGAAATATAATAGGAAACCTATACATGATCAAAGAGAGAATACTTATCTTTGATGAAGGATAGAAAGAAGCATACTTGAGTTATATTAAGAGAGAGAGAGAGAGAGAGAGAAATTTTAATGGTAATACTAGATATACATTTAGTTGATGGAAAGAAGTTATTGGATTGTCTACAACATGAGAATATGTGGTTTTCATTTACTCTAAGGTTATTCAATAGTGTATATGTGGACCTACTTTAGGTCCCATTCCACCAATTTTCACACTAAAACAACATTTATAGGCCTCTAATGTAGTTAATTTTGACTTGGAGGCATGTTATACCCAAGGGATCATTCAAATTTTGATAAAAAACATCAAAACCAATCAGAAAGTATCCTTCCCACTCAAAACTTCCTTAGTAGCACTAGGTTGCCCAAGTTGGAGACCTAGTCCTTTTTGAGGATTTTTCAGATTCAAAGCGGGAAAATGAATAACTAATCAAAAATCCCCAATGGGTGTCAACTTCTTAGGTCAAAATTCCTGACAATTAGGTCATGTTTCTTAGATGTAATTTTTTTAAGGTCATTTTGCAACTCTCTCTTATTCATTTTTCACATCCAACTCCAAAAACCAAGTGCAAAACATCTTCCTCACAAAGATGCATCTCTCACACAAAAAAAGTTGAATCTTTTAGACAACAAACTATGGCTTTTTGCAGGTCTTGAAACTCACTTCACATCCAAGATCACTCATTGAAAAAGATTGGGGATAGATGCCTATGGATATGCATGGAGAAATCTAGGTTGAGGAGGTGCAACTAACCACCAAATCATACCTAAAGATTGATTTGAAAGTGCCTCCATCTTCTACCTTCAACCCATTTGCATTCCTTATTACATTCATTTGCAATGGTGTAGGATTTCTAGGGTTTATATTCTTACATCATTTCAAATCTTCTTCATACATCTTATTCTAGCACAATAGATTAGGGTTTTGCTTTGTTTCAGGTTTTCTTAGTCCTAGACACACTTAGGGCTAGGGTTTTATGCAAATTTCTATTCCATTTCAATTTTAAATACAAACTAGGGGTTTGACCAAGGAAAACCCCACATTAGAAACACAAATACATTCTATTTTGTAGGTTATTTTGCAAGATTCCCGTGAAGAAGCATAATACAGACAAAAGGCCTTTGAGTCCACTTTCAGTTTCTTAGAAAAGTAGAAAGGGACTAGGTTGCCATTATGACACTAAAATTTGTAGATTTGGGGACCCAGTTGATAGAAATGCCTTCCAGAGAAAATTTCCCAAAAAGGGACTAGGTCGCCCCACTTGGTGTAAGTGTCCGAGGTGGATCAAAACCCTGATTTTCCAGTGACTTCCACAATCTCTTCTTCAGCCCTCTTCGGTTTCCAAGTGCACTTCTCTGATTTTTTAAGTTAATTTGTTCATATTGCTTTCATTTCTATTTCATTACATCAAGTGTTTTCCGGAAACATAAATGTTATTAGTCTAGGGTTAAGTAATTAGGTTTCCATAGCACATTCTAGCACCTTTGAACATCTCACTCACATATTCAATCCCTAAACATTGAATGAATTGCAAGATTTGGTGCCCCTGGAGGTGGAGGAAAACCCTCTTCCTTCTAGGTGAAACCCTAGAAAGTTGTAGAGGACCTGTTCTCTTACCCCCACACAAAGCACATTAAATTTTGTGGTTCATTTTGGTGAACTTGCATTTCAACACATTACATACTTCTGATTTTTATTGCATTTGCATACTAGGAGCTCTTTCTTTACCATTGCATTGAATGTTGCATCGTGTAAACAAGCATCCTAGGGTTTTTCATCTTGCATTAGTGAAAAAGCATCATATTTGGCATTCATTTCATTGCATGATACATTAATTTGACATATATATTATACCTCTACATGTTAGTTTCCAGAAATTGCATTTTTCATCAGAAAATACATTAAAAACTCGAAAAAAAAATCATACCAAGACTAAGTCACCAACCTAGGCGACCTAGTCCCAATAGACATTTTACATCAATCATTTCTACATTTTCTTTCCAGATTCTGCACTTTCTGTTTCTTCCTGTTAATGTTGGGTTTCAATCTTTTTTTTCTCTATTATATGATTATTCTTGGCTTAAAATGGAATTTATGAGTAGCAGTAAAGCTTTACATGTTTCATTTTCTTCTTTAGTTCCTAGTTCTTTCAAAGTAGATTTCGTGAAAAATACACCTGATAACATAGATAACTCACATAATACAATTCACACACTTGTTCAGTATAGGAACACTATATCATCTAAATCTTTTAGTAGTTATGATTTTGTTAAGTTAGATGAAGCTCTTCAAAGCTTCCTCTCACTCACTTCATCCACTAAGGTTGGTGATGATGTAGTTACAACTTCCCCACCCTTGTCTTCCAAAACTTTTAGTTGTGACGATATGGCTATGTTAGATGATGTCCTCCAAGACTTCATCTCCCCTAATTCATCCACTATGGTTTGTTGTGATGACCAAACTAAAACCAAAGATGTCAATGTCATCCAACCCCAATTTGTTCTTTACCCACGTTTCCCTAAACCTCCAACCCCATCCCAACCTGATTTTACCCTTTACCCTCCTAAAAATGATATTGTTGCCCACACTCATTATACTTGTAATAACCCACATCCCCAACAACCATCTCCCTCCACTTCCCTACCCTTACCCAACCCCATCTTACCTGCACCTCCTCGCTTCAACTCACAACTTAGGGAGTATGATTTGGTTGAACAACTTAAAAACACTCATGCCAAAATATCCCTTTGGGATCTTCTTCAAAATTACCCTAACTATCACTCCATGCTTCAAACAACCTTACAATAGATAGTGGTCCCTCCTAGTATGAATACTAATGATGTGGAAGCTCCCCTAAATGACATGAACACAGCTAATGTGGATATTACTTTCTATCAACATGAGCTACCACCATTAGAGTTATGCCAATAAAATGAAGCCTTTATGATTATAGCCCAGTATGATCGGATAGGTATCAAAAGGAACCTTGTTGATAATGGCTCTACCCTAAATGTGTGTAGTGCGAAGCTTCTTGATAGACTACATGTGGACTGATCACAAATTCAATCCAATTCCTTATCCATTAGAGGATTTGATAATGTTACCAAACAACCTCTTGGTGTTGTCACCTTATCCATTACTGTCGGAATGGTTACGCTACAGACTCCTATCCATGTCATGCCTTATGATATTTCTTATAATCTCCTCTTGGGACAACCATGGATACATGAGATGCATGCAGTACCCTCGACCCTTCATCGCAAAATGAAATATGTCTATAATAATAAGGTTTATCAAATTGACATTGATCCGGAACCTGAGAGTTGCTTGCAACACAAAAAGGGAACCTCAAGTCCTCTCCATACTTTAATTCCCGCCTCTAATATTTCCCCTCTTGAGAAGGACCAACCCGAAGATAAAACCAAGTTTAATTTACTTGGTGACGATTGGGGCTCCTTAGAGTTTACTCCTTCCTTTATGGGTGAGTGCAGTGTCACACGTAAAGAGGATACAAAAAATGAACAATCCATTTTCCTCTCTACCCAACAAGAGGAAAACCCTTCTCACATCTCTACCTCATCTCTTGTGCACGAAAATGCCACGTATACAACAATTTTTTATGAGATAGATTATCAACAACCCCATAACCCACAAGAAATGGAAAGAATTTATGTATGTGGTTATGATCTTATGAAATAATTGGGTTACAAGGATAAAGGATGCAGCAAGCATGAGCAAGGCATCCGCGTACCCATTGAACCTAATACACAAGGAAATAAAACCAGTCTAGGGTTTTCCTTTTCTAAAGCTACAAAATCCAATCAATGACCCTCTCTCAACATCAATACTTTATCATGCACATCAATAACTAACCTTACACTCAAGCACCATAAATTTCTTGATGTGGATTCTCCCCTCTTCACCTATTTTCATGATGAGGACGATTTAAAACATTTGTTAGGTGCTTCAAATAAGCCTTCCCACTCCATGACACATGCCTCTTGTACTATGTTCAGTTTTGAGCCTACCGTTAGTACTATTAATGAACCTCACACCAGCTTGGAACCATATGACCCTGATGCTCCTAAGTCTAATTCACTCCCTTTAGGAGATACCCTTGACATCCCCATGAATATTGATGATAAGGACAATATCATTAAAATCGAGAAGTGCCTAGATGATGACGAACAAGAGGATCTTGCAACCTTGCTTCATACCTTTCCTGAACTATTTGCTTGGAAATATTTTGACATGCGAGGATTATATCCCCAGATAGTTACCCATAACATTTTCCTTGCTAAAAATGCTAAGCCCGTTCGCTAGAAGATTTGAAAAATGAATCCTAAGGTAGCCTTGCATGTTAACAGAGATCTTGAAAAACTCCTTGACGCAGGTTTCATTCACTCCATTGATTATTCTCCCTGGATTTCAAACATTTTCGTGGTGGAAAAACCTAATAATCATGTTAGGATATGTACGAATTTTAGAGACTTGAATAAGGCCTCTTTAAAAGAAAACTTTCCTCTTCCTAACATAGCTATGATCGTGTATTCCATTGCTAGGCATGCTTTGTTATCCTTTATGGATGGATTTTTAGGGTATAACCAAATCCTCATTAACCCACAAGATCAATACGAAATGGATTTTACATCCACTTGGGGCACGTTTTGTTGCATTATGATGCCTTTTGGTTTAAAGAACGCTGGTGCTACTTATCAACGAGCAATGACCCTAATCTTCCATGGTTACATTCACAAAATCTTGGAAGACTATGTTGATGACATTATTGCTAAATCCTTAACCCACCAAGATAATGTGCATGTCCTCCATCAAATCTTTGTGCGCATGCGTAAATGTGCTTAAATCCTAAAAAGTGTGTCTTTGGAGTGGATAGTGGTAAAATTTTATAGTTAATCATATCTTACAGAGGCATCAAGTTGGATACAAAGAAAATTTATGCTATCATCAATATGCCACCTCCTCATAACATTTCCCAATTACACACGTTACAGGGATGGATACAAGTCATTCACCATTTTGTCACCTTCTTAGTCGATCGTACATTACCCTATACTCATCTCCTTAAAAAGGATGTCAACTTCAATTGAAATGATGATTGTAAATAGGCATTTGAGAGTTTGAAAGAATACCTCATAACTCCACCTGTCTTACAACCTGTTATACCCAACCAACATTTCACCCTTTATATCATTTATTTTTCCAATGCTCTCACTGCCTTGTTGTCTCAAAAGGATTCCAACGGTAAAGGGAATCCTGTCTATTATATTAGTAGAACACTCCTTGATTACGAGACTCATTACTCCACAATTGAAAAATAATGTCTAGCTCTTGTATTTGCTACTAGTAAGTTGCAACATTAATTACTTAATGTTGAAGTACACATGATGAAAAAGTTTGACCCTTTATGATATCTTTTCACTAAAATGGATCTTTCAAGACGTCTTGCTAAATGGGTCATGTTATTGATTGATTTTGACCTTAAGTTTATTGCTCAAAAAGCAATCAAAGGTCAAGCCTTAGCCGACCATTTAGCTGATGCTCCTTCACCATTAACATTACCCACCAATGACTCTTTCCTTGATGACAATGTGTTTACTATAGACATTCCTACATGGGAATTGTACTTTGATGGATCCAAGTATAGAATAGGCTCTGGTGCTGGAGTTATCTTAATTCCACCGGTTGGTAAGCCTATTCCCTTATCCTACCATCTCAATTTCCTATGTACGAATAACATAGTCGAGTATGAAGCATTACTTGGTGGGTTACACGCCGTTCTTGTCATGAGGGTTAAAAATATTAAGATCTATGGTGATTCGCAATTAGTGATTAAATAAATCAACGGTCTCTATCAAACTAAACATGATAAACTCCCGCAATATAAGTATCTCATTCTTAATCTATTAGACCAGTTTGAATCCTTTACCATTGATAACATCCCTCGCAAAGATAATTGCCATGCGGATGCAATGGCTAGTGCAACATCTCTTGTATCTCTTGTCCACCCATCTAAAAAAATCATCTTTACGATTGACCTACTGATATTTGTCCCACTTTCTCCGATAATCCATGTGAATGCTATGGTGCCATCTACAATTATCTGAAAGATGGCACCATTCCCGAACCCACCACTAAAAATACCCATCAACACCTAAAAAAGTTAGCCACTAAGTATATCATCCTTGCAGACACATTGTACCAAAGTTACTTCGATGGAATCCTTATACGATGCCTCAAGGATTCCAACACTCATATTTCCCTCGAACAAGCCCATTTTGGTACTTGTGGAGGACATTTTGGAGGGAGAACCTTAGTACAAAAACTCCTTCGTATGGGATATTATTGGAAAAGCATGGAAAAAGATTGCTATGCGTATGTTAAGCGATGTCATCAATTCCAAGAACATAGTCATTTGATCCATGCTCATACTTCGGAGCTTCATTCCCAAATACCTATTTGGCCGTTCTCTATGTGGGGCTTGGACCCAACTGGTAAAATCTCCCCGCCTTCTTCTGTTAGACATATGTTCATTATCACTGCTACCGATTATTTCACCAAATGGGTCGAAGCCATTCCCCTTTGCTCCACAATCACTAAGGTGATATGTCATTTCTTATTGGAACACATCATCGCTTGCTTTGGTCTCCCTTCAACGTTAGTCTTGGATAATGGTTTCCCTTTAAGAACAATGAGGTGAAGAAGTTCCTTGATACATTCCATATCCAACATCGATTTTCCACACCGTACTACCCTTAGTCTAATGGTCAAGCCGAAAGTACTATTAAAATCCTAGAAAAAATCCTTAGGAAAACTGTCAATCAAAACCAAAAATATTGGCATACACAATTGCAATATGCATTATGGGCATATTGTACGAGTGTTCATTCTTCCATGAGAAATATCCCTATTAACCTTGTTTATGGTATCAAGGTTATCCTCCCTTTAGAGTTATAAATCTCAACATTGAGGATTTCTCTCCAAAGTCTCATTGATAATGACACTTATGTAGAACAACGTTTGCACCAACTTGAAATGCTTGATGAACAACGCATCAATGCCCTTGAGCATCTTCAAGCTTACACTAAATAGTTGCAACACAAACATGATGTTGGTGTCATTCCTCTAACCTTTAACAAAGGTGATTTGGTTTTATATGAAAACCAACGCAACACCACCGCCGATTACGCTGACAAAGGTAAATTTAGTTCTAATTGGCTTGGCCCCTATGTGGTCGATTCAAATTATGGATTTGGTGCTTATACCCTAACCGAGCGCAATGGCACTCCCCTTTGCGATCCCATTAATTCCATGTATTTGCGTCAGTAGTATGTCTAATCGCCTTTTGAATGGTATGATTTATAAAGTAGTGTCATTGAAGCTATTGGATTCTATCCTATGGGCTGTCGCATTGCTTCATTCTTGACACATCATCATGTTTGTGTCTCGAACACTAAAGTGATTATTTAATTCATTTTCTTTTATAATTGCTTTAGATTTCATACTATTCAATCCCTTTTCTCCTTTTGTGTGTTATGTTTCTTTAAAATCATAAGTGCATAACATATTTAATAATTAATGTTTAATCTAACATACATTCTAAATATGTGTTGTAATTTCATCACATACATTCTGTTAAATCATGATGCCATTAATGAAATACTAGACTATTTAATTAATCACATTGTCATTTAACATCCACATAATTAAATTTCATCATAAAAAATACAAATGCATAAATACATATATCAAAAGTATTTTATACATATCATCATAATGCATAGTGTCACTGAGGGTTGTGATTAGTAGATCCCTCAGGATCTGGTACTTGCACTGCATCAATAGTAGGGCATCGAGAGACAGTCATGCATGATCGTGACCGTGATCTGCTGACTCTGAGTGCATACTCTAATCCTCCCATCCGTGCAAGTGTCAATCGGTGCTCACTTGCTATCTGATCCCTCTCTACCCATACCTGTTTCAACTCTCTCTCTAATCTCTCCACCTCAACTAGAGGAAGTGATGGTTGCGCCTGTGGTGCAGCTCTCACTCGGCAAACTTGCCTCCTCAGGCCCTCATAGGCTACCCGCAACCTCACGAAGGGTCTCAGGGTCTTTGTCTCTCACTCCATAATAGGTGGGGAACGTAGTTAGTATCCATCTCCTCTTCGTCGAAGGTCACTGGCACTATCTTTGTGGCTGCCCGATGCAGAAACTCTCTCCAACCCTTTGCAGGCCCTAAAAAATCAAACAAGAGTATCATCATATAAATATATATGCATTAAATCATAAATAAAATACACCCATCAAAATTAAATTTCATCATCTATATCTCTGGTGGAAGGTGGCATGTCCACCTCATCCTGTGTAGGGGGCATAGAAGATGTCCTCGCCTCCCCTCGGCAATGAGTGTTGGCACCTACTGCTGGTACTTTCTCAAATCTAGTACTATGAGCAAGTGAGACCTCTCCCTTCTCGTATCAGTCCTCAGCTGCAACACCATCATCCCCACTCAGGGGTGGCTCCTCTACTCTCTCCTCCTCCTCCTCATCCTACTCCTCATCCTCATCCTCTCCCTCCTAATTGCCATAATCAGGGTCTACATCCTCATCATATTCCTCATCGATAATATCTGTAAAAATGTTCATAGCCCTATACCGTGTCTCCTCGGCCCTATCTTCTTTCTCCCTCTCCTCCCCCTCATCTAGCATAGGCTGGTCTTCACCCACAGGCTCATCTATAGGTAATAGTGGCTTTGTTTGCAAGGCTCTCCACCACTCTTCATGATCCCTTGTGGCCCTAGCATCATCTACATCATAAACCGGTGGTTGGTCATGATCTGAATAGTTTGAGTCACTTTCGATGACATCATCTAGTGTGAATCGTGTTATGTCTCCTGGCCTCCGTGCAATCCGAATGAACCTCCTAAATGATGATCATGCTTTTGGCGATATCCATACCTGTCCAAAATGCCTCATAACCCGATCATAGTAGAATGGCTACACTATATTATCGTGTCATCCTACTAGGAATCTGGTCATCTACAGTCTCCTGAGCTATCTACTATAATCTGGCCACTAGAGAACAAGCTAGTATGGCCTCCACAATATATCCTCATCACCTAGTTGGTCGAATCTCACTCTCCAAAATTTAAGATCGTCATACTTCCACAATCACCATAGTGGATACCTGAATTCTCATGGATAGCTTGTTGTTGTCAGACACACGAAGCCCACTGGTCGAGTACATGTGATGTGCTCTAAGCACCATACCTATAAGAGCGTTTAGTGTACCATGATATCTAGCTCTTAGAAAATGACCCGATCAAGATCATAGTACACATGTGTTAGAATGCATCGACCCTAGGCATATATTGTCTGATGCTCTACCATGCCTCGTATCAGGTGTACCGATCTGTCCTCTAGATCCACTGCCTTCCCATTCGGCAGGAGAACTAGTGCCATTGTGTGCATCATAATGGATCTCACCATAAGTGCTCATGAATAAAGTAGCATTACCAAATCTATTCATCCTGCTACTATGTCATCATGAACAGGACCCTTGAGGCAGTGCTACATATCCACCGGCTACTCTTGAAAGGACGGTCCCCTCTGTAGCCGCACTCACTCCCCCCAAATAGGGACTCAAAGAATGTGATGGACATCCTCTAGTGTAATCATCATCTCTACTATGGGTAGGTGAAATGTGCATGTATCTTAATTCCACCTCTCACATAAAGCCATCAGCATCGCATCATGGTATCTCATCGATGGCATAAGGTAGGCCCAGTAGATCCCCACTACCTATAAGTACTATGTCTCTTCTGGTGATAGGTTGGAGTGAAGTCTCTGAGGAAACTCAACTGTCTTTGATATTTTCTCTAAGATCACCCCTTCTTCTTGCAAATGAAGACCATTTCTTGGAATATCAGGGGGTTGAATAACTTGCATAAATAGGACATCCTAAAGAATCTTGTCTAGGATCATAAGCCGGATATCCTTTTGATACAAGAGACTAAAATGTAGATTGAAAAGTTGGAATCCTTGAAGAATCTATTCTATAAAGACTGTAGGTTTCATGGGGTTAGCTCTGAAGGAGCTTTGGGTGGTGTGGCCACATTTTGGAATGCTAAGCTATTGAGAGGTATCCCGATAGCTGACAGTTTCAACCATGTTGAGACTAAGTTTTTTTGGCTTAGGAATTCTTATTCTTGGGTTATTTCTAATGTGTATTCTCCTAACCTAAAGAGAAATTGGGAGAAGTTATGGGATGATCTTGGGAATCTTAGGATAGTTTTTTTGGATCTTCCCTGGCTTGTAATGGGAGACTTCAATACTCCATTGTATGACAATGAGAAAGCGGGAGGATCTCAAGAAAATCCTAAGAGTAGGGTTGACTTAAATATGTTTATTGATGAAAATGCCCTCATTGATGTTAAGTTGTCTTGATTTAATTTCACTTGGTCCAACAGGCATGTTGGTGCAAATAATATTCAAGTTAGATTAGATAGAGCTTTAATCTTTGCTTCCTGTTTTGTGGATTTTTCTTTCTCTTTGTCCTCTATTACAAGATGTGGGTCAGACCACTTCCCTATTTATTTTGTTGTGGATAAGATTGGGAGGAACAAGATATTTCCTTTCTGGTTTCAGGCCATGTGGCTTAGGTACCCACGTTTTATAGATTGCATCAGAAGATGGTGGCAAGGTTATGTAGATGGTTGTGTTATGTTCATAGTTTCCAAGAAGTTGAATTTTGTAAAGAGGAATCTCGTAAATAAAATAAAGAGTCATTTGATCACATCTTTGATTCAAAAAGGTGTGTTCTTAAGAATTTGGATGATATCCAACATGTCATTCAATCGAAGGGCCTTTCGGAGGATCTACAGTTATTGGAAGATAGTCTCCTCATGCAATTGCATGATATTGTTACCAAGGAAGATGATTTCTGGAGGCAAAGGTCTCGAGCTATATGGTTGAAATTTGGGAATAGTAATTCCAAGTTCTTTCATCTCATTGATCTTAGGCATAAGTCATCTAATAGAATTTCTTCAATTAATGCTGATGGATTATTGCTGGAAGATGAGGAGGATATTAGAAGAGTAGTGTCTAGGTTCTTTGAACACCTTTTGATGGATGGTCTAGTCTAGGATCAAAGGGGTGTGGATGCCTCTCTGAAGATCATTCCCAGAATTGTTTCAGAGAATTTGAATAAGGTGTTGATGGCTATTCCTTTGGCCTCGAAAGTCAAAGATGTGGTTTTCTCTTTCGAAGGTAACAACACCCATGGCCCTAACAATTTTCCTTTCCTATTCTTCCAGTCTTGCTGGGATACTATCTCTGAGGATGTGATTAATGATACTAAGGAGTTCTTTGGCTCAAGAAGTCTTCTCAAAGAGCTCAATGAAAATTTCATTGCTTTGATCCCCAAGTCTAATGCTGCCAAGAGTTTTGGTGAGTTTCGATCGATCAACCTTTGCAACTCCATTTATAAAATATTTTTGAAAGTGCTTGCTACTAAATTACAAAAATGCTTCCTGAATCTAGTTTCTAAGAAACGAAGTCGTTTATTCAAAGGTCGTCAAATCCTTGATTATATTGTTACGGTTCATGAGCTAGCTCATTCTGTTAATGTGTCCAATAAATCGGGCTTCTTCCTAAAGTTGGACCTGCTTAAAGCTTATGACAGAGTGAACTGGAGATTTCTTTTGAATATCTTGGATAGGTTTGGTTTCTGCAGAAAGTTCTTCCAACTTGTTGAGCAACTCATTTCTTCTCCCTCATTTGTTGTCTTAGTGAATGGCTATCCTTCTCCTTTCTTTTAGATTTCATGGGGGCTGAGGTAATGAGGCCCTATCTCACCATTTATTTTCATCTTGATGGTGGAGACTTTGGGTCACAATATCTAGAAGGTGCTTCATGTTGGGGTCTTGAGTGGTCTCTCACCTTCATCTAAATGTGATCTAATTACTTACCAAAAATTCGTTGATGATACTATTATGATGGGTGTTTCTTCTATGAAGGAAGTTAGAGCTATTAAGTTGTTGTTGGCTGACTATGAGAATGCTTTTGGTCAGAGGATCAACTTACCTAAGAGTCATATTTTCTTTTTCAATACTCTAGAAGCTTTGTAGCTTAAGCTTGCTAGAATTTTATCTTGCAATAGAAGTGATTTCCCATCTTCTTATTTGGGGCTCCCTTTGTGTATCTCCAAGATTTTGGATTCCTTTTGGTTGGGTTTTCTAGATAAATTCAGTAGGACGTTAGTTGGTTGGAAAGGTGCACTTCTCAATCAAGCTGGTAAAATTCATATTATCTCTTCCACTCTTCATAATTTTCCCATGTACGCTATGAGTCTTTTTAGGATTTCTACTAAGTTTGAAGATAAAATCGAGCAAATTATGAGAAGGTTCCCTTGGCCAAGGGTTGAGACTCAAGTTAGAATTCCTCTTGTGGTCTGGGAGTCAGTTTGTAGACTAAAGAAGTGGGGGGGTCTTGGTATTTGAAATTTGAAATCTTTTAATAAGGCTTTTCTATCCAAAACTGTTTGGAGGCTCTTGAATGGGGATGTTGGGTGGGATCCTCTAATGGGTAATAAGTATCTGTATGGTTTAGATAGACCTTGGAACATGTTGTCCTCAAAGGAGATTCCAACTGGCTCATGTTTTTTGAAGAATATTATGTTGTGCAAGGACTTGATTGCTAGAGGTGTTAAGTGGTTGTTGGGTGATGGTACTAGTATTCTGTTTTGGGAAGATTCTTGGTGTGGGGCCTGCCCCCTTATTTGTCTTCCTTGGGCTCCCATATTGCCCCCTTGTGTAAACGCATTTTTGGGCCTAATGTGGCTGATTATTTTTAGGATGGGGAGTGGAAGAATTTTGAGGATTGGGACCCCTCTTTAAATGTTCTGAAGGACTTCTTATGTAGGGTCTAAATCCCCTCTTTTCCTAGATCGGATAGTCATTTGGGCACCTTGTGCTAGTGGAAATTTTTTAGTGGCTTTTGCTCTCTTGAGTTATTTGGATGCACATGCCTCTCTCCCTTTCTGGGGGAGTTTATGGAATAAGAATCTGATTCCCAAGGTGAATGTCTTCCTCTAGCTGTTTATGCAAGGTAAAGTCTTGATGCAAGACAACCTATATAAGAGGGGATTTACAATCCCTAATAGATGTGCTCTATGAAGATGATGGTGATAGTACTTTCCACATTCTCCTTGAGTGTGATTGTTCTTTTTCTCTTTGGAGTAAATTTCTCAGGCTCGGGGAAATTGGTTGGGTCTTTCCAAAGTCTCTTGCTAAGTTTTATGAGTAATGGTCTTGCCCTTTTTCTTCCCCTATTTGTGGTGGTTGTGGGATCTTATGGTCTTGCATATAGCTTGGGGATTATGGAAAGAAAAAAATAAAAGGATTTTTCAAGAGTCTAAGCTCAAAGCTGATAGTCTTTTCATCAAGGTCAAGTGGGCCATTCTAGATAATTTTTTTCTAATTCATTCTAATTATACTCGGTGTGCCCCTTCTACTTGCCTTGTTGGTTATGAGTTGTTGGTGACTTCTAGCTGGAAGATTATCTCAATTCCTATTTTGAATTCTAAGTCAAGCTTAGCTGAGAGATTGAATACTAGATGGCAGCCTCCTGCATTTGGTTGGGTTAAAGTTAACTTTGACGAGGCAATGAAGGGGAATCTAGGGCCTGCAGGTTGTGGGGGGTGTTAATAGATGATTTTTGTAGAATCCTTGGCACAGTGGCACTCCTATTTGAAACTCAGACCAATCATCGCATGAAGGCAAAGGTTGTGTTCATAAGTGTTAAGTATGCTATCAACAAAGGGTATTCCAAATTATGGGTGGAAGGAGACTCTATGAACATTATTAACTACATGCATGGCACTCATACTCCATGTTGGAATGTCAACCAACTCATTAAGGATATGATAATGATGTTACAATCTTGTGATGAGACTCGTGTCTCTCAAGTTTATCGAGAAGGAAACTCGTTGGTAGATTTTTTTCCAACAAGGCTATCAGTTTAAATGAATTTCATTCATGGGAGGAGGGCTCAATCCTTCCTAAGGAAGCCAAGAGTTTATTGAGGAATGATGGCATGGGATGAGGTGTTGTGGAATTTATGTTCTAGTACCTTCCTCTATTTTGCACACTTTGTGGGTGTTTTGTTGCTTTCTGGCCTTCAGTTGTGTTCTTTTCATAAGGGTTTTGTGAGTCATGTGTTGGTAGCCATGGGTGGTGAAAGGAGAAGAATTGAGCCACATTCATGTGGGGACATTTGGCCAAAGAAGAAACTCTGGAATATATTGTGCCATGGTAATTTTACTCCATTTTGGTGAGATTGCATGGGCATGACCCTAATGCCTCGACATAATTTATTTATTTATTGCACAATCAAAAACTTAGGGTTAAAGGTATGGAAATGGAGGTGAATGAGGATTTGGTTGCCATGGTTACTAGGATGCCGACAATTGGTAAGAAGTTCTTCAAGGATAAGAAGAGCAACGAAGAGGTGATGAATTAGTTTTTAAAAGATGATGAGAGGAAGCATTTGATTAAATTGGAGAGTTGGGGATACGAGAGAACTTCCCTCAAGAAAATTTGGGCGAGTATTTCTAAGGTGTTGATGCGTTATGTGACTCTAGAAGGGAGGTTTAGGCCTATTCTTGGTCACCATTTTACTCTCCTCAATCATTTGAGACATGGTTTGTTCATTTCTTTTCCTTTCTTTTTGTTATCATCTTTGGAGGTTTCGGTGTATGCAAACCTAAAGAATATGAAAGCCCCCATTCTCCATGAAGGGCTTATTTTATTGATCATGGAACATGTCAAGATGCTTCTCCTTGTTCCTGCCATCAAGGGTAAGGAGAAGACTCTAAGTGATGAGTCGACGTCGTTCGGGTCAGAGTCCTTTTCAGATGAGGAGGAATGGAATGAAGAGGAGGAAGATATTTCTACTACCACGGTGGCTACGTCCTCAAAGAAAAGGAAGGTGGTGGGTGCTAAGAGTAATAGGCCAGCTAAAAGGCTTTCCCTTTCTAGGATTGAAGACATGGAGGTGGGGTTAGATGATCCATTTCCTAAGTTTGCGGAGGTGGCTATTGGGAGAGATGTTGTTGGTGGTGGTGGTGAGTTGGGGACACAGTCCACAAAGATACAGGTGTGGTTGACAAACCGAAGAGGCTGTCGATGCATATTGATAAACTGAGGAGCAAGGCCTTGGAGTTTCTGACCAAGGACCCCAATGAGGCTGGTGAGGACAAGAATGTTGGTGATAAGATGGTGAGCATTGTGGATTCTCCTCCACACGACTTGCCCAAGGAGGAGGAGGAAAAGGTGAATATGAGTTGAGAGGAGGAGGATGCAAAAATAAAGAAGCCAAACAAGAGCCTTTGAAGGTAGATCCTCTATTTGAGGAAATTCCTTATCTTGATGATGATGTTACCTCCATGTATAATTTGTTGGATATGGCCAGAGCTATGGTGACGGGTACCTTTAAATTAGCTAAGTGGACTTTGTACGAGTTCAATAAGATTAACATTAAAATTAGAGATTTAAAGGAAAATCTGAAGAATGTTCCAAAAGGTTCGGTGTCATACATTCTTATTGATAGAATGGTGGACCTTAGAGACTCCTATCATGACTTTAAATATCTTTGTGAGGAAATATTTTGTACTCTAGAAGCCAAGGTTTTAGGCATAAATGTTGATATCATTTTTTTCTTGGATGCATGTCATATCTCTGTAAAGAATAGCACGAACTCTTTGGAAATCCTTTTCAGAAAAATTAGTGAGCTTACAGAGGATCAGGTTTATTTCTCTGAGCTTATGGATAAAGAGTAGGCAACAAAGGGCAAAGTTAAGAAAGCTGTTAAGGATGACGAAAAAGGACCTATTGTTAGACGGTTGGCTTATTTGAAGAAGTCATTTGATGTTGAGAAGAAAGAGTTGTTGGATATAGTTGAGAAGCATAGGAACTAGCAAATGGAGGTGGCCAATACTTTGAGTAGTCTAAGCTATTCTTTTTCTTTGGTTCTTTATGTTTCCTATTGGGTGTAGGTTTCTTTTAGGTTATTTTGTTGTTTGGTGGCTGTTGAGTGTTGATGGCAGCTTCTTATCTTATTTTTGGACCAGAACCACTATATTTTGTTTTTTTGTTGATGGGTTCCTCCAGGTGGTTTTTTAGAATATCCTTTCGTGCAACATTTTGTGTCTTTTGTTGTAAAAGGGTTTTGGGGCCCCTTCAAAACCTTTTTTTCCCTTTTAATCAAAACATTGCCATGTTTGTCACCCTTCATAGACATGTGACACAATAACCCTCCAGTCACTCATACTAGTTCACCATACTCAACAAACTCTCAAAACATGTCACCTAATGATCCAATAATAAATCAAATTTTA
The DNA here is from genome assembly GCA_007115665.2 of Sequoiadendron giganteum. Taxonomy (NCBI): domain Eukaryota; kingdom Viridiplantae; phylum Streptophyta; class Pinopsida; order Cupressales; family Cupressaceae; genus Sequoiadendron; species Sequoiadendron giganteum. The sequence continues at coordinate 567,938,637 of CM021105.1, read as the reverse complement.
CAAAACATGACATCACTTCAACAACAAATTTCAACCCTAAATTAAAATCAAAATAATGGTAAACCTCCATAATCTACCTTACACATAACTAATTTTTTCTTTCCATCCTCAAAACACCTATATCGCAAAACATTGAAATACCCTAATTTGAAAACTACAATGGTAAGGGAGATCCTAACAACCATGTGTCAGCTTTTACTGCATTGTGTATTGATTAGATTTTTGAAGATGTGCTCCTAGAAAAACTCTTTCCCAAATCATTGAAAGACATGGCCTTGGAATCACTTTTCTCACTACCAAACAACTCAATAACCTCATTCACGCAACTTGTTAGCACATTTCTCCAACATTTTTAAGAAAATATTGGTCCTCAAGTGATGTTAATCGACTTAGTGTATTGTATAAAAGGACATAAGGAAAAGATAATTGAATGTATAGGATGATACCAATAACTTTACTCACAAATATCCTATAGTATTCTCACTGCTAATATTAAACGGGTGTTTATAGGAAACTTGCAACATAGTATTCAAGATAAGATATTGTTGATGAAGTATCCATATTTTACACACTTGTGTACAACTCTATGATTATCAGATATCAATTAGCCAATATGAAGGAACACCTTCAACCGCTCCTATTGGTCAATCTAAAGCCATGCATCAAAACAATTATCAGTCATTTAAAAAAAAAAAAACCTTAATTAAGATAAACACTCCTTAAACCATCAATTAAATTGAAACGCACATCACTTCCACAAGTACAAATCCCTATCAACTTAGGCCAAGAGATAGGTAGTTTTCACAATTTCTTGTTTCTCTCCATGTCATAATGTTCAATTATTAAATAAGAACATGATTTAACTCCCTCCAATTATTCCGATTGACATGACTAAATATTTACCACCAAAATTTAATGTAAAAGAGTTTTGTCAATATCATCGTACACCTAGACATGATACAAAATGATGTATGCATCTTAAGAACCAAGTGCAAGACCTCATCAACTGTAATCAAATATAGTTGGCCAGTGTTAATGACAAAGGAAATAAATCAACTTCACCACCTAACCATAAATTTCAAATATTTACAAACCCACTACCAATTCATTCATCAAATTTTGTGTAATATAGTGATAATGAAGAAGATGATACTGATTTATCTAATATTGTCAACATGATAGAAGTTCAACCTTGTAAGGGTTGAACAACTTTTTTTCCTTAACCACCAAAAATGAAGTAGGGAAAGAGGATTCTCCAATGAGCCTCTAGAGTTTTTCACCTAGAAGCTAGCAAGAAATGAGCTCTCTTTCGCACTAAGTATTCTTGGTGTTCATTCAAACGATTGGGGGTTTGGAATGGGTGTGGTGTGTGTGTGAATGTGATGATATAAATGCAGTAAACTAAAAGTAGAAGCTAACCATTAATGTAAAAACTTAGAGAATGCAACTATGTTTGAAAACACATAATGATATGAAAACACTAAACTAAATAACCTAAGAAATCTTGTGAATAAACTAGATTGGAAGTTGGAAATGTTGTTGATGCTAAAATTTAGGTCTATTGGGACACTTACACCATTCTGGGCGACCTAGTCCCATATCCGAAAAACTGCATCGGGGCCCGTTTCTACCAAATCGGTATCCAAATCAACCAAAATCTCCAAAAAATAGGTTTTGTGGGACTAGGTCACCATTGTTGGTGACTTAGTCCTCTTTCAAACTTCTAAAGGTCAAAAAGTGGAATTTGAAGCTCCCGATCTGCACTTTCTGCTCCTCCAGGTATCTAAATCTGAAACTAAAGAATCTGGTTTGTAAGTGTTCTCCAAGCCTCCACTAGGGTTTCTCCAACCTTGAAGAGCCTTGAAAAGTTTATGAAGATGTTTCCACCTTCGTTCTTTGCCAAATCTGCATACAAGACCTGCAAATCACATTAAGAGGAAAAACTTGTTGATTGTTAGGGCATGCGGGTTTGCCTTGGTCAAACCCCTTTTGAGTAATTAAACCAAAGTGATGAAATAAGATAATGAAGCATGAAACAATGAGTTTATCTTTCCTTGATGATAGATCTTGAGTTGCAGCAATGGAGGATTTAACCCTTGAATTCTCCTTGAGAGATGCCTTGATGACTTGGAATACTCAAAACCCTAGCTTGCTTGAGAAGAAAGGTGGGTGATGAAGAGGAGAAAGAGATAGATGACAATAGAAGAATTAGGGCTGAAAATGAGGGGAAAACCCTTATTTATACAAGTTGTGCCCTAATTTTCTTGAAAACAACACCACACATGCTGACCTTAGGGTTTAGGAGACAAAATCTCACTTGAATTTTAAGTTTAATTTGATTTTTATGCCACATGGGACTAGGTCACCCAAGGTGGCGACTTACTCCACCTGGGCATTTTTGATTGCTTGTCGGGAATTATCATGTGGTAAATGATGTTTGTTAGGATTGTCTTCCAAAACACACTAAAGTAAGGCATGTAAGTGCATTAAGGGGTCATTATAGCATAAGAAAGGGTTGATTTAGTGATGAAAAGCTTAGGAAAGTGTGAAAACACCTTACAACACTTTGGCACAAGGCTTAGAAAGAGGTAAAAAGAGGTTGACAGAGGTCTAAAATCTATAGGCAAGGGTCCAAATGAGTGAAGAGTGTCAAAGGTTAAACTTTTTGGCGACACATTTAGCCCCCACTTTAGTGAGAGGATGAACTTGCTTCAAACTCACACTAAAGTAGCCCAATGGGGATGGTGAAGAATGGAAAAGAAGAAGGAGGTGGTCAAGCCCCCATGATTCAATATCCTAAGTCAACTCGACATTAGTGCAAGACGACACATTCAAGGGTGAATGATTTGTAGAAAAACGAGATACATGATCATGCAATGACAAGAACTAGAAGGAAGAGAAATGGGAAGGTGAAAAGTTAGATCAAGCTTCGAACGTTTGTCCGGCTAGTTATGGATCAGATCTAGGTTGTTTATCCAAAAAGAAGATGATGTACTCACTCTGGGGTGACGAGACTTCTTGGTTGTCCATCGGGTGGAAGGCCCAAAAGGTGAGAAACATACACTAGGCTGGTATGCACTCACACACACAAGTGGCTATGGGGATATGTGTGCTGCTTGTTGGCCTTCCCACTGAAACCATATCAAAGTTATACCTCTTGAAAACTTTAATAAGGCACCATGCAAAAGAAAGTGATTTTGTAATGATGGTGTAAGGAATTTTCAAAGGGATTTTTCTTAGTTCGTGTAATGTATCATCTTAAACAAAATCATGTGTAATGTCTCCAAGAGAGGAAAAGTGCAAATGGTATCATCTTGTTTGTAAGAGAGGACAAGTGCAATCTCTCATCATGGGTAGCATCATACCTAATGTTTCCAAGAAAGGGAATCGCAAGAAAAAGAAAATCGCACAATGAAATTTGAGTGTCAATGTATGCTCCCACTTTAAATTGGTTGCTAATACCATTACTGTGAGCAAGTGCTTTAAAGTATAAAGAGGAGGAGAAGACATGAGAGCTTGTTTGGAAATCCCTATTCCAAGTCATATGTTTTCGATAATTTGCATCACATAAAGGGGAGTATGTCACATGCGATTCAACTTAAGATAGGTCATCCACATCCCAAGCTTGCTCTTATATGTTCATGAAAGGTTAAAGACTATCCAAAAAGAGACAATGACAAGTGGCATACGAGGGAAAGGATAACCAACCCCTTGCCACCACTTAGTGCAGGACAAAGGTGAGCCAAAAGGATTGATGAGATGCAAGGTTGAGGGAAAATTAGTATCGATTAGAGGAATGAGGTGGCCCCACATAAGGAATAACACCAAAATCCTTTAGATGTTGGATCTTATAATGCATGGTCTTACACTCATTAGTGGAGTGACCATGAACTCGGTGGTAGGCACAAAAGGAATTTTTGTGCTAACATTTATTTCATGTTCTGGGAGGAAGAGAGATCAAGTATTCTTGGAGGAGTCTCAACAAGATACCCTCTTGATCAAGGGTAGAAGGTGATCCGTTCATGTCTAACAAAGAAGTTTATGGCTTAGTAGAGGATGTCATGTTTACGCAAGGCACTATAGATTATGAGATTTTATACTCTCTTAGAGGAGTGTATAAAATCTAAATCAATAGTGGGTTGCAAGATGACATTGGTATTAAGCAATGAATTCTTTGTTTTGTTCAAGTGTTGCAAAGGACCACTTTCTAAGGTTGGGTTAGAAGGGTGATTTGAGATGGTGTTGGTGTTGGAGGAAGGTTTGATGATTTCCATGAAAGGAAAAAATCCAAGACCATGACTAGATGTTTGCGTGTTAGGCTTGATAGGGGTGTGAATGCCTTGTTCGTTAGCACCACATCCTTTTCCACTATAGCCAAGTTTTTTCATGAGCTCGTAACCTTTTCCATGGAGCTTTTTTAGTGCTTTAGGATTGGGCATTTGTTCGTTGTTGGCTTCTTTGTCTAAAGTAGTTGAGGTGGATGCTTGCAAAGGATCAACCAAGTCTTGTGTTGACAAGAATGTGTTTCCATTTTCAGAGTCTTTGTTGATGATCTTGGATTTTCCTAGTAAAGGAGCTGTGAAGTCTAAGGAACCCCAAATATTAGCTAAGGGCATTTGGTGGATGGGTTTTCCTTGTTTGGTTGGTGTTGAAATGTTGAAGGATTTGTATTTGTTTTTCTCAAGTTGTAAGATACTAAACGGCTTAGGATTGACATCAAGTGTGTACACTTTGTTGTTGTAGATGTAATTCATCTTACGATGAAGAGTGGAAGGCACCCCATTCATTCCATGGATCCACAACCTACCTAAAATGAGATTATATGAAACATCATGTGGCATAACATGGATCAATGTGTCTAATGTGGCCATTCCAACTGTAAGAGGAAAATTTATCACACCAAGTTTCTTTTGACCTACACTATCAAATCCACTAATAGATAAAGAGGTAGGTTGGATGTGTGATTTGACGATATGCAACCTATCCAAGAGATTTACACTACAAACATTAACAGTGGAGCCATTGTAGACAAGGGTTTGCTTAATCCCTATTCGTTTGTATTGAGATATGATCATGAAGGCTTTAGCAAGTGTTTTTGCATAGCCAAAGTAGGGAACTCACTTTTGTGGAAAACAATGTTAGCATCCAAGCCCTGAATCATAGCTGCTATGTCTTTTGTTTGTGCATTAGAAGGGATAGGAATTTGTTGTAGGGCTTTCTGCATCATGTTGTGATAGTGAGGGGAGGCTTGAATAAGGTCCCATAAAGATATTTTAGGATGACTATTCCTTAGTTGATCAACAAGGTCATACTCCATGAGAAGTGAATTCATGCGATGGGCAGCAGGTAATTTATGGGAGGGGATGAAGGTAAGAGTGTTGAGGTTGGTTGTTGTGATTGCAATTTTTTTCTAGTATAATTTGTGTGAAAAATGGTATTATGACTCAGTTGTTGCGACACATTAGGCTTAGTTGGGTAGAGGATGAATTCAGGTTGAGGCTTGGTTGAAGGTGGATAAAGGATGAGCTAAGGTTGAATAATATTAACATCCCCTAGGGAAGGAGAGTCTAACATAGGCTTTGCATCTTTTTGTAAGGGTGTAATATGACTAGTTTCAATGTTATTCATATTTTGCATCATGATATCCTCTCTAGCAGGAGATATTTTAGGAGAATGACAAACCACATGTTCGTGAAATTCAAGGATTGGTTCTTCTAAAATGACATCATCGAAAGAAGAGGAATGATCAATGATGGAAGTATCAATAGTGGGATGATTAGGAGAGGGTTCTATTTGATTGTTGAAGGTCTCATTCGCTTGTTCCATACTATCTATCCTAGTAGGAGAGCTTGGAATATGTGCACTACTAGCTTCATCATGAATAGGGGAGCATCAAGAGAAGGACAAATATGATTGTCAAATAGATTGTCCCAAATGGTAGGAGCATTGGGGAAGGGAGATTCAAGAGTCTCATGAATTTTAGGAGAAGGATCTTATAATATCAACATGTCCTCTTTGCATCAAGGAGAGATATTAGAAGAAGGGCAAGTGTGATCATCATGGTTAGGGAGACTAGGTAATGTGATGTCAAGAAATGTTTGTTGTTTAATGTTTTGCAGAGGGGGATGAAGAGAGGGACAATCAAGACCCTTAATGCTTGTATCTTCTGTCACCAAAATACCTTTGTCACTAATAGGAGAGGTATAGGGAGAAGCACAAGTATGACGGTTATGATTGTCAACACTAATATCCTCATCAAGGGGCCATGCAATGTTAAAAATTATGTCAATTTTTTGGTTATTAACATGTTCTTTAATGAATTCATTATTGTAATCTGCATTGAACTCATAAGAAGGAATGTTGTATTTATGCAATCTGTTTGAAACCAAATCAAAGCCACATATTTTAAAAGAAACATGGTATGAGAAAGGAAGAAAAGAGAGTCCAATGCAATAATTTCAAGTGAAATGTTTAAATGAAATTTTCCAGATGTAGAACAAGGTAATTTTTTTATTACACTATGCAATAATCTGAAAAAGAACTATAGTATATGAAAAATTGAAACTAACCAATGCATGAAATGAGCTAATTTAAACTAGTTATAATAAAATACCTATAAAAAAAACACAACCAATTGATACAGATAGGTAATGGCACAAAACAAAGCTAGAAAATAGGGTTTTTAGCTCTATAAAAGGCAGTTTTAGGGGCCTAGAGGGACTAGGTTTCCCAAGGTGGCGACTTAGTCCTATTGGTGATTATTTTTAGTTTTTGCAGAAGATTGTGATGGGTGTAGGTGGTTTTTGTATTGTATAATGTAGAGCTAAGCTAAAAATGCAAAATTTCATAAATGTTTATTGTTTTAAGATGCAAAAATGCAACCTATATGCACTTTCACTAATGCAAAATTTGAAAACCCTAGAATGCAACTTCACTAATGCAACATGAAATGCAAGTTAATCCTAGGAAAATGAAGGAATCTAAACTAGAAAGGAAGAGTATTGGAAAGGTGGATTCAACAAAATGAACCACCACAAATGAAGTAGGGAAAGAGGATTCCTTAATGAGCCTCTAGGGTTTTTCACCTAGAAGCTAGTGAGAAATGATCTCTTTCGCACTAAGTATTCTTGGTGTTCATTCAAAGGATTGGGGGTTTGGAATTGGTCTAGTGTGTGTGTGAATTTGATGATCTAAATGCAATAAACTGAAAGTACAAGCTAACTATTAATGTAAAAACTTAGAGAATGCAACTATGTTTGAAAACATATAATGATATGCAAACATTAAACTAAATGACCTAAGAAAGCTTGTGAAATGAAACATAAAGCTGGTAATGAAAGGTGTGCACCTGGGAATGAGATACAGACTGGATTGGAAGCTGGAAATGTTGTTGATGCTAAAATTTAGGTTTGTCGGGACACTTATGCTATTCTGGGTGAGCTAGTCCTAGATCTGGAAAACTGGAGTAGGGCTCATTTCTACCAAATGGGTATCCAAATCTACCAAAATCTCCAAAAAATAGGTTATGTGGGACTAGGTCACCATTGTTGGTGACTTAGTCCTCTTCTGAATTTCTAAAGATCAAAAAGTGGAATTTGAAGCTCCTAGTCTGCACTTTCTGCTCCTCTAGGTATCTAGATTTGAAACTACAAAATCTAGTATGTAGGTGTTCTCAAAGTCTCCACTAGGGTTTCTCCAACCTTGAAGAGACTTAACAAGTTGATGAAGACATTTCCACCTTGGTTCTTTTCCAAATCTACATACAAGACCTGCAAATCATACTAAGAGGAAAAACTTGTTGATTGTTAGGGCATGGGGGTTTGCCTTGGTCAAACCCATTTTGAGTAATTAAACCAAAGTGATGAAATAAGATAATGAAGCATGAACCAATGAAGTTTACCTTGCCTTGATGATAGAAATTGAGTTGCAAAAATGGAGGATTCAGCCCTTCAATGCTTCTTGAGAGATGCCTTGATGACTTAGAATACTCAAAACCCTAGCTTGCTTGAGAAGAAAGGTGGATGATGAAGAGGAGAAAGAGATAGATGAAAATTAAAAAATTAGGGTTGAAAATGAGGGGAAAGCCCTTATTTATACAAGTTGTGCCCTAATTTTCCCGAAAACAACATCACACAGGTCAACCTTAGGGTTTAGGAGAAAAAATCTCGCTTGAATTTTAAGTTAAATTTGATTTTTATGTCACATGGGACTAGGTCACCCAAGGTGGCGACCTAGTCCACCTGGGCATTTTTTATTGCTTGTCAGGAATTATCATGTGGTAAATGATGTTTGTCGGGATTGTCTTCTGAAACACACTAAAGTAAGACATGTAATGGCATTAAGGGGTCATTATAGCATAAGAATGGGTTGATTTAGTGATGAAAAGCCTAGGAAAGTGTGAAAACACCTTACAACACTTTGCCACAAGGCTTGGAAAGAGGTAAAAAGAGGTTGAAAGAGGTCTAAAATCCATAGGAAAGGGTCCAAATGAGTGAAAAGTGTCAAAGGCTACACTTTTTGGTGACACATTTCCTAATATTGATTTTACACACATTGATGTATCCATAAATGCACCTGATGGTCCTCTCTATATCACTAGTCGAATTAATGATAAAACCATAAGGGTGATACTCATTTATTCCACGTGTGTAGAGAATGTGATCACTAAATAATTCTTATTTGTGCATGAAATTTACAAAGATGACTATAAACATTCAAAATCATGGTTAAAAATGCACAATTATTTCATTCACCCTACAATAGGTTTGATAACTCTTGCAGTCAAATTTGGACCAAAACAATTGGATGTTTTATTTATCATAATTCTAACAATGGATTGATTCCTTGTGAAGTTAGGTTATCCATGGCTATGCTCCATGAATGTGGTCCCATCAGTTATCCACAAATGTATCAAATTCCCATTGAAAGAAGAAATACACACTATTTATCATAGTGGGTTTAAGCCTTTGGCTTCTCATGGAAAATTTCAACTAGATTATTTTTAGCCTCAACAAATTGAACCTGTTAACCCTCATGAGGACTTTTTCTTCATATCATATAAATTTTTTAAAGCTAAGCATATAGCTGAATTATCCCTTAGTAATATCTCACCCAAGTTTTCTTGGTCTATTGTGAATTTGATGGATATTTATCCTACCTCATAGATGGTGGATGAACCTAATTCCCAACTAGGGATCCTTTCTTGTCAACCTAGCATGTATGTTGTATTTCCACCTCTTCCATCCTATAAAATAACAAGAATTAATTATATAATTCACTTTGTTCCTCCAAAAGAAAAACAAGTCTTTAGGCCTAAAAATGCAATGGTCTCCCAACCTTTGTTGGTCCCTTTAGTTCTTCCTCCAAATAAAGAAAAGAGAATGGTGTTGGGGAGCACCTTTATTACGCCTTCATAAGTCGAAACTCATGCAACGAGAAATAAAGTGAAAAAGAGCATAAATGAAGACATCGTGCTATATCTCATCAGCTTGTTGAAAATGTGAAACCTTGTCCAATGATCATCCATCCATCCAATCGAACTTTGATGAATCACCTCTCACCCATCCATCATCGTCATCACTTTACTCCACCCTGCCACCCTCCCAAAACCATGAAGCAGAACCTTACCTATCTCAACCTAATAAAAGAATAAAAGAGAATCATATGAATTATGTTACTCACAATTATGAGCATAATATGTAACCTATTGTGATAAATTTGTATAGTGAAGAAGAAGATAAACAAGAAGAACAAAAAGAAGATCATAATGAATTAACTTATATTTTCTAAGTCAATGAATCTAAATGGGGGTAGTTGTGATGATCCTCCTTATAAGAGTGATTCACAATGCATTGAACCCAATGGTACTCCTTTTACAACACTTGTTGTAGCCCCTTTAGTGTATTGTTTTCCTTCCATTTATGATGAGAGATATTGGGAGGCAGATGTTTTTCTTTAGATCGGCTGACATGTGTGTTTTTATGTGTTTTATTGTACATTATGTGATCTCCCATTTTGTGTTTTTTGGTGTAAATTTTTTGGTTTTTAGTTTTCTTTGGATGAACCTTGTTGTCATTCGCACAAGGATACAAAGAAAATGAATTTGTTGTGACATTCATCTATTTGTATCTCCATTCTTCTTTATCTTGTGAACATTGTTATCATTCATTTTACTTTTAGGAATGATGCAAGGTGTTGATACATTTAGGTCTCCTCCATTTTAACCCAAAAGCTAATTGTATGTTATCTTCATGTTTCATTCCTTTATTGTATTCATAGTTCCAAAGGTTCCCAAGGAATGATGTCAATTATGACCATATAATCAAATTATATATTATCTATAGTATATACTGATGCCAAACCCATGGATCCCTTAGATGATATTTTTTATTTTTCTATGTGGTCTTGTCTTGGGGGTGGGTAAGTGCAAGAAGTTGGGTCTACTTTTAGGGGAAGTGTCATTTTTTTGCTTTAAAATAGGTACCCATTTATTTTTTAGAATAGGTACCCATTTTAAAGTGATTACTTGTTCAAAAAAGTTTTAAACTCAAAATTTATGTTTTTCATTAGGATTTAGGCTTAGAAAAGGCATGGTAACCTAACCCTTAGTCTTGGTCTACTAAGTACAAGGTCATGACAATGTCAAGAGAAAAAAATAGCTTTAGCAATATGTTTGATGACTTTTTTAAGAATTGTTTTGTTAAACTAAACTAAATTAAAATTGATGATGTCTAGTTTTAAAATATATAATTTTTCTATTTTTTAATTGATTTTTTAGGAAATTGGTGCATAAACTTGAAATGTCAGGTTTTCATATTTTTTTGATAATTTTTAATTTGTTAATTTTCTTATAAAAATATTATATGGAATTAATCTACAAACAATTATTTACACAATTAAAAATGATTAGTTTAGGTCAAATTATTGTTTCATCTTGTTTCATAATTACCAAGTTACTTTTACCATTATGAGTGAAAATGTTCATAAATGTAAATTATGACTGGGTAAACCCACAATCTAGTGGGTTACAATTTTTTGCATGAAGAAAAATTAGAAATTCCTTTAAAAAAAATTAAAATGGATTACCCCTTCTAATGATGGGGGTTCAAATGAACCCCCCTTTTTTCACCTTCCCCACCACCATTTCAAAATTTATGCATTTTTTTAACTATCGAAGCTCGGGAAGGAGGTGCAAATGGAGTCAACTTGATAAACCAAGGTGGAGGACTGTAGTGATCGAAACGTGCTTTCCAACAACTATAAATTTAATATATTTTTTTATATATATATTTTATTTTTTAGTTTTATTGAACATAGGTTTTTCATCGAATATCAAGTTCAATGAAAAATCATTGTGGAAAAATAGTAAATTTGAGAAAAAAAAATTGAAAAATATATACGCACTAGGTATTGATGTCTTCATTCCAACAAAAACATAAAAATTGAATTTCAATACATACCAAATAATTTATGCGAGCCGAAGTGCACCTATGTCTAAATTGTAATTGGTTTGACTTCAAAACTTAATTAAAAGAAAATATTCAAAAAAACGTTATGAAACAAAATGAAAGCACTAGATACTAGTGTTACCAACCTAAATTCAAAAGAATTAGAATTTTATCCTTTTTAGAATAAAAGTTATGCAGGCCGAAGGTCACACCACTTTTTAAAAATGTTGTTTACTATTAAAAACTAGTTATCGAAGGAGATGGAAAAAAAAATATATTTTAGTTTCAATTGTAAAAAAACAAAAAAACATTTAAAATCTATAAACAAAATCTCACAAATCACTAGTTTACATCATTTTCAAATTCCTAATAGTTTACCTACTATAGGCGTTAGAAAGTGATTTTTTTTCTGAAAATGTTAATTTCAATGTCAAGTTTGGCCAAAAAGTGTAACCCATTATTGTGGGATGACCCGAGTCCTTCAATATGTTTGTTAGGTAAATGAAATATGTGAATATGCAATAAGATGTTACTAATTTCAAAAGAATGAATATGTTTTGAATTAATGGAATGCTATGTACTGCAATATGAACATTCTAATGCTTTGTTGATACAAATGTGTTATGATGTAAATGGATTTACTATGAACGTCTAACTACCTTGGTGTTGTACTAGGTTGGTTTCAGGGAAAGATTTAATCCTCCATAAGGGGGAGAAGTATCACTCAAGAGAAGTGATTGGTCGAGTAACCCTTAATAAAACCTAACTGAGCTGACACACACTCACACTCTAGTTGGTCTAGCTAAATCAAGTCAGTGGGAACCAAGTAAGTAACCTTTGAGGATAGGTTGATAAGTTTGTAAAAATATCTTTGACTTCTTTCATTATGTGATCAAGTTATCGTGATTGTATCTTTGAGTCTTTGGGCTTTGTGAATAGTTATCTTTTTGTTGATTCATATGTACATTAATTGTAAACATATATGGGTATATAAATAACGATCCGTGAATGAGGTCATAAACATGTGTACATGTATGTAAGTAGATATATGTGTGTGTGTATGTATATATGTATATATATTCACTTAATGTATATGCCTATCGACAAGGATATGAATATATTTATGTTAATATGAAATAGTAACATGATATGTGTATGAATAAACATATATGCATATATACATATATACACACATGTTGATATATGTGTATGTGTGGCATGATGGAGTATCCATACAAGCACAACGATATATGTGTATATGTGTATATACATACAATATTGTTATGAAATATTAACTTGATCTCATTCATTTGAATATCAAATGGATTATTTAGAAAAACTTATAATCAAGGAATATATATATATACAGATATATATTCGTATATATACATATATATAAATATCATTTAATGCTATTAACAATGACTATATATATGTACATATATAAATATATATTATATATACCATGGTCGATTTATATAATATATGATATGGTTGATATAATGTGAATATAGCATGGAAAATTATAGTGTAATGCTGAGTAATTAAACCACATATATTAACATTGATAAATGTGATGTAAATGAATAAGTTTATATCTATTGCACATAAACCTTATGCATAGAAATTATAAGAAGAATAATACATAGTGTATAAGCTTGTAAAGCTTTGCTAAGTAAATAGAAGTAGACACAAAATACAAGAAGGAGCCTATAACCTATGCATAAGTATTAGTAGACCAAGTCAATGAACCAAGTATAATTTAATATGTTGTTGTATAAAGAAAACTAACATGTGGGAGGGATATGAATCTAAACACTTCCATATGCAAAGTGTAATGTGAATACTAGAAAGCACATATAGAATTTAGTTGCAATGCATATTATAAGGGAGAACACGTCAAACTAGCAAAAATAATAAAATTACAAGACATTTAAAAGATGAAAAGGATTCATCATCAATAGCAAGCTAAATGATAGGGAATATGGTGAATTGTTGGTGTCATATTATGAACTCGGTAATTCATTATAAGTCTCTTGAACCTCTAAGTCGATTTCCAGATTTGAACATGTGCAAATATGAATCAGTCAACATGATATTGGAAAGCAAATAAGTCGACCTGCTGTTCATTTTAGATGAGTATTGAGATAGGAATTTTGCACCCTTTTATTTCAAGCCGAGTCGATTGAATTGGACTGAGAAGTGTCAATTTGTTGGCCTTGTTTCTCATTTAGATACACTTCTTCTATGCATTGTTATGCTTCTCCATTCTACATTTTATTTGTGAGGCTATTATTTTACTAAGAGGTAATTGTGATAAAATATTAGTGAGAGGAATTGAGAGGGATTTGTTGCTAAGCTGATTTTAAGAGGGGGCCTAGCTTAAGAACCAGTGATTCAATTAGATTTAAGCGATTAAAAGGCATGGGATTCTATTCTCTTTATGTTTATTAATTTTTTGAAAGATTGAATGTCTTGTATGTTATATTTGGAGTTGCATTTTATAGCTTGAAATAAACTAATATTCTATTTTCTTATTGGAAAGGAAAATAGTCTTATTAATATGATTTCCTTACGAGTGTTTTTACATACTCCATGTTAAGAAGTGGATATTATTAATAGTATTATATACTAGTTTTGATGAAAGTGTGAATAGCTTAAGGGATTAATTTAATACTCTTGTATACCCTATATGGAAATTCAGATGATGATGTTTATATACATAGATAGTTTACACTACATGTATAAAGTGAAATGTATCAATGTCATGAAGTGACTTGGTATTGTTAGCTTATAATGCTAGGAAACCTTAGGAATGAAAAGGTTTAGCTAAACAAAAATAGTGATAATATGAAATCCATGATAGGATGGGACATCATATTGCTAATCTACGTTTGAATGATCACTTGATCATTACTTTACTATTGAATGAAACCCTAGGTTGAGAGTAACCTATTTGGGTCGAGAAGTATATTTGAATAATGATTAAAACCCTGTGTTAAGAATTACCTACTAGGTTAGAATATTTACTTGCTTTCCCATTGGAACCAATAGGTTGATAATAACCTACTTCGATGGGATATGTAAATGAGATTTGTTTGAAGCTAATAGATTGAGATTAACCTATTGATTTTGAGTTGTTACCTATTTGGTTTCTTTATACTCTTGATGTGAAGTCATATTGTTGACAAGATTCTACTCTTTGAATAACCATTTTTATTAAGGATATTACACTCTCTAATAATATCATTTACTCATATGATTGCTCTTCGATTGAGGTCATTTATTAATGAGATTATACTCTCGATAAGATTCAATTATTATTGTGATATATTATTGAATGGAGTTAGTTATTTATGAGTATTTATTTTATGATAAGATGAATCTTATGTAGATATACTTTAGATTATAAAGTTATTCCTAAGACTAGACTATTAATTGAAGGGAATAGCTTGTTAAGTTGTTTATGCAAAGAAAATTTGTAGACTAGAAAATATCATATGTTATACCTAGGATTATAATATCCATTCAAGGGGGTAACTTATGCTTATGCTTTATTGGTAGTGATACCATTTTGTTTTGGGAAAATGGGAATAGGTTATTTCTAAGGTTAATGATTACCTATGGAAGGAAATTATCTAACCATAGTATATGAATGATTATAATCCAAATCGAGCTATGGTAGTGTATGTGATTAGTGTGACTGTCACTCAGAGTATTGGGTGAGAATACTTTGGCCAAAGTAGTGTAATTTTCCACTAGTTGCACTGTCAATTCACTGTGTTCCTTTTATTCATTATAGTTCAGGATTTTCAAACTTGTAGGTGTAGCTACCATATGATTAGGTTTTGGATTGTAGGGCACAACACTATTCTTAGAATGACTATTTTTTATGAGGTTTTACGAACTAATCTCTTCTTCGAAGGGTAGGGCCATCTTACCATATGTGATAGATGTGCAGGGGGGTGCATTTGAGTCTATGGTTGGTGGAAAAGTGCTTGAGTGATGCCTCTCCTCATTAGTTGGTGGCTAAGGTTTATGATTTTTTGTGCCAGTATTGGGGACAACTAGAGTGTATGCACTAGGGAATGGAGACATCTAGAATATATGCACCAATGTAGTGACAGTAGAACCAATTTTTATATCTATTGCCAAACGATGCGCAAAAGAGATATGTATGTATCTTGTACCCATTTATATGGAAGTTTGTAATCATGAATGATAAACTTGAGTTTATTCAATATGAAATCTATGTTATCGAAAGATTTGTAAAATTACAATTAAAGGTAATGAAAGTTTGGAATAGTGTTTATTTCAAATGTGCATGTAATTTATATTATGGAAAAGAAAATTTATTTTATTGCTAGTTTATGGCATTATAGATCATTTATCTTTCCCAAAAATGAATTTAAAAAATAATTTTATTTAGGTTGTATACTGTCCATACACGTGCATGGTATGGTCCTAAAAAAGTGACCTTTAAAAATTAGTTTTTATACATGCCTATTAAAAAATATTTTGTATCATATAGGTATTAGAATAAATTACATATTTTAAAACTAGTCTCAAAATACTAAATTTTGTATTATTGGAATTTTAAAACATCCAATTTCTAAGTGCTTCAAAAAAAATTTCCAATTGTGACAATTTTTGAAAATCAGGGAAAAGACTTCCACTTTTTGAACATTTTGTGGACCCAACTTCTTGCACTTACTCAAGAAACCCCTTGTTATGAGTTAGCTTTATATGGAACATATCATTGACATATGATTTTCCAGTAATCTCTCATGAGCCCTTTCATGTTGCATATATATTTTTATTCTACCTTAAATGCAATTTATGATAGATGGTGTTAGAAATTAGTTTAAGGTGGGGGCATGCATTCCATTGTGTGCTTCACTTTTTTCACATGTGTTGAGCTTGGTGATGTATTTTTGGAATATTGATCATTTTTGGTAGTTCCTTATCAAAATTATTGGGATTATAATTCTTGGTATGGTTGACATGAGAATGCACCTAGTAAATTTTGGACTTCAATATCTCTTCTATGTCTCTCATTTTCTACCTTTTGAGAAGACTCGCCTAGTGAATGTCAAAGGTCACCTAGTGAATATTGTACTTCACTAGCCTATGGTGATTTGGTTCATGGGTCACCTAGAAATATCAAACTTTGTTAGCCTATAATTTATGAACACCTTGGATATGTATCCTAGTAATATTTATGTAAAGATTGCTAGTCTGTAATTATCATACCCCCTCCTATTTGCATGTTTGTATTATGTTTGCATTATGTTTCAATTGTGTTTACATCATTTTTTCATTGTGTTATGTTCACATTATGTTATGTTATGTGTCTTCATCATGCATGCTTTATGTTTTCCATGTATTGTACTTCATGTGTGTGTTCCTTTGTCCCTACATTGTCTTGCTATAGGATCTTGAATCTGGGGGCTAGTACATATGGTGATTTGGTTCACGGGTCACCTAGAAAATATCAAACTTTGTTAGCCTATGATTTATGAACACCTTTGGTATGGGTCCTGTTGGTCTTTTAAAATTCCAGCTAAGGCTTTGTAATTCTCTAAGGGGTTTCCAACCTTCTATATTCAATAATTCACAAAGTTAGCGGCCAACTGACGAGATTCAGTCAAAGACTGAGATCTCCTACACTTTTGGCTCCGTGAAACCAAGGAGGTTTCTCTAGTACGTGTTCATAACAATAATTCATGCCTCAAGAACACTTCTATACATATATATATTCCTATCGATGCAACTAGACAGTATCTACCCAAGTTTTGGGAAACCAAAGAATAATGATAACTATCTAAATCTAGGAAATCAGGTTTAGTATCAGATTTGTATCTCAAAAGAGATAGAATTTGATTTTTTATATGTTTAGATCTTGAACCTTTACACTTAGAGCTACCTTATTGTACTTCTAAAAAGGAATCTAAATGAACTACCCAGTGCCTCATCCAACTGGGCGGGAGTCACATAAAACACAACCCTGATATTATAGAACTTATCATTATAATGCTTTACATCATAAGATTTTCCAGTATTTAAAACAATAATCCTTAGTAAATCCTAAGTACACTATCACAGAACTGTAACTCCTTTCCAAGAATTTAATTAACTCATTAAGTTAAAGCAAGAAAATGAATTACGCATCCAAATATACCATTGAAGTTGAATGAAGAAACCATTGATAAATCCATTCACAATCCATGATATGTACACAGGAGAGTAATTGTCATAATTTTTTTACTTAAATTTACTGATATCAATCATTACAAAAGCATAGCATGCTTATTTTATACAACACCCAACCTGGAATGATTTCCCAGCTAGAAACTTCCAGACACCACAATATAATTCTAACTGTACAAAGCCTAAGCCTTAGGACAAAAAAAATCTGACCTCAAAAATGAGCTGTGAAATCTCCTTTATAGAATAGGAGAGCAACAAGCATTGGGCTCCATTTTTCATTTCAAAAAGAATTTCATTCTAACCAAATGAAATTCAGATTCATTTCAAAATCTCCTCATCATCAGAAAATGACTCTAATACGCATAGAGGAAATCAAAAAATGGTTACACCCCAGTAACCAACCGAAAAGGAAAAAAAACACTGCGTCACCCATGTGCACGTCCGCATCAAACCTGAACCGTTGAAACAGCTCCAAAAGGAAAAAAACACCACCCCAACAACACCAATCATTTCCTCGCATCCCAAGTAACCATGCGGCCCCAATACAGGCGACCGCTCCTCGTTCTCACTTTAGTATGAAGCAAGACCATTTTCTTACCCCTGCTTTTACCAACACCAGACCCGACAACATCACATGGTGCCACCAAAGCAATTGGAGTAACTATGAGGACCTCCTCGTCCACTCCCATGAGCTCAGTCAGAGCCACAAGGTAGTTGCGGTAGTCCAAATCAGTTTCGGACCCTTCACCATCAGAGCCCGAAGAGAGCTCAACAGGTGACATGCAGCTTCCCGACCTCTTTTCCACCCTTTGAGCCACTGTTCTAGAAGTAACACGAACAAATTTTTTCTCCTCTGTCATAAATTCATCACACCCATCCTAGAGCTTCGTCGTACTTATGACTTATCCATGAATTTCCGAGCTCGAACTCAACAAGAAAATCAATCACCTGCAAACAAACAAACTCAAAATGTAATGACATTGATGAGAAAATTAGCGAGCATTTATCGAGCAAGCCGGTGCAGGGAACATTAATTGATCAAATTGTAGTACGAGCAAGTGCACGATTAGTGGCTGATGTTGCCACCACAAAATAATTCTAAGCTCATGGAAAATAGCATACAGCCCATCATTGCATTATCAAGTGGATATTGCTCACACGCAAGGAAATCAGGATGAGATCCACTGAAAGACCCGCACCATTAATGAGAATAACTTGCAAAGCGCAAATAATCCTCACATGGGTGAATTGCAATTTTTGAATTCAAACCATCGATGTGAAAAGACTTGGCATGTCAGACGACTCAAATCGAGTCAAAGATTGTTGAAAAATCAACATCACCACTTGGAAAACCCAGTAGCCAATCACACCCCTTGCAGTCAAAAACCCACAACCGGGTAGTAGGCCCCATCTAGCCACTTTGTACCGTAGAGCCAAGCAATGTGTCATCAACTCGCACACCTCACGGCATTTTTGAGAAAATTAATCTGATCATGCGAGGCTTGCGAGGGACGGTCATCATTAATCCCTGCCAATAAATATCCACTGTTGAAATGACATCCACTTGTCATTGATGGCGCATCGGGACAAGCCCCACCCCACAATACTCGGCAGATGGTGAAATCTCACATACCTCGCACCACTTTAGTGACGTTGGTAGGAAACTTTATGAGTTCTGTGAGGAACGGTCCAGCTATGAACTTCGTGATCTGATGGCCCATCATACGACATATGGATAAGTTATTTATGACAGTGGGGCCGACTAGGAGGATGAGAAAAGAAAACCCCCAAAGGCACAAATTTTTAGGCGCAAGTTAAACATAGGGAAAAACCACCCAAATGGAAATAAAATATCAATAGGTCGGGTGAAGGGGCTAGTAACATTACGAAAGACAAGGCTCAGTCAGATGACATAAGAGGTCGGTAACCCCCAATAACAGGTCAATTCAAAAATATAACGTAAGGGTTTAAAATAGTAAAAATCAATTTTAATATGGGTAACAAAACCCTAAACCTTAAACATTAGACCCCCCATTTACCAAAGATGAACAGACATGCCCAAAACCAAACAAAATTTTGACAGATTATAAAAGTCCCATCAGTGGCTCCGACTGGGGATGTATGCCCCCATGTGGGCATAGAAAGAACCCAGATCTTTGGGGAGCAGACCCAACATTGAATCAAATAGGTACCCTAACTAATGCTCCACCATTCTACCATTAGAAAGCTTGTCTATATCCAAATTGGTGGCCCTAGGCCCCCAAACAAGGGAAACAAGAATTTACCCTTGTCAAAAACAAAATTCTCTGCTACCTGGAGTACACCCAATCTATAAATTTTTCCTCTTAGTGCCCATATAGTTTTTAAGTAGTCAGCATTCTCAAAAGCATCATAATTCTTTCTAATATTCCTATGCATTCGATCAATCAACATTTTGTATCCAAACAATAACTACAATTTATGACCACACTGACACCTTACCTTGGCCTACTCCTAGTCATGCTTCATTGAATGCTTATTGATTTGAACTAAGAAACATAAGCATTCATAATCTATCTGATCTTTGGCATCACACAACTTGGCATCAAAAAACATGGCATCCAAATTAGTTTGCATATCGAACTAAAAGCTCTCATAGAAAACTTTGTGCACATTGTACAAACCATTGTTGCATAAAATAGAAGAGGCAAATTTTGGGGAATCATCACCCTGATGATTACAATATAAGCCTGATTGCCAACATCTGTGTTCAAATGTCCTAGAACACTTCCCAATATTACAAAGGTGGGAAACAAAAGTTACATCTTTCTCCAGGAAATGTGTGAATGCATTCATCTCAGGCCTCTCACATTGTACTTCCTCCTGCATCCTGTCATCTAGTTCCAAATGAAAAACCTCAAAGGCAGACTCTAGAAAACCAACTTCAATAAGGGAAATAGATAAACAGTTGTGTGCACTAGCCTCCTTATGTTCAACACCACCTATTGTATGTATTAATTTATAAGTGAAAATTTAAGCACAAACTGAAAACTTTTCACCAACAATATCAATGACACTTTTATTATAAGCTTCAGAAAAGCTCATCTCAGAAGGTGACAACAAGTCCATCTCAGCTTCATACAAACAATCAAGATCATCAATGATGCCAATACATTCATCAATGTGTTGGTTACCTTCAGTATTATTCTTTAGATCACAACGTTGAACACACACCCCATTGTATTCCAATTCCTCATCACTTACACAACAAACATGTTGCACTACTAGCACATCTGGAGTATACTCCAAATATTTATCATTTGAAATTTTTCCCCTCACCTATAAGAAAATGACATCATAAGGCTTTGTATTACCACAAAAATTTGGTAAGGGAATTGTTTCCACTTCATCCTCGAAAGAGCAATCATCACTACCAAATTCACAATCACTAGCCTGTAGCAAAACCTCAACCACATGTGAATTGTAATCATGACATAGAAAAGAACCTGGTGTCTCATTTAATCCTCCATCACCATGCTCCTCAAGCTTTAGTATAGTTGTCCAACACTCTTCAAAAGATTAAGTTTCATCCCCATTTTGTGCATATATGCTCTTGGTTGATTCTGCAATCTCTATCCATTTAAGGACTTGGGCAAGGTTACTAGGTTTCAATTATTCTGGCAAAGCACTCAACCAGGCTCATAAATTTCACAAAACAAATTAATGCTTACAAAATTATCAAGTCTGAAATCTCTAGGAACTTCTATCAAAGCATCCAAAAACCTCAAAAAAAGCTTATATGGTGATTCTCCCTCTTGTCTCTTCATATCATACAATTCTTGCACAAAAGAGTTTTGATCACCACTACTCAAATCGAACTGATTTTCAACTTGGGTTTCATCATCATATTCATACTGTAATGATGGATATATTATTGTTTCCAAAGCATTCTTATTATAACAAGTGTTCCTTGTAGTCAACTCTAGAATTGTACTAGTATGAGTTGTGCTAGGGTAGCCAACACTTGCAGCTAGATACCCTTTCATCATTGAATATTTCATGTTGTTCTCAATGTCCATAGCCATTAGATATGCATGATATAAGGTTGTAGGTTCCTTATCTCTTAATAAGTAACCCATCTTTTTGTCAAAAGCACCAAGATATATAGCCAAGCATTTAGTCTCATTTGGTCTTATTTCTTTAGGAATTTCTCTTACAGCTCTTGAAAACCTGAGATTAAAATATGGAACTAGCTCATCTTTTCTTATGTGGGTTCCCATAAAACCCTTCCGTACTCTGCTTGGGTTTACTCTTTCACCAAATTGTTCAATAAAAAACTATCACCAACTGATTCCATGAGTTGATAGAACACGCAGGAAAATATGAGAACTAATCCCTAGAATCCTTCTTCAAGGATTGCCCAAAAAGCTTTATAACAACATCCTCATGGCTGAACTTCATAATCCCCCATCACATCTTTAAAATTTTGCAGATTCTTAGAGGCAGATTTTGCACTTTGCCCGGTGTATTTAGGCAAATATTTCCTAATCTTCTTAGGAATTAGATTAGGGAAACCCTTAATACCACTGAAAATAAATGGCATATACCTTTGAATTACAAGATCCCCTAAAGGGATTAGTGAAACTTGTTGCCTTTGCATATTTGTGTTTGACATCTCATACGGAAACTTTCTTATACCCATTCAATCACTATCAACTTTATACATGGTTATCAAATACATCATTTAATAATTCAACCATGATTTTAAAATTTGACTGAAATACTCATGCCTGAGTGTTTTAGAGGAATAATACAACATAAACATACTTCTCTGATCATATTCCATATTGCACTATTAAAAGTATGTAAAAGCTAACCATTGTTCATTTTTTAATGCTTAGAACATCTAATTAGGAACCATTGATCATCCCTAGTTACGAACGCCTCTCATAATCAAAATATTGATCTATTTAGATTAATGAGAATACCTAAAAATTAAGCAACACTTGTTAACCCTCTCTCCCTGACTGTAAATGTTACATATCTGGGACTTTTCCTTGTATATCAACTAGTTCTTCAGAGAGAGTCACCACCTCTTCAACCGAGGGTTGAATTTCAAAAGAATATGAAGTTCCTTTTCAAAAACCGATCACATTCTAGGTCTTCATCCATAACAGAGTCACACTCAAATACTCTGAAATCATAATGCTACCAATCATTTCCAAATCCATAACCTCTTACCCTCAAAACTTAAAGTTTAGATCCACCAACCAAATGACTCTGGAAGGCCACCACCTACTTATGTGGTTTCTCTCTATTTTTTTTAAATTTATTAGAAGTTCTCCCCAATAAAATTACCATTCAGCTAGTGACTTAAGTAGAAAAATAATTCAATCATTTTCAATTTCTAGTTATAGAAATAATTCAAAACTTTAATAACTCTATATAACAGCACCGTGTGCAACCAAAAATTCTAAGTGTGTCCCCAGCAGAGTTTCCATTTTGTTGGTGTTTTAAAATTCTCGCTAAGGCTTTGTAATTCTTTAAGGGGTTGCCACCCTTCTATATTCAAGAATTCACAAAGTTAGTGGTCAACTGATGAGTTTCAGTCAAAGACTAAGATCTCCTACACTTTTGGCTCTGTGAAACCAAGGAGGGTTTTCCTGTACATGTTCATAACAATGCTTCATGCCTCAAGAGCACTTCTATACATAGATGCATTCTTATCAATGCAACTAGACAACATCTACTCGAGTTTTGGGAAACCAAAGAACAATGATAACTATCTAAAGCTAGGAAAGAAGGTTTAGTATAAGATTTGTATCTCAAAAGAGATAGAATTTGAATTTTTTAATGTTCAGATCTTGAACCTTTACACTTAGAGCTACCTTCTTGTACTTCTAAAAAGGAATCTGAATGAACTACCTAGTGCTTCATCCAACTGGGTGGGAGTCACATAAAACACAACCTTGATATTATAGAACTTATCATTATAATGCTTTACATCATACGATTTTCCAGTATTTAAAATAGTACTCCTTACTAAATCCTAAGTACACTATCAAAGACCTGTAACTCCTTTCCAAGCATTTAATTAACTCATTAAGTTAAAGTAGGAAAATGAATTACACATCGAAATATACCATTGAAGCTGAATGAAGAAACCATTCATAAATCTATTCACAATCCATGATATGTACACAAGAGAGAAATTGTCTTAATTGTTTTTCCTTAAATTTACTGATATCAGTCATTACAAAAGCATAGAATGCTTATTTTATACAACACCCGACGTGGAATGATTTCCCAGCTAGAAACAAGTCCAGACACCACAATATAATTCTAACTGTACACAGCCTAAGCCTTAGGACACAAAAAAATTGACCTCAAAAATGAGCCATGAAATCTCCTTTATAGAATAGGAGAGCAACAAGCATCGGACTCCATTGTTCATTTCAAAATGAATTTCATTCTAACCAAATGAAATTCAGATTCATTTCAAAATCTCCTCATCATCAGAAAATGACTCTAATACTCATAGAGGAAATCAAAAAAAGGTTACACCCCAATAACCAGCCGAAAAGGACAAAAAAAACCGCGCCACCCACATGCACGTCTCCATCATACCTGAACCACCGAAACAGCTCCAAAAGGTAGAAACACCACCCCAACAACACCAATCATTTCCCTGCATCTTGAGTAACCATGCAGCCCCGATATAGGCGACCACTTTTGGTTCTCACTTCAGTATGAAGCGAGACCATTTTCTTAGCCCTGCTTGTACCAACACCAAACTTGACAACATCACATGGTGCCACTGCAACAATTGGAGTAATTACGAGGACCTCCTCATCCACTCCCATGAGCTTAGTCAAGGCCATGAGGTAGCTGCAGTAGTCCAAATCAGTTTTGGACCCTTCACCATAAGAGCCTAAAAAGAGAGCTCAATAGGTGACGTGCAACTTCCCGACCTATTTTCCACCCTTTGAGCCACTGTTCCAGAAGTACCAGGAATAGTTTGTTTCTCCTTCTATCACAAATTCGTCACACCCATCCTAGCGCTTCGTCGTACTTCTGACTTATCCATTGAATTTGCAAGCTTGAACTCAGCAAGAAAATCAATCACCTGCAAATAAACAAACTCTAAATGCAATGATACTGATGAGAAAATTAGAGAGCATTTATCAAGAAAGCCGATGCAGGGAACATTGATTGCTCAAATTGTAGTATGAGCAAGCGAGCGATTAGTGGCTGACGTTGCCATCACGGAATAATTTTGAGCTCGTGGAAAATGATGTATAGCCCATCATTGCATTATCAAGTGGATATCGCTCGCACGTAAGGAAATCAGGATGAGATCCACTGAAAGACTCGTGCCATTAATGAGAATAACTTGCAGAGCACAAATAATCCTCACATGGGTGAATTGCAATTTTTGAATTCAAACCATCGATGTGAAAAGACCTGGCATGTCGGACGACTCAGATCGAGTCAAAGATCATTGAAAAATCCACATCACCACTTGGAAAACCTAGTAGCCAATCACACCCCTCATAGTCAGAAACCCACAACCAGGCAGTAGGCTTCATCCAACCACCTCGTACTGCGGAGCTAAGCAACGTGTCATCAACTCGCACACCTTGTGGCATTTTTGAGAACATTAATTCGATCGTGCGAGGCTTGCGAGGGACGGTCATCATTAATCCCTATCAATAAATATCCACCATTGAAATGACATCCACTTGCCATTCCTAACGCATCGGGATAGGCCCTACCCCACTGTACTCAATAGATGGTGGCATCTTGCATAGCTCGCACCACTTTAGTGACGTCGACAGGAAACCTTGTGAGGTCTGCAAGGAACAGTCCAGATCTAAACTCCGTGATCCGACGGCCCATCATGTGGCATATGGAAAAATTATCTATGATAGTGTGGTCAGCTAGGAGGATGGGAAAAGAAAACCCTCAGAGGCACAAATTTTTAGGTGCAAGTTAAACATAGGGAAAAACCACCCGAATGGAAATAAAAGACCGATAGGTTGGGTGAAGGGGCCGGTAACAGTACAAAAGACAAGGCTCAGTCAGATGACATAAGAGGCCGATAACCCCCAATAACAGGTCAATTCAAAAATATAACATAAGGGTTTAAAATAGTAAAAATCAATTTTAATATGGGTAACAAAACCTTAAACCCTAAACATTAGACCCCCCATTTACCAAAGATGAATAGACATGCCCAAAACCAAACAAAATTTTGACAAATTATAAAAGTCCCATCAGGTCCTAGTAATATTTATGTAAAGCTTTCTAGTCTATGATTATCATACCCCCTCCTTTTTGCATGTTTTTATTGTGTTTGCATTATGTTTCCATATTGTTTACATCGTGTTTGCATTGTATTATGTTCATATTATGGTATGTTTTGTGTCTTCATCTTATATTCTTTTTTTTTTTCATGTTGTATTGTACTTCATGTGTGCATTCCTTTGTCCCTAAATTTTCCTACCATAAGATCTTAAATCCGACGACTAGTACATCCCCTAGATTTGATGTCTTATCTCTTCAATGTTTGGATAATTGAACCCTTCTTGGCTTATTTGTACTTTCATGTGAAATTAAGCATAAGTTCATACTCTCCCTAAAGTGGGGGCTAAATGTAGTGTTAAAAATTATCACCCTTAATAATATCACACTACGTTTAGCTCCCCCCCATGTGCTTGGACCTAATTATGTATTTAATTGCCCATTTTATGAATATCTTCAAAAAATTAAAATATGGGATTAAAAATAAATATTTAATATTCACCCCTAATGTTTAAGGCCCTGAAAAGGATGGGTCTAGAATATGATGTCCTATGCCCGTCTCCATCCATTTTTGGCTCAAATTTAAATATATCGATATTGATATTTTATTATTTGAAAATCCAAAATCATTTGTCAACTATTGATATTTAATTTTTGGTAAATTAGAAGAATTGAATATAAATACAAATCATTTTCACCATTTTAATCCTAGATTGTTTGATAAGGCAATTGAGATTATTATTGAGCAATCAAGAGCAGTCAAGAGAAGAATTAGTAGAATTATTGTAACATAATTTTTTTACCCAAAGCCTAAAAAGGGGAAATCCAATTAGACCACCAAATTCGATAATCATAAATTCAAGCAATCCAAATATTCAAGTAGAGACTCAATAATTTGAACCACAAAATTTATTTGGGTCCAAAAATCTCTCAAAATGGATACCCACTTGAAAATAAAAAATCCTATTATTCATAAGAATAAAAAAAGTGATCTACTAAACCAACAAATTCCAAAATGCTAAAACCCAAAATCCACCATCACATTTAACAAAAGAATCTATCTTCAAACCCAACAAATTTTGTGAACTCATTGGTCCTTGAATATTTACACATTTATTTCTATTCCCATCATCCCGTTCACCCCAATTACCTATCCTATTCCATTATCCCATATCTGCTTATCATTACATATTCCTTTCATTCAAAATTTTGTATAGCCTACCTCCCACTTAATTTTCTTTGGTAGTACCCTAGGAGAGGTCAGTCTAGTAATTGTCAAAACTCACAAACAATATCCATCAAGAATAACACTAACAATTTGATCTAATTTAAATGGTCATGTATATAGTGTAATATTATCATCTTGCAACATAATCAAACACTTTATTTCAAAAAAAACTAAAATATATTTTAAAATATAGAAAATAATAAAGAAATAAATCATCCTCTAGTGAAAAAATATATTTTTCCTTGAAGAAGTCACCATGATTCCAACCTATTCACAAGCATCATGTCTAAGAAATGAACAAAAAATTAAAAGTGAAAAATTCAAATGTTGAAAGCCCCATTGTAGGAAGTATGTGTATATATAGATTTTTAAACACTGTGTTTCCACCATCAAATTTTCCAACTCGGGTAATTTATCCAGAAGGTAACTCTATTTTTTTAGAGTATGGAATGTATATAGATCATACTAGGTTTGATATAGGATTTCCAGTGATTGAAAAACTTATTTATCAATCTCAATCCAAGTTCCAATATTTACCAACACCTTCTAGGAGTTTGTTTTCTAATAAACCAAGAATCCAAATCAGAAGAGTGTCAATCATAGACCTTAAATCTATCCCAAAATAATTTGTTCATGAGCAACCCTTTGGCAACACCTAGTGCTAGAGCCAGTCTTTACTCTTCATCTAGATCTTATTCTTTGTCTAATTTTTTTCAAAATTTTGATAGTAATTTATATATAGACTATAACCTTGCAGAAGCTAAGGGTCTTCCACCCATCTCTCATTTAGATGTCAACCTTCTATAAATCCATATCCCTCCAAATATTCTTTAGCCACATTATCTAACCTTAGTAGTAATTCAAAATTAATGGACAAATTAGCAAGATAGGTTTGCCAAAAATTAGCTTTAACTCTTAAAGAAGATGAACAACAAGATAGCAAAGGAAAAGGGGAAAAAATTACTAAGATGGGAGAAAAAAATTGTATGTTAAAAGAACATATCCAAAGGGCAAGTATTGAAAAGAAGCATACATATAAGTTAGATGGTGAAGGGTTAAACAAAGAAGTCATTGGTTATGAACTAGGCATATGGCCAACCCCAAATACTTTTACTATAATTAATTATGATAAAAATTATGGGGAAGATATGAAGCCAGAATTCACACAAAAAACTATTTCAATGGCCTTTTGGGCAAGTACCATAATGAAAATATATTTATGGGAATCATGCATAAATCTACTACTTATGTGTACCCTACATTTGGTGGATATATTCTTCCACCCACTAATCCCATCCATATTCATCCCCATCTATTTGTACCTATCCTCATTTCCTACTTTTGGCCTTGATAAAAATGTAGATAAGATATCAAAACATGTACTAGCAATCCTTCAATGTGTCTAAGAATAATGACATACATAGTGGAATACTTAGATTAAGAACATAGCATTCCT
Source organism: Sequoiadendron giganteum (assembly GCA_007115665.2). NCBI lineage: Eukaryota > Viridiplantae > Streptophyta > Pinopsida > Cupressales > Cupressaceae > Sequoiadendron > Sequoiadendron giganteum. Next base: position 567,910,013 of record CM021105.1, on the reverse strand, counting down.
ATATAATACAACCCTTAGAGATTGTATCCTATATCACCTCCCCCCTTTCCATCTCCAATCAATCCTTCCATCCATCATTTCCATCAATAATCCCTTGGTGCTAGAACAAATTTTCTTCTTCACAATTTGAACATTAGCCAATCCTAATCATACCACATAGTACATCTAAGATGAACACAAGATTCATAATTCTAAATTTTAGATCAAACCATGAATATTGGGATCCCCTACCTTGTATCCAATCCATGTGGTTAATTACCTTCAAATCATATGCATTCATCCAATCCATCAATTCAAAGGTCCTAATTATCCATGCAAAACACAAGCAACATTACAAAACAATCTTGCTAAATCTAACCATACAAGATAGCACATATCCTAAGGAATCCATAAGCTTCATCCTTCATAATATTTCTGATAAAGGAAACCAATCATCATCATTTGGATGTATCCTTCCCAATTCTCATGTTTATCTCATAATATATTATTCCTCCATCAACATCGTTATCATCATCATCAAATCAATCAAATGTTTCATTTTATCTTGATGAGGGGTAAAGTCCATTTTGTCTTGTCTTTTAATATTTTATACATGCTTTCTTTCTTTTATTTGTCTTCTTGTTTTTATTTGTAGTAAAAATTTAAAACTTCAAAAAATGCATACCATGCTTGTTTTAGTTCCCACTAGATATCTCCCAAGAGATTCCATATTTCTTTATACTATGTTGTGTCTTGAGGTTATGATTTTTGGGATATGAGAATTTTATTTACTTTCATCTTTATTATTGCTCTTCATGCAATTGTTGTTTTTCATCTAGATTTGTGTGTTTATTTTTATTTTTGTTTTTCTTGTATCTTTGTTTCTTTATTTCATTTTATCTTTTAATTTATTATTTTTATAAACATATAGTACATCAACATAATGGTCATTATATCATGATTTGTAATATCTATACAAAAAAAAAAAATTAGTTTAAACATAATAGAATATCTTTGTAGATTCCTAGCATCTACTTATGCTCAAAGTACTTCAAAAATATCTCACTCAATTTCCACTTCTAAAAATATAATTCATAATAAAATAACCTCATCTAGTAACCCTATCATACTTGCCCAATTCATAACTATTCGTCCATTAATTAATTTTATTTCCTCCATTTTAATAACACACAAACCTACTCATCTTCTTGAGGAGGCATCCCATAATCTATCTAGTGCTAAAATAAAGCCTCTCCAACCATTGAAACATCTGCCAAATCTAATCTCAACTAATCCTCATTTTTCTTCCCAAGATGCATCCTTCCCATATCAACAACATTGTCAAATCATTCATTAATCTTTGACACTTGGGTCATATTCCATAACCATTATTTGTAATTAATTTAATCAAATCATGATAAAATCAAACAAAATCTAACAATTAGTTAACTAATTGTTCAAAATGGTTAATAAATCTTTAAAAAGAAAAAACCATTGAATGAATCAGTTAACTATTTATAAAAATAAATAAATAAATATAAATAAATCATGTTGAATTTATCCTTATCCATTCCATCGATCATCATCCACATCTTCAAAACCTATAAATTGAAATTGAATCATCTTTCACAATTTTTTTAATTTTGATTTGAGTAGATAAATGTTTTCATAATGAGCAACATACATTATCAATACAAAGTTTATCTAGAATGATCTATCTAAGGTTTGTGAGTATTGTTTTAGAGTAAATGGGTTTTAGTTTCATTCCAATTCATATTTGTGTTATTTTAAAGTTGCAAGCTTACAAATGGGCTTCATCTTTTAGGCAAAACAAGTTCCTACTTTTGGCTCTTGCCATCTCTCCGAGCAACAAGACATTCTCAACACTCAACTATCTAGACAAGAAAGGAAAAAAATGATAATTAAAAGCCTATTGAAAATGGTCAAGACTTATCAAATTAAAATGAAATTGGATGATCAAAACCCACCTCCTATTAATTTTATTATTTTTATTACATTACTAATATCCATCAAATTATGAATATACTTTTTGATCAATTATTTCCTTTTTAATATAAATTACCATTGCTTTCTTTTAGAAATTCCTTAATGCTTTAATACATTGATTCTCCTAGACTTGACCCAAATTACATGACCATTGAACGTGATACCATTTATTTTTTTATTTTGAGGGATATTTGGAAGTTTGTGCGTTACGTTCTCACAAGAAAGTGCCGTGGGCTCATGATCTTTCGCCCTCAACCATTCAAACCCTATGATTCGACGTACTGAGCTCTTTGTTCACAGCTGCCATGGTATCCACACACATTTCAGTCAAAAGCCTTGAAGTGGAGTCGTAGAGATTCTTAGTCCTTTAAATTGAGGCCTTTAGTTCATACGGCGCTCTTGCGAGGCTCGAGGTGGCCTCCCAATTAATTTGTAATTAACCTACCAAGCATTATGTCATAAAGGAAACAGGAACCAACATAATGAAATCTCGAAAAAATCATTCAAAAGAATAACGTGAAGGCGGTGAACTTGCTTATTGATCAAAATACCATTAGAAATATGGTTAAAATCTGAAGGGATAGGTAAAACGCACACAACCATTCAGTTCTTACATGTCCACGTGGACTTGGGAGTGGGAATCTCATTGAACATTGAAGAGGCAAACAGTGAATAATTTTTACTGGTTTTAACATTTGCCGTCGCGAATCGAATATCTCTGACCAACTTGACTGTTAAACAGTGTTTAAGACCAATAGTGTTTAAGACCAATATGATTGGTTTTTCATTCATAGAAGTTTAAAAAGGATGGACACAGTTTTCCTAAATGTCCATAGTGCCTTCACAAGTTGAACATGAGAGGGAAATGGAATCGAATTTCTTACGAATATGCCTGCAAACAGTGGTTAAGAGGTCGGCCCTATATATTGGCTTTAGTGCTGTTTGTGTTCAACCATACTTGTCTGTTCTTTGTTTCCCTCTCAGATAGAGCCAGGTTACACAGATATTAGCTTCTCATAAGCGAAGTCTCTTTTAGCTAGACTGTAAGTTCAGTTTTCCACTTTCCTTTTTAAACTTTTCGGTAGTTTCTTATTGTGAGATCTTCTTCATAGTGTTAACTCTCTCTTTTTTGGGGGGTTTTAGGTTCTGAGTTAAAACTGATCAGGTGGGCGGACAATTTTCCATACTTTTTAGTTGGAGGGGTCCTTAAAATCTGAAAGAAGATGGGAATGGTATTTGGATGCTTCTCAGGGAGTGAGAATCATCAGCGCTCCACTCAAGTAAGGCCTTCTGGATCTGCACCTTCATTTGATTCTAATGAGAATGAGGATGAAGTACCTCAGAAAATCTACTGCAAGGGGGATGAAGAGGAAGATGTGGATAAGCGCTCAGAGTTTTTCATCGACACCTTTAATACGAATCTGAAGTTGCAGAGATCCATGTCTGATGCTCAATACAATGGATACCTTACAAGAGCTACATAAGGATTTTCAGGAATCTGTGATCATCTTTTAGAGTTACTGTGATAGAATTGTTAACCATTTGTTACGTTTTATAATGTGAGGTTAAGAAAAACAGATGTGTATATATAAATTTGTGTACAACTAGCTATATTTTCATGTAAAAGAGGAAAGTGTGATATATACGCATCACTCTGTAAAGGCTTCACTTCCCAAATTGAATAAAAGTGTCACATATTTTCATGTTGAAATTAAGATTATTCCTATGTGGAACAAGAGTTTGTAAGCAATCAAGACGTCATGTGAATATGAAAATAGTCATCTCATAAGCAGATTCATGCAAATGCTTCAATATCATTATAAAATCAAATAGATTTATCATGCAAAGTATTTCATGACAAATATTATTCATTAGTGGTTGTTCCTAATGACTTTTAACTTTGTTTCTCATGGGTTGCTATAAAGAACCTTTGAAAGATTTCTGTAGGTATGGTATTATTTATTGAAATGACCAATATAAGAATTGAAGCTTATTGAGATATTGTCAATTGTAAGTTTAATTTCCTTTTGGATTATTGAGATATTGTCTTAGTATCTTCTAAGATATATATTATGTGTGAACCATTTGCAATGAGCCTAATTGATTAATGCCAAGAAAGGTTAGATTATTGGCTCATGGTATGTCATGATTGTAGATAGAATTTTGCATAGCCTACCTCCAACTTAATTTTCTTTGGTAGCAATCTAGGAGAGGTCAATCTAGTAATTTTCAAAACTCACAAATAATATCCATCAAGCATAACACTAACAGTGTGATCTAATTGAAATGGCCATATATGGTGGAAAATTATGTTACAACATAATCAGACACTTCATTTAAAAATACCAAAAAATATTTAAAAATATATAAAATAGTAAAGAAACAAATCATACTAGATAGTGAAACCATTTCTATGGTGCCTTGGAGAAGTCTCGATGATGACAACCTATTTGCAAGCATCATGTCTAACAAATAAATAAAAAATTAAAAGGTAAAAATATCCAATTTTGAAAACCATTTCAATGATCCTTTGGGCAAGTACCATGATGAAAACATATTTATGGGAATCATGCATAAATCCACTACCTATGTGTACCCCACACTTGGTGGAAAGCTTCTTCCCCCCACTAAACCCATTTATCCCCATCCCCACCCATTTGTACCTATCCTCATTTTTTGCTTTTGATCTTGATAAAAATGTAGACAAGATATAGAAACATGTATTGGCAATCCTTCAATGTGTTTAAGTATAATGGCATACATAGTGGTATACTTAGAGTAAGAACATATCATTCCTATATAATATAGTCTTTGGAAATTGTAGCATATATCTCCTTCCCACTTTCCATCTCCAATCACATCCTTCCATCCATCATTTCCATTAATAATCCCTTGATTTTAGAACAAATTTTCTCCTTCACAATTTGAACATTGGCCAATCCTAAGAATACTACATAGTACATCTAAGATGGACACAAGATTCATAATCCTAAATTTTATATAAAACCAGAAATACTAGGCTCCCCTACCTAGTATCTAGTCCATGTGATTAATTACCTTCAAATCCTATGCATTCATCCAATCCATCAAGTCAAATCTCCTACTTATCCACACAACACAAAAGCAACATTCTAGAACAACCATACTACATCTAACCTTGCAAGCTAGCACATATCTAACTTGGTGTCCATAAGCTTCATCCTTGGTAATCCAAACCTTGATAAAAGAAACTAAACATCGTCACTAGGATATTTCCTTCCTAATTCTCATGTTTTTATCATAATATATTATTCCTACACCAACAACAATATCATCATCATCAAATCAATCAAATGTTTCCTTTTAGCTTGGTCAAGGGTAAAGTCCTTTTTATCTAATATTTTAATATTTTATACATGCTTTATTGCTTTTGTGCGTGTCTTCTTATTTTTCTTTGTAGTGAAAATTTAAACTTCAAAAAAAAGTACTTATTATAATATTTGTTTTAGTTCCCACAATTATATATTTCCCTAGTGATTTCATATTTCTTTATACTATGTTGTGTCTTGAGGGTATGATTTTTGGGCCATGAGTCTTGTCTTTACTTTCATATTTATTGTTTCTCTTCATACAAATGCTATTTTTTATCCAAATTTGTGTGTTTATCTTTATTGTTGTTATTCATGTATCTTTGTGTCTTTATTTCAATTTATTTTGATTTTTTATTTTGATACGCATATGGTACATCATCATCATGGTCCATTATATCATGATTCATAAAATCTATCCAAAATATAAATTATTGTTTAAACATATTAGAATCTCTTTGTGGATTCCTAGCATAGATATTTATGCTCAAAGTAAGTTCCAAAAAATATCACTCCACTTCCACTTCTAACATCATAATCCATAATAAAATAGCCTCATCTATTAACTCAATCATACTTTCCCAATTTGTAGTTATTCATCCATTAAATAATTATATTTCCTCTATCTTAAAATAACACAGAAACTTACTCATGTTCTTGAGGTGGCATCCAATCATCTATGTAATGCTAATATAAAGCCTATACAAGTATTTAAGCATCCGTCAAATATAATATCAACTAATCCTCACTATGCTCTCAAGATGCATCCTTCTCATATCAACAACATTGTCAAATCAATCATGCATTAATCTTTGATAGTTGGGTCAAATTCCATCACCAAGTGCTTATATCTACTTTATTTGAAACAACATTACTTCCTATAGTCACAACACCATTTCAAAGAGGAGAAAAATAGACACTCCAATATTTCCAATACAAATTTTCTACGAGCACACCTAACAAACATCTAAGTAATCCATTATTGCAAATATTTAAATTATTAAAAACTTTAAATAATCATTATCTATAGTTAATTTAATCAAATCGTGATAAAAACAAACAAAAAATAATAATTAGTTAACTAATTGTTCAAAATGGTTAATAAATCTTTAAAAATAAAAAATCATAAAATGAATCACTTAACTATTTATGAACATAAATAAATAAATTTAAATAAATCATGTTGACTCACTAATAAGTGAATTTATTCTTATCCACTCCACCGATCATCATCCACATCCTCAAAACCTATAAATTTAAATTGAATCATCTTTCACAATTTTTAATTTTGATTGAGCAAACAAATGTTGTTATAATGCCAAACAAACATTAACAATACAAAGTTTATCTAAAATGATCTATCTAAGGTTTGTGTGTAGTGTTAGAGTAAATAGTTTTTGGTTATATTCCAATTCATATTTGTGTTATTTTAAGGTTCCATATTTAGAAATGGGTTCTAATTTTTAGGCAAGATAAGTTCTTACTTTTGGCTCTTGTCATCTCTCTTCAACAAAACATTTTGAACACTCAACTATCTAAACAAGAGGGGGAAAATAATGATAATTAAGAAGCTATCAAAGATGATCAAGACTTGTCAAATTGAAGTGGAAATCAAAACAAAATGATCAAAATCCACTTTTTATAAATTTTAGTATTTTTACTACAATAATAATATCCATCAAATGATGAATATACTTTCTGACAACTATTTCTTTTTTACTATCAACCAATATAATTATTTATAATTATTTTCTTTTAGAAATCACTTAATACTTTAAGACTTTGATTCTTCTAGACTTGGTCCAATTTATTGATACCATTTCATCTACTTGTGTGAAAATAAAAACTAAAAAATATATAAATTATTTTAATAGGAATAATTTTTCTACAGTCCATGAAAATTAATAATGAAAACTTCTGAATTCAACTGTGTATGCTTATTTGATCTCTTCTAGATTCAACTGTACACAGCTGAATCCAAAAGCTCTCATTATTATAGATTATTTTGTTTTGAAGGGGCATTAGAAGGTTTGTGCATTACATTCTCACGAAGAAGTGCGGTAGGTTCATGGTCTTTCGCCCTTTCCATTCAAACACTACGATTCGACGTACTGAACTCTGTACACAGCCGACATACTATTCAGACACATTGCAGTCAAAAGGCTTGAAGCGGGGTCCTAGGGATTCCTACTCCCTTAAATTGAGGTCGTGGCCTCGCAAATAGTTTGTAATTAACCGACCAAGCATTAGGTCATAATGGAATCTCCAAAAATTCATTCAAAAGAACAACGTGAAAGCGGTGAACTTGCTTGTTGATTAAAATCTGAGGGTAAAACGCACTTCACCATTTAGATGACTCGGGAATGGGAATCTCATTGAAATTTTAGTTCAACAGTGAATAAGCTCGCTGGGTTTAGCATTTGCCGTCGGGAATCGAATATCTCTGACCAACATGATTCTTAAACAGTGTTTAAGACCAATATGACTGCGTTTTTATTATTTATTGAAGTCAAAAAAGGATGAACACGGTTTCTACTAAATGTCAATAGTGCTTTGACAGGTTGAACATGAGAGGCAAATTGAATCGAATATCTCTTACGAATATGACTGCAAACAGTGGTTAAGAGCTTGGCCCTATGTATTGGATTTAGTGTTGTTTGTGTTCAACCATATTTGTCTGTTCTTCGTTTCCCTCTCAGATAGAGCCAGGGTACACAGATATTAGCTTCTCATAAGCGAAGTATCTTTTAGCTAGACTGTAAGTTCAGTTTTCCACTTTCCTTTTTAAACTTTTCAGTAGTTTCTTATTGTGGGATCTTCTTCATAGTGTTAACTCTCTCTGTTTTTTTGCGTTTAAACTGATCAGGTGGGCGGACAAGTTGCCATAGTTTCTAGTTGGGCGGGTCTTTAAAATCTCATTGAAGATGGGAATGGTATTTGGATGCTTCTCAGGGAGTGAGAATCATGAGCGCTACAAACAAGTAAGGCCACATGAGCCTTCTGGGTCTGCACCTTCATTTTATTGTAATGAGAATGAGGATGAAGAACCTCAGAAAAACTACTTCATGGGGGAAGCAGAGGAAGATGTGGATAAGGCCTCAGAGTTTTTCATCGACACCTTTAATAGGAATCTGAAGTTGCAGAGATCCATGTCTGATGCTCAATACAATGGATACCTTACAAGAGCTACATAAATATTTTCAGGAATCAGTGATCATCTTTTAGAGTTATTGTGACAGAAATGTTAGCCATTTGTTATGTTTTATTATTTGAGGTTAAGAAAAACAGTTGTATGTAATTGTTAGCCATTTGTTATGTTTTATAATGTGAGGTTAGGAAAAACAACTGTATGTACTGTGGTTTTTGTTCATTGATGTAAGAGAATCTTGGATGCACATAGTACCTTTACAATTTGTCAATTGGACCCTCATTAAAGCAGGGCTAATAATCGCATTTTTTTAATTATTTAAAGATATCATTTATGGAGAAGATCATTAGTGTTTTACATAGGTTGTATTCATGTGTTGAATTTCTTATTAAGTTTTATATTTATTTTGATGGAGTCCTTATTGAGTCTCTAAGTGCAAGGTTATGCAAATATGCAAATGTTGTCAAAGTTGTACAAATGTTGTCAAGCAACTTTTGCAACTTTTTGCAAAAACATGTTAAAAGGTGGTTCATTAAGCTACTAACCAAAATATGGTTAGAGACAGTTAGAACTTGGTGGAAAAACCTTAAATAAGCTTTGTATCCTCGATTCAAGAGGGTGGATGAAGATTTGATGAATGAAAAATTTATTGTTGCACATGTAAATACTATTTATTTCTGCATTTTCAATCTCTATCATGTTGGTACAGGCTGCCATTACATGGAACGGCCTGAACAATGGATGGATGTTGTAAAGGATTGTTCTAGCTCTATTTTGGTTTTGGTTTGATCAATTTCATCAAGGTTTGAAGGAGATACCATCATTTTTTTGTAACTTGCTCCAAACCCTACCTAGGGTTCCAAGAAACCATAAAAATGTGATTACTCATGTTTCCTGCATGATCTGACTAGGGGACTTGGAATGTAGGCCAGTCTTAAAGTATTCTAACATGTTGCAAATGTATAGGCTTGGAGGATCCACGTGTGAAGAGAACATGTTTGACAGTCATTATGTTTTATCTCATTATAATCAAATAACCTTGCATTATGATTGAATGCCAAAGCCTTGGCATTGAGGCGTTGTGTTCTAGTTGATGCACGTTGAGACAAGTAAGACATTATGGTCTAAGCCCTTGGAGTCTATTGGTTAGCCATCCTTCATTGTTGATTGAAGATTACATTTGTGTGCAAGGGATATCAGAGCATAGGTCGGTCTGAAGAGGGGAAATTTGAAGTGAAGAGAAGCAAGGATCTCTCCAAAATGGAATCCAATTGCCAAAGAGGTGAGTCAGTTGAAGGAGAAACATGTAAGAGAGATGAGGCAAATGAGGGAGTTGACAGAAACCATTGAAGCCAGGCTTATTGTAGCTGAAACAATTTAGAGAAGAGGAGTGGTCATGGGAGATTTGAGTGACCTATAAGAAGAAGGGGAGGAGGAAAACTCCCAAGAAGGGTGCCAAGAAGAGTTGGATCCTGGTGACTTGAAACTGGCAAAGCTATTGAAGGCAATCAAAGGAGAAGGTCCCAAGATAAAGATGGATCTACTAGTGTATGGAGGAAACTTGGATAGGAGCACTAGACAAAACTTTGAATATGAAGATGTCCCAAAAGAACAAAGAGTGAAGTTGGCCAAGACAAAATTCAAGAGCCATGCCTTACATTGGTGGGACTATGTGCAAGATGACAGAAGCAAGAAGGGAAAATCCAAAATCACCTCTTAGGATAGGATGGTTGCCAAACTCAAAGGAAGATTCCTACCTGGTGATTATGTCATTCAGTTATACAGAAGACTTCAAAACCTTAAGAAAAATTATATGGATGCGAAGGCCTATACTGAGGAGTTCTACAAATTGAGTATAAGGGAAAGCCATGTAGAAGATGATTTGGAAAAAGTGGCAAGATACATCAATGCATTGAGATAACATCTATAGGATGAATTAAGTCTCACAAGCCCAAGAACAATGGAAGAATGTTACCAATTGGCCATAAAGGATAAAGATAAGTTAAGGAGAAGAAAGTAAAAGAAAAGTAGTGGTAGAGGAAGGAGTTTTATAGGAAGACCTATGTTTGTTGATTCAGGACAGTCATATGAGAGTCAAGAAGAGACAAGTAGAGTTCAAGAACAAACTTTTGATTCAAGGAGAATTTTTAGAGGAGGTAGATCAAATTTTAGGGGCTGATTTGGTACTAGAGGAGGTTCAAGTGGCTTTACTGGGAAGTTCTATAACTGCAACAAATTTGTAGGCCACCAAGAATGGCACTATACTGAGGAGCATTCATTTACTTCTTTTGGAAGTGAAAGAAGAAATCAAATTGAACAAGGTGAAGATGATGCTGAGAGTGTACATCCTTCACCACATAATGAAGAACTAAAGATTGGAGATTTTTTTCTGATGAGAAGAACTATAATCAAAGGGCTAATGGAGAAGGGACCACCACAGAGAAATTCACTCTTCAAGACTACATGTAAAAGCCAAGGTAAGTGTTGCAAGGTTGTTATTGATTCTAGTAGTGCTAACAATTTCGTTTCTCTTCAAATGGTAGAGAAGTTGAAATTACAAAGTTTACCTCATGCCACTCCCTACAAGGTGTCTTGGTTAAACAAAGGGCATCAAGTACTAGTGAATGAACAAATTTGGGTAGATTTTCACATAGGTGGATATAAGGGTAAGGTCTTGTGTGACATAATTCCAATGGATGTTTGTCATTTTCTTTTGGGTAGGCCTTGGCAATATGATAGGAATTTTCCAAGCATGATGGTAGGAAAAACACATATGTCATAGAGAATTTTGGAGTTTCATACACTCTTACACCATTAAAAGAGGAAATCCAAGAATCACAAGGGTATGTGCAGGATCATTATGGAAGAAACAAGCGGCATTAAGTGGCAATGAAAATTCAAAAAATCAGAGTTAGGCAACTTGACATAAAAATTTGAATAAGTTATCTATATTATTTCAAAAATATGTAAAAATAGAATTTGTAGAAAATTGAATGTAGTTTCTAAACTACTAGGTTTATTTAAAAAATAAATAAATCTATTTGGTGAAAATTTGAAATTTCAATGGAGTAGTACTTAAATTTCAGGGAAAAAATAAGAAGTAGGTGTATGTCTAACCACCCTAACCATAATAAAATGATAATATTTTTCTATAAGATTTTAGATATAAGTATGCTACTCATGTCCCGATGTGATGCATATTTTTTAGTAATTTTTTTCCAAGTAAATATTTAATTATGAATTTTTTATAACAAATTTTAAAAAATATAAAACTCGTATGTCTAACCACCTTAACTTGGTCAAAACTTCATGAAATTCAATTCTTTTTTTTTAATCCTATAGTATGCAAAGCATAGAATGTGACACATGTTTTAGATTCAAAAAATTTGATATTGTTTGAAAGCTATAGATGTTTTTTAATCATCCCATAATTGAGGACTTTAGTCGTAATTCAAATAGAAAATAAATAATAATTATTTATTCAATTCAAAGTAAAGCATAATTTATATTTGTGGAAAGCTGAGAATATCCTCTCAAAACCCTTTTCGTTTCATCAATCTTGGGTAAAAAAAAAGTCGTCAGCCACATGGGCCAACATATCACTTACATATCGCCACTTTTTGGCCCATCATGATCCTGCACATACCCACAAATGGGTTCTAGTGTTATGTTGGTGAGTGAAAATGAGTTTGTACAAATCATAGAAAATGAAGACAAATGCTTTGCAAGTGTGAATAGACCTCGGGTTTTTATGATAACAACTAGGGCTGATCAATTACCATTGAAAAATTTGTTGAAGGAGCATGTTAATATGATAATAGATGAAATTTTGGAAGGAGAGGTACTAGTCCTCATGTAGGGTTTCTATAATGGGAAGATAGATCTTTCCATGTCATTGAAAGTACTAAGCATTGATAGTTGGAATGTGAGCATGCAGCCCCAATTATCTTTGCATTGTAGGTTGGTGATTATAATCCAATATAGGATGAGTTTGAGAGGCTCAATTCCAAAGTAGAGGTTCCATTTGTTGTTTTTCCAACTAATGTGAACAGAGACACAAAAAAGGCCACTCATTATTCAGATCCAAAGGAGAGAGCAGCATTACACATTGTATATTTGGATGATATAGATTGTGTTGTGGATTCTCAGTCCAAGCCCCTTCCAAATTTGAGAATTGATGGCATTGAAAAGGCAAGTAGAATTCAATAATTTCTCTTTTCCATTGGGGGTGAAGAATACACACATTCATTACAGGCATTACACAAGGGGATATTGGAGGTTAAATATGATTTACTTCCTATAGAAGAGAATAGTAAAACTGGTCAAGAAAACTTGTTTGATGTCCTAATGGTTGGAGATAAAGAGAGAAGACAAAATTCTCTTGTTGAGATTGTAAACTTGAGGGGTGAGAAACCTAAGGTCAAAATGAAACAATCCATTGAAGGAGAACAAGTTACTATTGAAATGCATGCAATCTATCAAGCGTAAAGGGATCAGTTACAAGTTGGAGGTAGCAGATGCAAGAAAAGGCAAATTGTGAGCAAAGGAGCAATTGATTTGAAGGTTGTAGATTTAGTTTTTGATTTGTACTATTTCCAAGTGGATGTTGTTTTAGGTCATGATACAGGTTCCTAAGCATTTGTAGGTGATGAGTGGGTCAAGACCATCCATCAAGCAAACCCCTAGAGTTGAGGTGTTTCCAAGTCACCAAGGACTTCAAAGGCATAAGGGGCAAAGCCTATTTTTAGTATTTATTTAAGTGGAAGGGTTTGCCTCATGAGGATGCCAATTAGGCAACTAAGAATGACATAATCAGCCATGGCTATACTATTGCAGGTCTTAACTCAAATGAAAATTGAGTTCTTTTCTCCTTTGGGGAGTATGGTGTAGGGGCACCCTTGGTTTAGGTGCACCCTTGGTGTCTAATGGAACCCCTAGATATTTTTGGTTCCATTTATCGCCCTTCAATTTTTTTGATGAATCTATCTCTTTGGGTTTAGGGTTTTCGTTAAAAGCCCTCTTTTTAGAATTCACTATTATAAACTCTCAATTTTTTAATCCTTTATTGACCCGTCGCACCCGGTTTTTCAATCACTTAAATTGTAACTCGATCCATTGAAAACGTTGTTCTTATCGACCCTTTGTTCCTAGGTCTATTGGTCACTGAGCACATGTTTGCTGCCTTAATTTCACCTAGGTCAGGTTGAAATATTTCTTGTTAAATGACTTAAGTCTTAAGTCACCTTTTCCCGAGTGTTAATTATCATTAACCAGTCATGGCCCCCTTTTAAAATTAACTTTATCGCGTGTGCAGATTCAATCGATGTTCAATCTCAAGGAATTGATCCTGGTTGTTCCCCGCCAGCCCCATGCGATTAAAATAGTCTTTAATTAAAATCCATGGGGTCAAAGGGTTGTTGACACATGTACCACCACAGGTGTGGGGCCCAGTCTTCACTATGGAACCCAATGCTTCAAGGTTTTAATCCAATGGCTATGACGCAATGGTGAGATCAAATCTCAACAGTTCCCTGCTCACCCCATGTGATTAAAATAATGCATTAATAAAAGTCGTAGGGTCAGCGAGCTATTGGAATGTGGATTCTTTGGTCATTTGGAAAGACAAAAGGTGGTCCCAAGCAGCAGATGAGTTATCATCCAGTTGGAAAAATCTTATTGGCTGATGGATTAGTGCACAATGGTGATGGAAATTTAAATCTTGTTGAATCAATCTAAGTCATCCAAGGCACCATCTCAGGAAATGACTAATGGTTGATATTCAAAACTGAAGATATGAACACCAGAGCCATTGTACTTCATGCGAGTGAGCAATAATTCAAGAGGGGACATGTCAAGCTACCCAAATGTGATCTTTAAGGCATATGAAAGATTTATTTTCTTTGTAATTGAGTATTGAAAAAAAAATTGGAGCACATAGGAGATTGAGAGGAGTGTTCTAGGATTCGACACAGTCAAAATTAGGGTTTCTTACGAGTAAAGGGCCGTAAGTAAAATAAACACAATTTTTTTGTGCTTTATTCAAACTATCAGGAATTAGGGTTAAAATTCATTATTCTTTTAGTTGAATTGGCTTTGTGCTTTGTTTTAAGTGTTTTATCGAGGTTTGAATTTGCTTTAAAAAGTCATAATTTTGTCAAACCTTATAAATTTTGAATTAAGAAAATTCAAATTAAACTGAACAGTGTTCATTTGAATTATTCTCCAATGTTGCAAGCAATGGGGTTATCTCAGAGAGATAAGGAATTGGCTATTCCACTCTTCGATAAGTGGGTCTCCAAGGCAGAAGATTTCAAGCTTATTACAGTTGGATCAGCACAAGAGAAAGAGAGATATCCAAGGACTGGTCCAACATATAGAATTGTTTGTGAGATTAAAGAACAAAGGTTTCAAGTGTAAGCTGCTCCATTAGAGGCAAAAATAAGAGAATTGAAGGCTAGGTTTGATGACGTGGATTTAACATTGTTACCTGATATCCAACATACTTATGATGAGGTAAAACCTCTACAAATGTGGAAAGATCAACTGGATACAACTATAGCCTCCCAAGTGACCCTTATATGCGAGGATGTTAACATTGATTTGTTAAAAAATACTCTTGAAAACTTGTCCATCATCACTAGCTTCTTAGAATATTTTGACAAGGAAGCCAATTATGTGATGACAAAGTACTCTCCATATAGAAAGAATATGGATGAAATCATTGCTTTCAATTGGCCATCTGATGTAGAATATGAGCAGTGGAAAAGGATTTTCATTGATGAATTGGATTTTTAAGCACAAGGATGGAAACATATATACATGGTCAAGTATAATACAGGTCTAGCCACAAAAAATGCAATGCATAAAAGATAAATTTCTCTACATTTCACCTAGTTCTTTTCTTTCTGACTGATTTTTGTCTTTTGGCACGAAGAAATGATGATACCTCAACGGTTTGAGGACCACTCTCTTCAACAAGCTGCCTCCTAGAGAGTGTGAATGTCTCCATTGACTGAATGACCACCTTTGTTGTAATGATGAATATTCTCTTAGTTTGTTATAACCATTCCCCATGGAATGACCTATCTAAGCAGTCCAATAGAAAAGTGACATGTGTGCTTTCTGGTTCGAAGCTTGTTTTTCTCCTTCATTTCTATATGAAGGAATTCACGACTAGAAAGTGGGGTTCATTGCATTGCAACTGAAACACTGAATTGTGGAAAGAATACAAAGCATATTTTAAGGTTTTTTTAATCTTATGTTCTGAGTCTATAGTTGCATATGTAATTTTGATAACAAGTAGCAAATATGAAGCAGAGTGGTGCTAATTCCATGACCATTTTCTCTCCTTTGTATGTGTTTTTTTGAATTATGAATAATATATATACACATCTAAAAATGGTCACGGTTAACCAAACCTGTTAATTGATTAAATATGGATTATTTAATTAATATTCTTAAGTCATCTACATATAAATAAATTTAATTATTTATTTATATTATTCATTTTTTCAATTCTTCTAGTTTAATTAAATAAATAAGTTTATTTAATTAATGTTATCTTCCTCTTAATTAATTAGTTATTATAGTCGCATTTCAGTTTTATCAAGCATTTTAGCATCATAGCATTTCAATTTCATAGCTTAATCTTTTAGTCATGCATATGCACTTTCATTAAATCGCATTCTCTTAAGTGATCATTTCAACAAAGTTGCTATTTGCACAACTGAGAGCTAGCATCTTTAATCAAATTCATGAGAGATAGAGGACAATGGGACGAATTTGAAGAAGCTGTTGTTTTAGAGTTTGCGTTTATGCTTTTTAGATTAGTTTTCTTTAATATAATGTCTCCTTGGTGTGTTAATTTGCTATTTAATTAGTCCACATTCTCTAACACACATTTTTGGCACCCACCGTGGGGCATCCCCCCGTTTTAATATGTTATTCGCAAATTTTTCTGACAGGTGACGGACTAGAGTTACGCTTCGGCGCATACGATCTTTCTTTTGGCGCATACGATCTTTCTTTCGACGCATACAGACACTGTTTTAGCGCATCCCTGACCTGTTTCGGTGCATCTGAAGACTGTTTCAACGCATCCCAGGTCTGTTTCAACACATTCATAGACTGTTTCAGTGCATCTCGTGGTGATCTTTTAGCGCATCCAGTAACTATTTCGGCGCGTCTGGGGTCTGTCCCAGCACATGCAGGGAATTTGTAAAATAGAAATTTTGATTCCGACACCATCCGCGGATAAAATTCTTATTTTTAGTTTTTAAGGAAATGAACCAACCCTAGTATAGAAATTTAAAATTTGGAATTTACCAATCCTAGGATAGTCACCAAACGTATTTTTATGCAGTTAAAATGAACTCCATGTTTATTGTGAAGCAAAATCTTCACTCAAATTAGTTCATTATCATTTGGTGCTATAAAAAGAACATTGTTTGCTTTGTTTGTGGCAATAGGTCTATGCTCTCCCCTTAACTGGGTGACCAAAATACCAGACTACCTTTTCATTTTTCATGCAATTTCTTACATCCTTTAGAAGGCCTATCGTAGTGGGAAAAAGTACTCACCGTACGGGAATGACCTAAGTGGGAACAACCAAAGCCAGGTTTTCCAACCCACTATAATCAAAAGCAAATTTGGGGAAAGTCCGCAATTTGACAGCAGTGTGCAGATATAACCATCCCCAAAGTCTTTGTTCTAAAGATTGGGAGGTCTCCTGAGGGAGTTTATCTATTGTCGCGCCGAACGGAAACCTTGACTACGAACCATAGTGTAGAAAGGCAGTCGAATTAGTATCCAAACATCATCTTAATCACAGTGCAAGGGGAGGGAAGAATTTTCCCCCAAGACACTCACCATATAGTCGCCACGGATTGTTTGCTCAAGGGATTCGGTATCCACTTCCGTCACTTTGAGTACGCACCTGGAAAACATAAAAACACGAGCGCCCTCTAGGGGGTGACATGGTTGTGTGAGTCGATGTGATTTTAACCTATGGGTTGTGGTTACTATGATGACCTATTTGACAAATTAAGAGTGAGTTTGACTGAATTGCTTATCTTGTTCAAAACCTGTGAAAACCTCAAAAACATACACTCTTTGTTTAGATTTTAAGATTAACAAAACAACTGTCTGCTTCTCTATGCTGTGTTTTTCACATTTAAATCAGATTAAGATCATCCAAAATATCAAAACTGTCCAAACATGTCTGTCTTAGAGGTCTAGCAAATAATTTTGCACATCCCGAGTCTATTTCGGTGCATTGTCGCTCTATTTCGGTGCATTTTCGCTCTGTTTCGATGCATTCCTGCTTTGTTTTAGCGCATTGCCGCTCTATTTCGGTGCATTGCTGCTCTGTTTCAGTGCATCTATGCTATGTTTCGGCGCATCTGTGCTCTATTTCGGCGCATTGCTGCTCTGTTTTGGCACATTTAGTAACTGCTTCGGCGCATCCATGTAACCGTTTCGACGCATAGGAATTCTATTTTGGCACATAGGAATTCTGTTTTGGCACATTTTTTTTTCGAGCCTGGGTGATTTTCTGGCAATCAAAAATCAAGTCTTATCGGTCTAGTCTTTCCCATGCTCAGAGTCTAGAAGTCTACAACCTTTGCTAAGAAGTCCCTAGAAAGAAAGATTAGAAAGCCCAAGAAGTCTCTCAATTATAAGAAGTTATTGAAGAAGAGAAAATTTATATATCAAAATCGAAAGGTCTTGCTTGAACATAGAACCTTTATTCATCGATATCACAACTATATTAGAGGTTTCACTAACGATTATGTTGTAGAACCTTTTTACTCAAGAGCTTTCTTTCAAAGAAGAGCCATTTCTCAAAGGCACCACCACAGTCAGTGTATTCATTCTTTTTATATTCCCCAACCTGCAATCACATATGCTGCTCGTCCAAATCAAATTCTGCAATAGAGAACTCAAACACATTAGGCATTCATTAAATTCATATTTCTACAAAGCTAAGATCAAACTTCACAAAGTGCGAAATCATCTTTATTTTCAATCTTTGGTTTAATTCCCGCAAGCAAGATTTTCATCCTTTCAATCAGGGAATCATGAGCTAAAGATTAAAAATCTTTTAAGTCATAGAATCTTCATTCTATCCTGACTTTCATATCCATCACCATCCCACTATTTCATTCCTTTGATCAAATTTAGTAGAATTTGAGTAAAGCTTATGCCTGTTATCACGAGATCTCAAAAGCACCTAGAAAAAGATGAAAGTATAGTGAGAAAAATGGGTGATAATAGTGAGAGGGAGGAAAACCTCTTTAACAATTCGAATACTGAAGTGTTAACTGAAGAAAAACTTTAGGAAGCAGAGCAGGATCCTCAATTCCATACTCTTATGGAAAGGATTTTAGAACGAAACAAGGAAAGATACTTTCTTTCTTTAGCTAATCAAGGAGCTAACTTACCCATTCATTTTGACACAGAAGGGATTAAAGAAAATCCTGAAACCCCTCTTAATGATTTTAGTGCCCTTACTCAACAGATCAAGGAATTACAAGGGCAAATAAAAGAAATGCAAGGGGGAGCAACAAAGAAGTATGTTTTGGATGAAATATGTCCTTATCCATTCGATAGGAGTCTTCAGATGATTCCTTTTCCAAAACATTGCGAAATCCCTAAGTTTGATAGGTATAATGGGAAAACTGACCCCATTTAACATGTAAGGGATTTTTGAAATATGAGCTTAGAATTTCCTCATGACGATACCTACTTAATGTGGTTGTTTCCACGAAGTCTGGGTGGACAATCCATGGAGTGGCTTTCAAAGATCACTCCCCCCATAAAAATCTTTGAAGAGTTAATAAATAAGTTTATATCACAATACTCTTACAACATCCAACACTAGATAACCATGCTTGATCTTTGTAAGATAAAACAAAAAGTAGGAGAATCTTTCACTACATTTTTGCAAAGGTGGAGAAGGGTGTTTGCTAGATACTCTCGTCCTATTCCTGAAAAGGAAAAGATGGAGATCTTCATCAATAGTCTTAATCAAGAAATGAGTTATAGACTAAACCTTCACTATCCTCAATCATTTGAAAAATTGATTGAAAACGCAATTACTATTGAAGGTGCATTGATCAAATGTGGAGTTCTAAAAATCGATAAAGAGGGTTCAAATTCATACAACAACAACAACAACAACAACCATAATAACAACAATGACAAGTCACAATTTTGGACCCGAAATAAAAATGTTGAGAATGATGGGGTAGTAGGTGCTAACAACGTAAATATGAACCCTACCGTCTTTAATGTGTGAGGTGTTCAATGTAGCAATAATGCTAGAAATTCTAGCACCCAAGGCAATATTTCCAATCAAGGAAACACAACCAACAATCGTGGAAATAATTTTGGCAATAATCAAAATTCAAACATGCCCAGATCGTCATATTTTTTGAGTTGACGGAGTTTTACTCCCTTGGGCCAATCTTTGGAATCCATTCTCAAAGAGTTATTAAATCAAAACGCTATTACATTACCACCACAAAGAGACTATGAGCCTCGAGTTAAACCACCATCATGGAATGACTCACATTTATGTGATTATCATAGGTGCAAAGGTCATAAGACAAAAAAATTGCCAAGGGTTGAAGAATGTTGTTCAGGATTTGATTGATGACCATACCATCATGGTTGAGGGACATAATGTCAATAATGACCATCAAGCATTCAAGAATCTACTCCCTAATTATCAAAAAGGGGAATCCTTGGGTGACAAAGGAAAGAAGGTTAATAATATCCAGGACGTCATTATCAATCATATTTATACTGATGATCCTCAAATCAACGTTATCTGAATCAAAGGTAAGCAAGAATATCAAGAGGTAAACGCTACGACAAGGGGACAAGCCAAAATCATTGTCAAAGGCAACTCATCTAAAGCAGCAATTGCCCCTCCAAGTCAATACAATTTGGTTGATCAACTACAAAAAATATCAGCCCAAATTTCTATCTTGGAGCTTTTAAAGTTATCACTGGCCCATAAGGACATTCTGGAAAAGGCCCTTGTTGATACAACTATATCCCCTGATCTGGATATAATAAATTTCAAGCCATTGTGGGACACTTGTCCTCCTACACATGTTTATCTTTTTCTGAAAAAGATGATTCATCCATAACCCATCCACATAATTCATCACTCTATTTAGAAGTCATGGTTCACAAAGCCCGCATTAGACGTGTCCTCATAGATGGGGGAGCCGGATTAAACATTTGTACTTTGAAAGTGGTCCTAGCTTTAGGATATTCAGCAGACTCCATAGATCCACGGAGGAAAATTACAATCAAGGCCTATGATGATGAGGAAAGGACTTCCAAAGGTCTCATCATGCTACCAATCAGAGTGGGACCTGTTGTGAACAATACCTTTTGTCAGGTTCTCGATCGTGATCTAACCTATAACATACTATTGGGTCGTCAATGGATCCATGACATGCAAGTTGTTCTGTCTACTTATCATCAATGCTTGAAGTTTCCATATGATGGACAGGAAGTAACAATACCCGTTGATCACATTAGCAGTCAAACTTGTTCTATCCTAAGAGCAACTCAGGACACACTCGTCCCACATAATAGAGAGGCCTTGGCCATCTCTACCTTCAAATACAAAGAACAAGCGCAAGAAATGATAAGCAATTTTGGCACCAAGATAAAATTGAAAGATAATGGAGTGGGAGAATATTATTTATCTCTCTCTAATCTACCCCTATCCCCAAGATCCCATGGTCAACCATCAACATCTACACAATAGGCTGCAGCAGTTTTAACCTCAACTTCAGCCCCCATCACCAAGTTTAATGGGATATTTATCAAAGAAACTAAAGTAGAAGATAGAACTATTCTTGATTGGCTCTATAAAGACGAAGAAGAATCCGTACAGCATATCAAGTTACCCACAAAACAATATGGAAAGGGTTATGCTATCATGCAACAAATGGGTTATGAAGGAAATGGCCCTCTAGGTAAAAGGAAAGAGGGTATTGTTGAACCTGTCCAATTGAAAACAATGCACCCAAAAGATAAGACTGGGTTAAGATATGGTGAAGATACTAAGGAAGAAGTAGCACAAAGGCCATCAAATGAGGAGTTAGCTGAAACAATTCTGAGAATTCAAGCAAACAATTCTGACACGGACTCCAATGAATATGAATGGGATGACTTCTCTGACAATACTTTCATCTCAGAGAAAAGGGTGGACATCATACACAAATTCTCACCCGCATTATTACAAGGGGAAAGCTCAAGGCCTCCGCTCGATTACATCCTACAAAGCGATCATGACTCTAGTGAGACCAATTCGATTCAAAGTGAGACAGATCATTCTAAGGAGGATGACATCCAAGACCTCCCCCATAATGACGTTGACAATAACATCATGACCCTAACGGCCAATGACCTCACTCATCCTAATGATCCATTTCCTTTGGTACATACTGAACTCATTGATTGGGAACAAGTCGCACCCATTGATGTTCCAACTTTTCCAAATGACGAAACCATAATAAACTTTCTTTGTTCATCCCATCCCAAAACAAGTTCCACCGGGGAATCACAAGATCAGAGTTTTCGACAGGAAAGTGCCAAGTTTCTCAGCTATGAAATAAATAATATAAAAGAAAGATCTAATGGTGAAAACCTAACAAAGGCAGTATTAGATCAAGAAAAGATAAAAATAAAAGGAAGATCTAATGGTGAAAACCTAACAAAGGCAGTATTAGATCAAGAAAAGAGAAAAATAAAAAGCGTATCCAATGGTGAAAACCTTTCAAAGGCACCAAAGGATGGGAAACTTGACACTCTTCTGGAGCATTATCAGGAAATATCTTCCATTCTAATTGAACCAACAGAGGTACTCAATATAGGTACTACAGAAAAGCCCAAAGTTTTGTAAATAGCTGCATCTCTAATAAACGAAGAAGTACCTAGGTTCACATAATTTCTCAAAGATAATCAAATCAGTTTTGCATGGTCCTACATAGACATGCCTGGATTGGATCCAGATCTCATCATGCATCATCTATCTATTACACCGGGGGCAAAGCCTGTACAACAAAAACTCAGAAAAATGCATCCACATGTTGCATTGTTGGTTAAAGAGGAATTAAAGAAACTTTTAGACGTTGGATTCATCTGGTCCATGGACTATGCGGAATGGATCTCCAATATCGTGCCTGTTTCAAAGCCAGACGGAAGGATTAGGATTTGTACAAATTTTAGGGATTTGAACAAAGCATGTCCCAAATATGACTTCCCCTTACCAAACATTGACATGATTGTTGATTTAACTGCTAGACATGCAATGTACTCATTAATGGATGGATTTTCAGGATACAACCAAATAAAGATTGCACCAGAAGATCAAGATAAAATAGCATTTACATGTCCTTGGGGTACCTATTGCTGGAACGTAATGCCATTTGGATTGAAAAATGTAGGAGCTACATACCAACGAGCAATGACAACAATTTTTCATGATATGATGCATACATTCATGGAGGATTATGTTGATGATCTTCTTGCTAAGTCTAACACTAGAGAAGGACACATCGATATCTTATCTAAAATTTTCAAAAGAATGGAACAATTCAAAGTAAGACTTAATCCAATGAAATGTGTCTTTGGAGTGAAATCTGGAAAGTTATTAGGATACATTGTATCGGAAAAGGCAATTGAAGTGGATCCAGCTAAGGTACAAGAAATTCTTTATATGCCACCACCAAGGAACATCAGTCAACTAAGCTCTTTACAAGGATGGTTACAATCTATTCAAAGATTCATTGCTCAACTGGTGGATAAAAGTTTACCATTTACACATCTCTTACACAAGAACATTCCATTTAAATGGGAGGACAAATGTGAAGCAGCATTTGATAAGATAAAGCAGTATCTCATGAATCCACCAGTATTGATTCCACCAATGCAAGGTGCACCTCTCATATTATATATTGCCACCACGGAAGTGTCTTTAGGAGCATTATTGGCACAAGAAGACAACGCAGGAAAAGAATGAGCCATTTATTACATCAGTCGAACCCTAACAAGTCACGAGCTAAATTAAACCTTCATTGAAAAAGCTTGTTTAGCAGTGGTGTTTACTTCTCAAAAGTTACGACACTACATGCTAACTCATACAGTAAAGCTTGTGGCTAAGATTGACCTACTCAAATATCTTCTAAGGAAGGCAACCTTAACTGGCAAGTTGGATAAATGGGTTATGATCCTAAGTGAATTTGATATTCATTATGTGGATCGAAAAGCTATAAAGGGACAAGTAATTGCATATTAATTAGTAGAAGCGTGAGTACCAGCAGAACACCCAATACATGTTGATTTTCCTGATGCCGATGTATTCACAACAGATATCCAGCAGTCGTGATCACTCTATTTTGATGGTTCTTACACTCAACATGGTTCAGGAGCAAGAATTCTTTTTATTACACCTCAAGGACATACAATCCCAAAATATTATCGGCTAATGTTTCCTTGCACAAACAACATAGCTGAGTATGAGGCATTGATAATTGGCATAAGAATTGCAGTAGATTGGAAAATCGCAGAACTTCAATTTTTTGGTGATTCACAACTTGTTATAAATCAAATCAATAATGAATATCACACTAAAGATGATAGTTGATACCTTACAAAATAATGGTGGAAGATCTCAAGAAATACTTTGTTAATATCAAGTTCATACAAATTCCACATATTGATAATAAAGCAGCAGATGCTATGGCTACAATCACCTCTCTACTCCAATTGACAGAAAATCAAACACGATACGGTTTCCTGGTGGAACAATTGTTTTCTCCTACCCATGACAATCCTAAAACTCAAATCATTTGCCACTTAACCAGTTCTGATTCTTCCTTATATAGATAAATTTGCACTTACCTAAAGGATACTATTTTACCCTTAAACTTGTCTAGAAATCAGAAAAGAAATTTCATCCATCAATCATCCTGTTACACCTTAATTGCTGACGTCTTATATCAGTGTGATCTGGATGGTACCCTCCTTAGATGTCTCGAACGCGATGAGTCTGAAAAGGCCTTACAAGAATTACATGGTGGAATTTGTGGGACACACTCAAGTGGACTAACCTTAGCAAAAAAACTTGTAAGATTAGGATACTACTGGCTGACCATGGAGAAGGAATCATTCATCTTTGTGAAGAAATGTGCAAAATGTCAGATTCATGGGAATCTCATTCACGCTCCTACTCAGGAATTACAACCCTTCACCACAACATGGCCTTTCGCTCAGTGGGGATTGGACTTGGTTGGCAAAATACACCCATCATCTTCAAATGGACATAAATTTATCATTACAGCCACTGAGTATTTCACTAAGTGGATTGAAGTTGTTCCCCTGACAACTATTACTGGCAAACAAATTTCTTCATTCATTTTGAACTATATCATTTACCGATATGGTATTCCCAACTCCATTATCACAGACAATGGAAGACCCTTTAAAAATCAGGATGTAGACAAGCTATGTGAAATATTTCGCATCCAACACAGATTCTCTACACCTTACTATCCACAAGGGAATGGTCAAGCGGAAGCTTCAAATAAAAAAATTCTCAAGATTTTGAAGAAAACAGTGAATGAAGCCAGTCGTGATTAGCATGTCCAATTGAATCCAGCATTATGGGCATACAGAACAAGTATTCGTACACCAACAGGAGCTACTCCTTATGCTTTGGTCTATGGAGCAAAAGTTATTCTACCACTGGAAGTTGAGATTCCTTCACTTCAAGTATCACTCAAAGAGTTAATCAATGATGAAGATTATCGAGTATCAAGATTACAAGAGCTAGAACTACATGATGAACGGCGTCAAACTGCAGTTAATCATTTGAAAGGATATCAACAAGTTATGTCCCGTAGCTATAATCATAGAGTCAAACCACGAAATTTGTAGGCAGGTGATTTGGTTCTCAAAGAAAACCCTCGCAATCAACAAGATAGGGAAAAGAAAGGCAAGTTCAAACCTAATTGGTTGGGCCCATTCGTTATCATTGCAGCATACGAATCGGGGGCATATCAATTGTCAATAGCAGAAGGGGACCTGTTTGAAGATCCAACCAACAGCATTCATCTGAAGAGGTTCTACGCCTGAGAAAATATCAAAAACAATATAAAAAGTCTTGGAAAAAAAAAAATCGTTGCCTTGATGAAAACCTGGCAAATAGGCCTCTTGGTAATAGCAAAAAAATCATAAAATAAAGAAAAAGTGCAATAAAAACAAATAGTGAAAACCTAGCAAACAGGCATTGTTTGTGATTTTATTTGGCTCTCTCATCTATTAGGATTCATTCTGCATATCCATATTTTTATCGGCATCACACACATACCTCGCCATCGCATTCGCATTGCATCATCTCATTGGAACAAAAAAGGGTCTCATTGTTGCTTGATGATTTACGGGTTATCCTTAGCAGTAGTTGTGTCTAGCAAGAGTCAGAGTATGAGGTCACTAGGGGGTAGTTCACTTCTTGGAGCTTTTCTAGCAGGTAGTCGGCAACATGTGTCTAAAATCAAAATGTCAGAGCAGCAAAAGCTTTGTCCATTTAAACTGAGTCTATACAACTGTTTGACAGAAACAAAGTGGATGATCTTAATCTGACTAAAATGAATGACAAACTTAAAAGCATAAGTTGCAAATTGTTGTTTTGATATTTGATGACATCATATCTTTGGAGTGGTTCAATGATGTATTGAACTAGAATCACAAGGCAGAAGTATGATTTTTTTCCTCCTATCTGTAAGCTAAACATTAGTATTGTGCAAATTTGTCATGGGACATGCTCTACAACATATCATTGATAACGTTTCAGAATTTACATAGGAAAATGGTTAACTTTTGTCTGTTTATGCAAACAATACTCAGGTCATCTCGGTTCAATTATACCTCGATGGTTGTATTAACTTGCTATATCAAACACCATGAAAGTGGTACTCAGGTCATCATTGGTGCTAACATACCCTTTGATGCTTGTACTAAATTTCAACATATCAAAAAGCTCAATGATGAAAATCAAGCACAGCATGAAATGGCAACAAGGAGAATGATTCATTACTACGTTCTAGGGTTGCATAATTCATCTAGATTTGCATTTTGGGGGTTGTTTCAATAGATTTTTGAAGGATTGGTAAAAATCTCATATATCTTTTAAAAACAAAATTGAGTACAACTGGATATTTGTTACATCTCATTTTCATTATCATTCACATCATTTCACCATGATTCATTATCATAATTCATGCATTTACGTTTTAGATCATCATTTCAGTATTAATTCATCATATTCATATCAGGTGCATAATTCATTCCTTTCATAATTCATCTCATATTATCACTTCATCACATTGACATTCCCACTTGCATACACATCATGTCACATACATAAATATTCATAGTAAGGTTACATCCATTCATTTTTTCAATCATTATTTAGGATATCATGTTCATTTCCATTACATCATGCATTATTGGTTCACCAATTATGGCATTATCATTATCATCATAGTGCATCATTATCCATGGCATACCATTCATTAAGAAATCATATCATTTATCCATTAACTATTCATCATTACATCATATCATTTTCATTTCATTACATTTTAAATCTTGTTTTCATTATGAAGGAAAATCATTTATCATACGTCATCATGTTAAAATCATTTCATTATATCTTACATCCTACATTATCATACATAAAATGAAAGAAAATCATTTATATCAACATTTGCATCAACGACATAGCATATAGAAATAAAGCATGCATCCATCATATGAGAATAAATCATCCATAACACATACATAATCGAATCACCACTGCATCTCATAAATCTCATCAAAACAAATGTCCAAAAATACAAGGATATCAAATCTTTCAAAAAGATATATCAAATACAATGGCATAAGTGTGTACAACATGTCCATCACTGAGGGGCATCTGGCCAGGGCACATGGCTACTACTGCCTCCTGAGGTAGTAGGTCTCAATGGATCTCTGCTCCCAGAAGCTCTGCTCTCTCGTTTGACTGGATGACCCACACTCCTGGTAGAACTCCTAGAGTGACTACATGAATGGGTCCTAGACCAAGTACCTGACTATGTAAATACAATCCTCCTCTCAGGTGGTGCTGCCTCGAAATATTTCATCCAGTAATACTCAGCCTCTCGAGTAGTCTCTAGTCCCTCTACAACAACCTCTCCAATTGAGGTTCTCTCCACTAACCTAAGAAGTCTCTCGGCTATCCCCTCAGCCTATACACATCTCTCTCTGAAGTTGTCCCTCTCGGCCATAAGCTGCGCTATCTGTGGATTAGGAAGTGGTGGCTGTGCAATTTGTGCCTGCAGCTGACTGATCCTCCCCTGAGCTTGTGCTAACTGACTCTGCAAAGTCTGAACCTCTGCCTGCAAAGCATCCATTTGTCCCTGTGAAGGAGCCTTGGTGACAATCCATGGAGCCGAAGTACTCGGATGGTCCACTACTCTCGAGTTTCGTGGCCTTGTCCTGAAGGGCACATCAAGGAAATATCTCTATCCTCCACCCCCACCACCTCCGTCACCTCTGCTATCATCACTGCTATCCTCCTCGCTGCTCGAATCATCCTCCTCATCCCCCCCCCTCATCAATGTCCATGGCCACAACATCCTCTGCCCCTACCAGAACCTCTCCTGCTGGCTGCACTACTGCTGCATGTGCCTGTCCTCGCCCTCACTGAATCACTGGTCCTCCCATCAATGGGGCAGGCTCCTCTGGACTGGTAAACCTCGAAAAGGGATGTGTATAAAAATATGTCGCATACTCATTCGTCATCCTTGCATATGTAACCTTCGGATACATGGCCCACTGAGCTGGTTGTAACTCAAAATACTCTGCTCGGGCTGCCTCAATGGTAATAGTAGGACCCCACTCTGGTATATCCTCCCGACGTCTGGCATAATGTGCCACACCCTATGGAATCATCTGAACTAGCCCAAGTTGCCTCAATACTCTCGTCACCATAAATTGCTCGATAATATAAGGAGTCCGCCCAATCAGATATCTAGATCTTGTAACATAGGGCAACTCTAAATCATTTGTCTCCCACGGATCACAATCTACATACGGTCTCTAGATAATTGTATCCAGACCATCTAACACGCGTCGCCAATACTCCAACTTGCCCAGCCTCGGCTGGACAAGCGGCCATGTGTATGCATAGACATATGGGAACCCGAGAGGATGATCCCTCCGAACAATGGGACGTGTGATGGCAAAATGCTCCCATGCGAATATCTGTAGCAGAGTAACTCTGCATGAGAGACTCTTCCCATCGGTATACATGACCTGATGAAGATCATGGTACAGATTGGCAAGCATGCATGATCCCCATGCATATCTGGTCCCATGGAGAAGCATATCCTCCAGAGTCCTACCCCAACCAACTGATAGTCCCTTTGTCCTACAATCAGGACAAAGGAAACCACCGATCATACCTGCTAAAACTAAAGGCAGTGGGGCATATCTCTCCACCATCTCCTTCCAAGGAAGCTCATATCCGGAGACATGAGGATCCTGGAAGACTCGCCTAAGTACATTGGTCCCTCCAATCTCCTTGTGATCATAGATCACAAGCTCTCCAACTACAGGAATACCCAGAATCCTGTACACATCCTCTGGCATCACTGTGATCTCTCTTGTCAGCAAATGAAAGGTGTTATGCTCGCTGTGCCACCTCTCAGCTAGTGTAGTCAACAACGCTCTATTGACCCGATATTGTGGGATACTCAATAGAGCTCTCAAACCAAAGTGATCTATAACTCTGAAATCCTCATGGGATAGTCGAGGAATCATCTCCCATGTCTGAGGAAATCTCTCTCTGATCTGGAGGAGGTTAAATTCCTCCTTTACAACATCATCAAGCAATCATACAAATCAATCAGCAATGGATATATCAATCAATCAATACATCAAGCAAGTTCAATCAATTTCTATTTTCTTTACATATTGCATGAAGGCAAATTTATCAATCATTTCTACTATTTTTTTTTCATATCGCATGGAAACAAATTTAACAATCAACATGACTCGATATCTATTTATTTGACTTTCAATCGGGAAAGAAAATCTATCATTACTATTTATTTTTATATCGCATGGAAGCAAATTTATCAAACCTATTTGTTCTTCAAGCACGAAGACAAATTTATCAAATCAAGCTGCTCTATCATTAATGTTATTCAAAAAGCATAAATTAAGTTGTCTAATCTAGCTACACTCATCAAGCACTTTATCGATGGTTCTTCAAAATTTCAAATTTGGGAAAAATCCCTAGATGCGCCAAAACAGGCCATCAATGCGCTAAACCTTGTATGCGCAACTTTAACCCCAGATGTGCTAAAACAGAGCTGCCATGCGCAACTCCATCAATGTGTGACTCTATCTACTGTATGTGCCAAGACAGACTTTCTATGCGCTATTCTATCATGCAAACGCACTATCATAGTCATCCTATGCGCCAATCTAGCATCCTACATGAGGCAATGTTTTTGTATGCGCTATTACAAGTACCCTATACGCCATCTACTCTATGCAAGACTGTTTCACATCTATGCGCTACCCTGGATGCACGACTTTATCTACCCTATGCGCTAAACTACGACTCATATGCGCGAAATCGGGACACTAAAAATTTAAAAATTGCAAAAAATGCGTAAAAATCATCAAAAAAATTTACGAAGAGGATCAAGTCGACTTACCGGAGGTCCGTACGTAGCTGGTCTCTGATACCGGCAGGCTCGCTCGAATCTATGGCGCTCATAATGGATCAGCATCGCGAATATCTCTCTCAGAGCTCTGAAATTTACCAAAGGTTACTGTTCAAATGACAATGAATTTTCACCCTTTTCACCTTTTAAGGGGGTAACAGTGTGAAAATATTCAAATTTTTGCTAAGGCAAAGCACTATTTCGAGAGCTAAATCACGAATTCTCCTCCGAAAATCATGTTGATTCTTTTATCATGTGATTTATCTCTCGAGGGGGCATATAGCATTGGTAATTTCTAAAAATTTGGGGCAAAATTATTTGAAGCAATGCGTAAAACACATCACTTCAAAGAGAGGCAAAATATACACATCGAAAAATGGTCACGATTAACCAAACCTGTTAATTAATTAAATATGGATTATTTAATTAATATTCTTAAGTCATCTATATATAAATAAATTTAATTATTTATTTATATTGTTCATTTTTCCAATTCTTCTAGTTTAATTAAATAAATATGTTTATTTAATTAATGCTATCTTCCTCTTAATTAACTAAATAGATTTCACAATTTATTTATATTAATTATCACAATTTTAAATTCTAAATTTAAATGATATTCTTCATCTCACATTTAATTAAATATTTTCAATATTTAATTAAAACACTTTCTGAAATTCTTCACTCTTCTCACATAATTAAATATTTTCAATATTTAATTAAAAGCTTTGCATTTCCACACATAATTAAATATTACCTATTTTTAATTATGGACACATCTTTCATTTGTCTCTTCATTTTCCATCTATTTCTTAAAATTTCATCTTCTTTTCAAATTCTCGATCTCTCACCGTTCATTTTAACAAGTTTGAACTCAACCATTGATCCTGGCTAAATGGGATTCTTGCCTTCAAAAATCTATAAATACATCCCTCTTATGAGTTGAAAAGGGACCTCGAATTCTAGATTTTCATACGTAGTTATTATAGTCGCATTTCAATTTTATCAAGCATTTTAGCATCATAGCATTTCAATTTCATAGCTTAATCTTTTAGTCATGCATATGCACTTTCATTAAATCTCATTCTCTTAAGTGATCATTTCAACAAAGTTGTTGTTTGCACAATTGAGAGCCAGCATCTTTAATAAAATTCCTGAGAGATAGAGGACAATGGGACGAATTTGAAGAAGCTGTTGTTTTAGAGTTTGTGTTTATGCTTTCTAGATTAGTTTTCTTTAATATAATGTCTCCTTGGTGTGTTAATTTGCTATTTAATTAGTCCACATTCTCTAACACAATATAATCAATGGTTGTTTTATTCATCTCCCTTGTTTCCAGTAGTTGTGTGACTTCAGTCTTGCTAATTAGTGTAAGGAACTAGTATAAACGCTTGAATTAATTCGTTGATTCATAAGAATTATATACTAGGATATTTGTAAGTAGTGGTGGTTGAGAAAGTAATATGGGAATATTATAATGTATTGTTTCTGAAAGCTTATATGTTGCTATATGAAGAATTTTTATCAAGTTGCATAGGATAATGTTGACTCCATGTTTAGGATAAGGCATTGGTCGAAGTAAAATATCCTTAATACATTTTTTAGGTTATTTAATCAGCAAATCAATCTTTATTTACAAATCTTTCGAATGAGTTACCATTATAGTTGTGTTAAATTTCATTGTTCTCATGCTCCAAGTGTGATATATTGTTAAGTGAGTTGCCAACCTTTAAATATATTATGTTGTTGAGTGGTTATATGGGAAGTATCTCTTATTGAAAATTTATTTAAATATTGGTCATATGAATTATTGAGTGTAAATTGTGAGATCACCCTCTTGGGTTTCACAGGGCCCAAAGTGCAAGAGTGAAAGTTTTGCAGCTTTTACTCATTCATTGGCCAATCCATTTAGATTACTAATCATTGGAAATATAAAATTCCATAGGTAATTTTGATGATCATCTTGGTTCTTAAAAAGAAACCAATAGATTGGTGACTCTATTAGGGATTTCCTAAATCCAAAGTCTCTAGTTCAGATCTAGTACAGTCAGAGTCAAGTATTTTATTATTATTCAGTGTTGGAAGGATAACCAGTTCAAATTTCTAAGTTACAAAAGTCACATCCAGTCTTATGTGTCAGGTTTTGGTCCTTTCTTTCACTCTATGTTGAGTTATGTTTAGATTCTTGTCTTAAGTTACAAGTACAAACTCAAAATATAATCAATTTCTATTTCCCAACATTTTGGATGGCGACTTTGAAGTCGCATTTACCAGTGAAAAGATAAATTCTTGAATACAACAGGAGAACAAGGAATCTAGCATATTGTTTGACACCGTGAATAAGACCAAGATCTATGCAAAAAAAATCCAAAGCAAACACTAGAGTCTGAGCTTGCAAAGGATAAGCAACCATTATGGTTGAACAACACTATTGAATTGAGTAAGTCTGTTGAATCCCTTGTTGAAGCATATCCTACTTGTAACAATGAAGTAAATACTATAAATGCCCAGGAAATGTCACATGAAGGTTAAGTGTCTAGGGTATATCAAGGAAGCTTTCCCGTTGAGTAATTTTTTGATAATGAATTTAACCTTTCAAGAGAAGAGGCTAGATGGGGATTTTGGGATAAGGATAAGAAGTTCTCAGAACCTTTGACCCCTGGAGTTGGGTGTGTTTTTAATGGAAATAATTTCAAGCCAAGAGGTGAATCTCCTAACCTAGAAGTGCACCTATCTCTTGAGGAGGACCTAGTTGATCAAACCTACTATACTCCTGTGCTAAGTGAGCTTGGGGGTGTCTTGGAAAATGAACAAGATATTGACAAAGACATGCAAGCCTTGGAAGAGGAATAACTTAGGCTTAAGAAAGAAGATTAGAAAAGACAGAAGGGGTTGAAAGAGAAGGAAGATAGGATTAGATCTGTGGGATGCCAAATCTCACACATTGTTTGTATGGACTTAGCATCCTCATAGAATAACATAGTTCATTTACTCCAAGCAAACTAATGAAACTAAATCAAACATGCATTAGAGGAAATGAAATACAACCTATTCTATGATGGATTGGTGCCCTCCATGAAGATGTGAGAGAGCCCTTTCCCAACCCTTTTCCAAGCTAAATGAGATAGACAATGAGTTGCTATGAGCTCAAGTTGCCTATAGTTTAGATGCCTTCAAAGTGTGTTGTAGAAATGAGAGAAAAGGCCTTGCTTTTATAGAAGGAGTTGAGAGAAGAGAGGCCAAGTTTAGCCAATGTGGGACTAAATCCCCTCCAATAGAATAGAGACACTTGTCTCAATGGGATTGGCCAAAGCTTGTGCAAGTTTTGGTTAATGTGCCCATTCAAATTTGAAAAATCAAATAAATGCATGTAGTTGAGGGTTTTGGGGGGAATGATCTTTGTCCAAAAAAGTCAAAGATGAGAGTTATTGAGGGAAAATAGTCTTTTTAATAAATCAATTAAATTGATTTATTGATGCAAGTGGGTGGGTTAGTTAGGAGTTTAGGTTTGACTCTAGTTGAGTCAAAAGCTAGAGAATGGTAATTGTGATTAAAAGTTAATTAAATTTAGATTAATTAACTTGGGGGATTTTAGGGATTTGATATTTGATTTTAAATCAGTTTGATTTATTAAATCAAATAAGAAGAACCTTAGGAACTTAATTAAATAATTTGATTTATTTAATTAAGCTTGATGAACCTTAGGATTAAATCAATAAATTGCTTTAATTGATTAGTAGAAGAACTGAATGCATGATGTTAGTTAAAGCGGAATCTATAATGTTATTTTTGGATGTCTACATTTTGCCCCTCTTTGAAGCAATGTACTTGTTGCATTGGTTCAAAGAATGATGTTGCCGATATCGAAATTAAAAAATTTTCAATTTTTCGGATGCCCTAGCGAAAAGAAATACGCTAGTACATTGCCCCCTCGAGAGATCAAGCGAAAAGATTCGATTTGAGGTGGATCTCACGATAAAGGGGATCAAAAATGGATGTATGGATGATGAGACTATATGATAATGGTGATGTAAATGAGATGTTCGGAAGATGGTTAGAATAACAAATCTATATTATCCTAAACAACTTATATGATTATGAAAATGAGATGTTTCGAAGATGCTTAAAATAACAAATCTATATTATTTTAACATCTTAAATGATTATGCAAATGAAATGAGAAATGAATGTGATGGATGCTTGTTGTCCTGATATGATGGTATGATGTGATTATGCAGAATGAGAATACGGATGCAAGATGGATGCATTGTTAGCATGAAAGAAGATAGAAGAATGAGAGGGATAAACCCTTAAATCCAAGAAGAATGTAGAAGTCCAATAAATCCATTAGTCATTGAGACATTACTGGATATGATGATGAATGATGATGTGTTGCTTATCCAAGGATGGGAAAGAGCGTACCTTTCTTTATGTTTGATAACACACGTAGGTGCAATGCATCAAGGTATTAAGAACCAGGATGGCGTGGCACCTAGTGTGATGGACTTTGACTCGTCAAACAGATAGGAGTACTCTTGTTCACACTTGACAAACATAACCTTATTCAGAATGCAGTTCAGATATCATAAACATCTCGGACCATTTGTGGGATGCCAAATCTCACACATTGTTTGTATGGACTTAGCATCCTCATAGAATAACATAGTTCATTTACTCCAAGCAAACTAATTAAACTAAATCAAACATGCATTAGAGGAAATGAAATACAACCTATTCTATGATGGATTGGTGCCCTCCATGAAGATGTGAGAGAGCCCTTTCCCAACCCTTTTCCAAGCTAAATGAGATAGACAATGAGTTGCTATGAGCTCAAGTTGCCTATAGTTTAGATGCCTTCAAAGTGTGTTGTAGAAATGAGAGAAGATGCATTGCTTTTATAGAAGAAGTTGAGAGAAGAGAGGCCAAGTTTAGCCAATGTGGGACTAAATCCCCTCCAATAGAATAGAGACACTTGTCTCAATGGGATTGGCCAAAGCTTGTGCAAGTTTTGGTCAATGTGCCCATTCAAATTTGAAAAATACAAATAAATGCATGTAGTTGAGGGTTTTGGGGGGATGATCTTTGTCCAAAAAAGTCAAAAGATGAGAGTTATTGAATGGAAAATATTCTTTTTAATAAATCAATTAAATTGATTTATTGATGCAAGTGGGTGGGTTAGTTAGGAGTTTAGGTTTGACTCTAGTTGAGTCAAAAGCTAGAGAATGGTAATTGTGATTAAAAGTTAATTAAATTTAGATTAATTAACTTGGGGGATTTTAGGGATTTGATATTTGATTTTAAATTTTGATTTATTAAATCAAATAAGAAGAACCTTAGGAACTTAATTAAATAATTTGATTTATTTAATTAAGCTTGATGAACCTTAGGATTAAATCAATAAATTGCTTTAATTGATTAGTAGAAGAACTGAATGCACGATGTTAGTTAAAGCGGAATGTATAATGTTATTTTTAGATGTCTACAAGATCTAAGCAACTTGAGAGGGATGCTCGGAAACAAAAAATAGAGAAGATGAGAGAAGATGTTGATAGGCGAAAGGACTTTTCTGAAAGTGTCTCTAAGTTGACTAATAGCATTACCCTTGAAACTCCTAAGGAAATGGTCTAAATGGGGACCTCTGATACTAATACATATACCACATATATTGCAATTACCAAAGCCTTAGATCCTTCTGCTACTGCTAAGAAATCATCATTTATATATCATGGGAAGAAACCCATTGATCAAACAAAGAAGACTACCTTCAATACTTTCAATACCAATACTAGTACTCCATATGTTAATACTGCCCACCAAAATTTTAAGATTGATCCTACCCCATTTGTTACACCCCCAAACCCTGAGATCTTGAAATTATAGTTGGAGAATGATAAACTGCAAGATGATTTAAAGAAAGATGAAATAGAAGTTGCAAATTCAGAAATAACTAGGAAGATTGTTTTTCTTAAGATCTCCACTCCAACTCCAGAGGATTCAACCTCTAGACATACTGATAGTGAATCACATAATAAAAAGTCTAGGGAACATTGTCCTAGTGGAAGTGGTGGTGGAGGAAATTGAAATAGTAAGAATTATTATTTTGAAGATGAAGAAGAAGAAAAGAAGGGAGGTGGTAAAAATAATCGATGTTGTCACAATAGTGGTTTACACTTTTTGGGAGACCTAATTTTTGCTGAAATCACATATTTTTAGAAAATATAATGATTTAAGCCTTGAAAATCTCCATTTAAAGGATTCCAATTGAAGAGGAATTGATCAAACCACATTAGACCAAGCCCCCTTGGATAAAACCCCGCTAGTTTTAAACCATACCTATAACGGAGTCTCCTTTACACCTATCAAAATGTAGATAAAAAACCACTTTTGATTTGCCTTTTGGGGGATCAAATGAATTCATTTAAAATATATTTTTTGTAAGTATGTAGTTCTTATTATAAGCTTCCAAAAAAGTATAATTTTAATTAAATTTAATTTGATTATTATATTTATTTTTTATTTCTTGTGAATTTAGGTTTTTCACCGAAAATCAAGCTCTCTATTCTGCACATGTGCAAAAATAGAATATTATCAAAAAAAAAATTAAAAATATGTTCAGGCTAGGTATTGATGTCCTTGATCTATTAAAAATAATTAATTTTGATACATACAGAAAAATTTATGTTGTATACAGTCTACCTATGTTTGAATTGTAATTGGTTTGACTTCGAAACTTGATTAAGGAAAAAATATTTAATAAAACACTATGAAACCAAATAAACTGGTTATATATCCTAGTTACAAATCTTATTTTGAAAAAATTAGAATTTTATCCTTCATACAAAAAAAATTATGTTGTATATAGTGAGCATCACTCCTTAAAAATGTTGTTTACTGATAAAAACTAGTTTTCAAAGGAGATGAAAAAAAAAGTGCAATTTGATTCCAAAAATTTTGAAAAAAATATATTTAGAATCTATAGACAAAACTTCACAAATCACTAGTTTGCATCATCTTCAAATTCCTCACGGTTTAGTCGCTATAGGAGCCCGAAAGTGAAGATTTAGTTTTAAAAAATCAGTTCAATGTCTAGTTTGCCCAAAAATTGTAACAAAAGGGATGGTGAGTCAAGAAATTCTCATAGGGATACAAACACTAGAAAACCACTCCAATTAGAGAGGTATCAACAATTGTGCTTCACTAGAAATCCTGGCTATCCTAACCCATTTTCTGAGGATTTCAGGCCAGCTTTAGTTAGATTCTCTAGAAATAATGTTGTGAGTGGTTAAGACCATCTCAAAGCCTTTACAAACATCATGGATTATTTTGAGGTAGAAGAAAAATATGTAATGATGAAGTTGTTTATGTATTCCTTGACTAAGGATGTCAGGAGTGGTATAGGAGTTTGTTTGTTGAAAGTATCAGCTCTTGGGAAGAATTTAAAAGGCTCTTTAGAGAGAAATATGGTGATAAGACTGACTCAAGGTATTTGTTGAATAAATTTAATAACATTGCTAAAGGTTCAAATGAGTTTATCACTAATTTTAATACAAGGTTCCAAAAGGCTATGAAAATATTGCCTCCCCATCTGCAATTGAATGATAATGTGTGCTTGGTAAACTATTAGAATGCCTTTGATGCAAAAATGAGCTACCGCTTGCTTGATAAGAATCCTCAAACATTAAGAGAGGCCTACAATGTAGTTTTCCATATTGATAACATTAGTAGAGCAACTAGTAAAGTTGGAAGAAGAGATGATGCAAAAATTCTTAGAAATCCAAAAAAGGAGGATAAAAATTCTAGTGCAAAAGGAGGCAATCTTGAAGATAAGATTGACAACTTCATGAAAAACATGAATGATAGGATTTCAAATCAAGATAAGGCTCAGTCCAACAATTATCATCGAAATGAAAGACCTCCTTGGTTGCAAGATCACCCATATAATACCAATTGGCATAATGGGAAGCCCATCCATAACAACCAGAGAAATACTCAGAACAAGGCTCCTCTTGATCCTTTGCGGAAAAATTCAAGGAATTTTACTGATGAAACTCCCTAGTGTATGGTTTTCCAAAAGCCACATTCTCCTCATCAATGTGCAGTCGCACAGATGGTTGGAGTTGATGAAGATGTACCTGAGGATTATGACCAACCAAGTGATGAGCATATTTATGTT
This sequence comes from Sequoiadendron giganteum, assembly GCA_007115665.2. Classification (NCBI taxonomy): domain Eukaryota; kingdom Viridiplantae; phylum Streptophyta; class Pinopsida; order Cupressales; family Cupressaceae; genus Sequoiadendron; species Sequoiadendron giganteum. The sequence continues at coordinate 567,871,550 of CM021105.1, read as the reverse complement.
CTTATGATTATGGATGATTCTTATTTTGATGGCAATAATTGATCGTTTGATGTTGAATCTTATGAAATGGATGTAGATGACCAAATGAAAATTTCCAATACATATCACCAGCAAGTTCTCTCGGATGAGGATATGGACAGTCATAATGAAGTATATAATTTGGAAGAAATGGAAGATAATGTTTCCTTGAGAAGACCTTTAGATGAAGAAATTGCAAGATATATAGTGCCTTTGTCTGCTCAAGCCAGAAGCTCATATCACCTAAGAAATAGAATAGTTGGTGATGAACAAGGTAATCTTGTTGGTATTTTCATTAAGGAGAAATGTCAAAAGAAAAGATCCAAATTCTGATGGTAAAGAAGTCAAACCTAAAGAGGGCAGGGGAGATAATATTTTGGAAAAGAAAGTTGATAAACCAAAAATAGAAGGAGAGCTCAAGACCCCTCCTAGCATGACCAAGACACAGAGGAAGAATTATGAAGTTGTGAAAAAATATTTCAAGCCTAAAATTGAGACAACCAAAAATCAACAGAAGGAAATTAGCATAGAACAAGGTATGCTTATGTTTGAATTACCTAAGTACACTCTTTTTGATATGTTTCAATTACTCAACCAAGTGAAAGTTTATTTTCCTTTTGCTGAGATGATGAGGATTGATGAACACAAATAAAAGGAAGTAGCCCTTATCAATGGTGCTACTACAACTTGTGTTGAATTAGTGGTCCCCACTCCACCAAAAGTGAGTGAAAAGGATAAGATAGATAAAGAATTTGAGGGATTGATTATGGAAATCCCTAATATTTTTCTAGGAAACATGGTAACAACTTGCCCTGGGACAATAGACTCATTTTTCCTCACACTGATTGTTGAGGGAAATTTTCTAAAAAATTTATTATTAATTCTAGAGCGTCGAATAATATTATGCTAGCCAAGATCATGGAGGCATTGGGATTGAAATTTGACAACACCCACGGTAAGTGTTATGCTATGGATTCAAGAGAAGTCCTTGTCATCGACTTAATTAGTGAGATCCTTTAAAGATTGGCAACATATCCAAAGAAAGAGTTTAAGATGAGTGTAGTGGTAATAGATATCCCACCTAATTATGGAATTTTTCTATCTAAAAAGTGGAGAGCTTCCATGCGAGGTAGTATGTAGTGCGACATATCCTAAGCTACCTTCCTATTGATGGTAAGGATGTGCAGGTGGTAAGAGAACCAAAGGTGCCACATATACTAGAGCATGCTCCCGAAGATGATGCAATTATTTTTATTAATATTGATATCAGTGACTTCAAGGTGGAAGAAGTACCAAAAGAAACTAAGAGGCACCCTACACCTATAGATAATGAAGTGAAAAATTTATCTAACATGGATGGATTATGGAAAATGTATTTTGATGGTGCAAGTTCTAAGGAAGGATCTGGTGCAGGAATATTGTTTGTGTCACCTACTGGAAACACCTACAAATTCTCTTTCAATTTATCTTTTGTCTACACAAATAATGTGGTGGAATATGAAGCATTGTTACTTGGATTAAGGTTGGATGAGAAACATGGGATAAAAAGGTTGATGGCAATTGGTGACTCTAAGCTAGTGATATCACAAGCAAGAGCCAGATATTCTTGTAAAAATAATAGACTGAAACAGTACATAAATATCGTCTGGGATTCCATAGATAATTTTGATGCTTTTGGAATTCATTGGATGGAAAGAAGACAGAACAGTGTGGAAAATTTACTTTCTAACATTGGCTTAAAGCTAGATGATATAACTTTTGCAAGTATCTCAAAGATTGAGATACAATCAAGGCCTTCAATTCCTGACAATGTGCACAATTGGTAGATCTTCAATTATGATGAAGATGTTCTTAAATTTTTGAGATATGAACTGATGAATATGAAGGTTATGAGATTTATTTTGGGGCGTTTGTGGAAAAAATAGATGGAAAGGATACAAATTTTGGTAAAGAGATAATCAAACTGAAGACAAACAAAACTCCCAAGGGCCTTGTAGCACTAGAAATGGTTTTTGTCAGTCAAGATAACAGCAAGGTTAAAGCAACTGCTACTCATCCAAAAGACCTGGAGGAAGTGAATTTGGGGATTGAAAATGCCCCTAAAAAATTATATGTAGGAAATAAAATAAAGCCTAAGGTTAAGGAAATGTCGGTTTCCCTACTGAAAAAATATAGACATAAAAATTTCTTTGCTTCGTCATACAATGACCTGAAAGCATATAGAGAGGAATTATTTCAGCATGAGATTCCTCTGAAAGAAGATGTTAAGCCTTTCAAGTAGAAGAAAAGACCAATTAATCCTACCTTGGCTCCTAAGATGCAGGAGGAACTGATGAAGTTGAGAGATTTTGGTATCATAAAACCTATTAGGCACTCTTCATGGGTGTCTAATCTGGTGCCAGTTAGAAAAATTAATGGTGAGATAAGGCTATGTGTGGATTTTAGGAATCTAAAAATATCATCATTAAAGGATGACTACCCTCTACCAAATATGGAAGCCACATTGTAAAAGGTGATTGATTGTGAGCTATTGTCTATGATGGATGGTTTTTTCAGATATAACCAAGTGAAAGTAAAGGAGTCTGAACTCTACAAGACAACATTCACTACTCCATGAGGCACTTATTGGGGATCTAGAGTATGGGATCTCAATGAATCTGAAAAAATGTTCCTTTGGGGTTACTGAAGGAAAATTGTTGGGGCACATTGTTTCCAAAGAAGGAGTGAGAATTGACCATGAAAGGATAGTAGCCATAGATAAGATCCCTCAACCAAAGAATTTCAAGGGAATTCAATCATTCTTTGGACATCAAATTTTGAAGGAGATTTGTAACCAACTTTTCCGAAATCACAAGACCCATCTCCAAGATGTTGAAGAAAGGAGAAAAGGTGGTTTGGAGTGACGAGCGTAGTCAGGCCTTAAAGAGAATTAAATAAGCTATTAAGGAGGCTCCAGTTTTAAAGTCTTATGATTTTTCTAAGCCAATGCATATCTTCTCCTTCGCTTCTTTTCATACTATTGTTGTTGTCTTACTATAAAAAAATGATGAGGGCTTTGAACAACCCATTGCATTCTTTAGCAAATCTTTACAGGCTGTAGAGCTTAAATATGATATGATTGAAAATAAGGCTTATGATTTGGTCAAGGTTGTGAAAAAATTTAGGACTTACCTAGTAGGGGCTACTATCATAGATTTTGTACCAAGTGTTGCTATGAAAGATATCTTCACTCGGAAAGAAACTACAGGAAAAAGGTGTGGATGGATCAACAAGGTCCAATAATTTAATATTGATGTCCAAATCACCAAGTTAGCTAGGGGTCAAGTCCTGGCTAAATTGATTTCAGAGGCTAATTTGGATGCTAATTAGATAAATCAAATAGATATTGTTGATGTTGCACCTATTTGTGATATGCAAACATGTGGATGGTATAGAAGGATTGTCCAATATTTGCAGGCTTTTCAATGTCTTGTAGATATGGCTGACAATGATAAGAGAACATTAAAATTGCATGCCATTAAGTACGTGATTATTGATAATGAGATGTGGTGGAGAAAACTAGATCGGTGTTACTCAAATGTGTGGATGGAAAGCAGGCGTTAGAACTCTTGCAGGAAATGGACAATGGAGTATGTGGTGGTCATTACATGGAAATGACCACTTCTCATAAAATTTTGAGAGTAGGATTCTGGTGGCCCAATGTTTTCAAAGATGCTCACAATTTTGTGAAGACTTGTGATGCTTGCCAAAGATTTGTAGGAAAACTGAAGTTTTCAAGGAATCATCCACTTAGGCCTATTTTGTTCATGCCCCTTTTCAACAATGGGGAATTGGTTTTATTTGTGAGATACCATTGAATTTTAGTGCAGGGCATTCATGGATCCTTATTGCCACCAATTACTTCACTAAATGGGTAGAAGCAATACCCACAAAGAAGGCAACAAGCAAGGTGGTAATAGACTCTTGTTCAACAATATCTAGATCAGGTATGGGGTCCCAGAAAAGATCATCTCAGACAATGCTATGTGTTTTAGATCAGAAGAGTTCAAAGATTTTTGTGATAAACATGGAATACAAAATTCTTATTCTTCACCTTACCATTCTCAAGGAAATGGTCAAGCTCAGTCTAGTAATAAAAGCTTAAATAAAGATCATCAAAAGAGTGTTAGAAAAGAAAAAGAAATATTGGGACTTAAAGCTAAAGTTGGCACTCTAGGAAAATAGGGTTACTATAAAAAAGGTCACTGGTTATTCACCATTTGGTTTGGTGCATGGCTTAGATGCTAGGTTACCCCAAATAACTTGCTCAAAATATATAAGTTCATGCAAGAATATGATGAAGATGTATGTTATTATATGCAACACATAATTGATAATCTGGTGCAACTAGATGAAACCAGAAGAGAAGCTCACGCCAAGAATGTAAAGATGCAGTTGCAGGTTAAACACTTGCATTACAAGAGAGCCTCTCTCAAAAATTTTGAAGCGAATAGCATGGTGCTAGTATGGAATGCAAGGGCTCGGGATAAGGGTAAGCATGGAAATTTTGAAGCATTATGGTTAGGCCCTTATATGATAGCAAGTACACATGGGGAGGATTCATACTTCCTCCAAAGCTTGACAAGTGAATTTTTTCAACTACTAGTACATGGAAAGTTCTTGAAACCATACTTCTCCTAAGTATGTTATTTTCCATGTACGTTGTCGGTTTTGTATACTTTGTATATAGGTTTGTTTGCTTTGGTCATGTCTGGTTTGGTCTTTCTACCTTGTCTGGGTAGCTCCTTGGTTCTTCGTTCACTGTGTCTTGGTTGGTTTGCTTCAACCTAAGATTCTTAGATCTCACCATTCCTACAAGAGGCATGCATCCCCAGTCGAAGCCACTGATGGAAACCCTTGGATATTTTTTTGTTTCATTTATCACCCTGCAAATTTTTTGATGAATCTATCTCTTTGGGTTTAGGGTTTTAGTTAAAATCCCTCTTTTTCGAACTCGTTATTATAAACCCTCAATGTTTTAATCCTTTGTTGACTTGTCACACCCATTTTTCAGTCACTTAAATTGTAACTCGATCCATTGGAAACGTTTTTCTTACCGACCCTTTTTGCCTAGGTCTTCCAGTCGCTGAGCGCATGTCCATCGCCTTAATTTTCCCTTGGTCGGGTTGAAATATTTCTTCTTAAATGGCTTAAGTATTATGTCACCTTTTCCAGAGGGTTAATTCCCATCTACCTATTCATGGTCCCCTTTTAAAACTAACTTTATCACATGTGTAGATTAAATCACCATTTGATCTCAAGGAATTGATCATGGTCGTTCCGCACCAGCCCCGTGTAATTAAAGTATCCTTTAATTAAAAGTTGTGGGGTCAGTGAGTTATTTCCACATGTATCGACGTGGGTGTGGGGCTTGTTCTTCACTATGGAACCTAGCACTTCAAGGTTTAAATCCAATGGCTAAGACACAACGGTGAGATCAAATCTCAGTCATTCCCCACTCACCTTGCGCGATTAAAATAATTCTTTAATAAAAGTTGTGAGGTCAGCGGGTTGCTGCCAGGTGGATTCTGTGGTTGTTTAGAAAGATAAAATATGGGCCCAGGGAGTAGATGATTTATCATCTGGTTGGAAAAATATTATCGGCTAATGGATTGGTGTACGATGGTGATGGAAATTCAAATCTTGTTGACTCAATCTAAGTCATCCAAAGCACCATCTCGGGAAATTATTAATGACTGGTATTCAAAACTAAAGATATGAATACCAGATTCATTGTGCTTCACACGAGCAAGCCATAATTGTAGAGGGGACATGCCAATCCACCCAAATGTGATCTTAAAGGCATATGAAAGATTTATTTTCTACATAATTGAGTACTGAAAACAAATTTGGAGCGCACAAGAGATCGAGAGGAGCATTCCAAGATTCGGCACAGTCAAAATTAGAGTTTCATGTGAGTAAAGTGTTGTAAGTAAAATAAATGAAATTTTTTTTTACTTTATTCAAACTATCTATAATTAGGGTTAAAATTCACTATGCTTTTAGTTGAATTGGCTCTATGCTTTGGGTGATCCCACAATAGTGGTTTACAATTTTTGGCCAAACTGGACACTGAAATTATTATTTTTAGCTAAATCTTCACATTCGAGCCCTATAGCGGCTAAATTGTGAGGAATTTGAAGATGATGCAAACTAGAGTCTCATCAAATTTTGTTCGTAGATTCTAAAAATATTTTTTTCAAAATTTTTGGAATAAGATTTCACTTCTTTTTCCATCTCCCACGAAAACTGGTTTTTTTTCAGAAAACAACATTTTTAAAAAGTGACGCTCACCGTATACAACATAACTTTTTTTGTATGAAGGATAAAATTATAATTTTTTCGAATTTAGATTTGTAACTACGATATATAGCACTTTCATTTTGTCTCATATTTTTTTATTGAATATTTTTTTCTTAATAGAGTTTCGAAGTCAAACCAATTGCAATTTAGACATAGGCGGACTGTATACAACATAACTTTTTATGTATGTATCGAAATTCAATTTTATTTTTTTTAATGGATCAAGGACATCAATACCCAGCAGAAACATATTTAATTTTATTTTTTTGATAATTTTCTATTTTTCCGCATGTGCAAAACAAAGAGCTTGATTTTCGGTGAAAAATCTATGTTTAATAAAACTAAAAAAACATATACATAATAAAACCAAAACATATTAAAATTATATTCATGGGATAGCTCATTTCGAGGACTACCATAATCATTTGAAATAACTTTTAAATGAATTTATTTGATCCCCCAAAAGGTAAATCAAAAGTAATTTTTTATCAGCATTTTGATAGGTGTAAAGGAGACTCATTTATAGGTATGGTTTAAAACTAGCGAGTTTATATCCAAGGGGGTTTGATCTAAGGTGGTTTGGTCAAACCCTCTTCAATTGGAATCCTTAAAATGGAACTTTTAAAGGCTTAAATCATTATATTTTCTAAAAATATGTGATTTCAGCAAAAATCAGTTCCTCTCAGAAATTGTAAACCAGCTTTGTGGGATCACCCCTTTGTTTTAAGTGTTTTATTAAGGTTAATTTACATTAAAAAGACATAATTTTTTAAAACCTTTTAAATTTTGCATCTTTGATTCAAGCCCTAGGTTTGAATTAACAAGACGCATCTTAAACCTATTGGTGTTAAAACCCTAAGTTTCTCTGGACTTATTTCACCACCAATGGCGTCCAAAACACAAATCGTTAGTTATGCAACCCCGTCCAGATTGCTCTCCCAAGATATAGTTGACTAGTTGAAACCCTCCAAAAATAAAAATTTTGATGGAAGAGGTTTGTTCTATGGCCCTAGAATCAAAGAAGGATTAATGGCCAATCAATGCTCTATTAAGGATGTTGAAGTACCTTTCACTGGATGGAAATTATTCCAGCACTAGTTCAGAAATAGAAATCTTGGGGTTCCTGTTTGCAATCCTTGGAGATTAGACATGGGAAAGCTAGTAGTTCCCAATGTATACATGGATATATACCTATTAAAAGATATTGATACAAGATATGACCCAGATTCTAGAGTTTTTAGAGCATTTGATGGTAAAGAAATGTTAAATATAACTAGAGAATAAATTGCAGAGATCTTCCAGCTGCATGAGTGGAACAAGGACATGATCCCTATTCATATGAATGTCTTTAGAAAGGAATATGAGAATACCAGGGTATTGCTTGGAATAACAATTTTACCTAGATACACATTGCTAGTACTAGGGTAGGAAATAATAGGAAACAAATAAGGATTGGTAATGATAAATTAGAACCCTTCCCCATAAGGTATTTTGCTAACTACTTTAAGAAAACAATGTACTCCTTATGTCAGATCATTGGTTTCACTCCACCAAACACCTTACCAAGGGAGTATAGCTATATGGCAACACATTTATAACACCCAACATTCAATGTAATTTATGACTATGCCACATATTTGTAAGAACACATCCACAAGGGTTTGGTTGATTTAAAAGGTGGAAAGACTTGGTACATTTCTGGTGGTATTCTCTCTTAATCCATATTTTCTTGTATAAAGGTGAGAAGAATTTTGAGAAGGATATGACATTGAAGAAAAGGGAAGATTATGTTGATTTACCTGTCCAATGTTGGACCCAAATTCTTGAAAAAGATGACCAAAAATTTGAGTATGTGGTATTTTGCAATGCCTTTGCATCTAAACTGGGGAGATTCCTAGTTTATGACCCACCAAGGATCCCCAAGGAGATCCATGATTTTCTGAGACCCATGGAAAGGAAGATAGATCTAAAATTGAGTCACAATTGGGGGGGTATAATCCTATATCCTAGCATAACAATCTTCAAAGTTTATGTCACAAGTTTGAATCCATATGTGCTACCAAGAGATGTGTCATTGAGGATCAGATTTCTGGAGGTTATGAAGCAATTAGGAGGAGCTAAAATGGTGCACCTTCTCGAGACACTGAGAAAGGGCTCGTTCTTCCCAGAATGGAGATTATTCTCTGATTTTGTAATGATAAAGGGAGGATGGAAAAACTTGCTTCATCTTCTTGCACCATACAAATTGAAAACTATGCACCCAAGAAACCATGACCCTAAGGGTTTTATTGCAACATTGAAGGAAAAGAATAGAAGTGGTGCTTTTTTACATATTTTTTATTATCCTAAGAATGTAATCAGGAATGTTTTTGACTTCCAAGAACAAGAGGAGATGAAAGAAAAATATCTAGGTTTCAATAAAATGGTGGAAAAAGTTATAAGGTCTGATCCCAATTGTAATCCTATGCCCAATATCAAGCATGAATTCAATAGAATTTGTATGTTTTAGAAAATTTTGAGGGAATAGTGGGTGAGTTAATGGAAGAGAATATAGTATCAAACAATGGGAAATCATTGGTAGTTAAAGAAGACCCTATTGTAGTGTTGGAGGAAAGACCTTCCTACCAACTACTATAAAAATTAAGAATATACTCTAAGAAGAAGGAGACAATAAAGAAGCAACAAACAACTCCAACCCCTACTACATTAGAGGGGTCAAGAGAAAGTTCTCCTATGAGGTCAGTGCCATAACCTCCAAGATAGGATCCACCTATTGGGATTGATGTAGATTCACCCCTAGGGAGTCCTGCTCCATCAGATAAACCACCACTTAAAAAGAAAGGGATTGAGGCAAGAGGTGTAGTTGACTACCCTGATACAGAGGAGGAGGATATTCTTATTACTCTTGAATAAATGCAGCAAGGAATTCCTTCTCCCATAATGGAGGTTTCCTCAAGTTCAAGATAAATTAGCCTTAGATTGGGGAAGGCTAATCTTAGGGGTTTAAATAACATAGATGATTTGAGGCAGGAAGCGTGCAAAGCATTTATTGAAGATGATTCTTTTATTGAGACAAAGGCATTCAATAATTTTATATGGAGAGAAAAAGCTTTAGAATATAAAGAAAATGTGGCTAGAGAAAGCAGCTTACATTTGGAACTCCTTGAAGGCATAATTCAGGAAAATGTAAGGAAAGTTATGAAGGAGGAGTTAAAAAAAATTACAGATAAGGAGGCCTAAGAACTTGTACAAAAAAGTGGTGTATTGTTGTTACCTAAGTGGGATATAGTTGATGTTGTGGTTCTAGACACCATAAGGAGGTCTGAAATATCCTTATTTCAAAATGAGGAAGAGGCAAAGTTCGCACTTCATGGATCATTATTTAGTGAAGAATGGGATGCATTGACAGTTTGGTCATTATCCTTGGGACCTAGGAAGCCAATATTTTTTGAACTAGCTAACATGGTAGTAATTGTTGCAAAAAAAATTCAAGCAATAGTAGAGAGCCTTACTCTTGAGAGGGATAAGTATAGGAGTAAGTATAATGAGTTGGTTGTTGAATACAATGGGATTCAGCAAAGAGTGGTTGTACTGGAAATTGAGTTAGCATTATATAAGCAACAAGTGGAATCATTGAAAGCACTGGGCCTAGAAACTTCAAGTCATGTTGCACCCACGTCTCTTGTGGCAGATCCTCAATATCCTCCTCTTAAATAATCTTTGGTGATAATACCATAAAAATTTAGCCAAGAACCAATTGTAGTTGAGGAGCCAAGCACATCAGGTGCAACTCCATCAAATGAGCCTACAAAGGAACAATTTCTCTTGTTGATTGAAGTATTGAAGAAATTGTTTTCATAGGTTTAGGGTCCACTATGTATTAAAATAATTCAAGGATTGTTTATACTATTTTAAATAATATGAATAATAAAATTTAAAGTAAATTGAATAGTGTTCATTTGAATTATTCTTCAATGTTGCAAGAAATGGGGTTATCTCATAGAGATAATAAATTGGCTATTCCACTCTTGGATAACTGGGTCTCAAAGGCAAAAGATTTGAAGCTTATAGCAGTTGAGTTAGCACAGCAGAAAGAGAGATATCCAAGGACTGGTCTAACATATAGATGTGTTTGTGAGATTAAAGAACAAAGGTTTCAAGGGTATGTTGCTCCATTAGAGGCAAAAATAAGAGAATTGAAGGCAAGGTTTGATGAGGCATATTTAACATTGCTACCAGATATCCAACATACTTATGATGAGGTAAAACCTCTACAGATGTGGAAAGATCAATTGGATACACCTATTTCCTCCCAAGCGAACCTTATATGCGAGGATGTTAACATTGATATGTTAAAAAATACTTTAAAACTTGTCCATCATCATCAGCTTCTTAGAATATTTTGACAAGGAAGCCAATTTTGTGATGACAAAGTACTCTCCATATAGAAAGAAGATGGATGAAATCATTGATTTCAATTGGCCATCTAATGCAGAATATGAACAATGGAAAAGGATTTTCATTTATGAATTGGATTTTTAAGCACAAGGATGGAGAAATATATGCATGGTCAAGTATAATACGAGTCTGGCCACAAAAAATGTAATGCATAAAAGATATATTTCTCTAAATTTCAAAATATGACAAATAGGTGTTGATTATTTGAAGACTTTGAATGGCGAGGGATGTTGATTTAGACTTTGATTCACATGGTTCTTTTCTTTTTGCATGCTTTTTTTCTTTGAGCGAGGAGAAATGATGATACTTTGACGGTTTGAGAACCACTCTCTTCAACAAGCTGCCTTCTGGAGAGTGTGAATGTCTCCACTGATTGAATGACCACCTTTCTTGTAATGATGAATATTCTCTCAGTTTGTTATTACTCTTCCCCATGGAATGACCTATTTAAGCGGTCCAATAGAAAAGTGGCATGTGTGCTTTCTAGTCCGAAGCTTGTTTTGCTCCTTGATTTCTATAAGAAGGAATTCAAGACCAGAAAGCGAGGTTCATTGCATTGCAATTGAAATAGTGAATTGTGGAAAGAATACAAAGCATATTTTAAGTTTTGTTTTATCTTAAGTTCTGATTCTATAGTTTCATATGTAATTTTGATAACAAGTAGCAAATATGAAGCAAAGTGGTACTAATTTCTTGGCCATTTTCTCTCATGTGTATGTGTTTTTTGAATTATGAATAATATAATCAATGGTTGTTTTATTCATATCCCTTGTTTCCAGTGGTTGTGTGACTTCGGTCTTGCTAATTAGTTCAAGGAACGAGTATAAACTCTTGAATGAAGTCATTGATTCATAAGAATTATATACTAGGATAAATGTAATTAGTGTTGGTCGAGAAAGTAATATGGAAATATTATAATGCATTGTTTATGGAATCTTATATGTTGCTATATGAACAATTTTTATCAAGTTGCATATGTTAATGTTGACTTTGTGCTTAGGATAAGACATTGGTTGAAGTAAAATATTCGTAATACAGTTTTTGGGTTAGTTCATCAACAAATCAATCTTTATTTACAAACCTTTCGAATGAGTTTCCATTATAGTTGTGTTAAGTTTCATTGTTATCATGCTCCAAGTGTGATATATTTTTAAGTGAGTTTCCAACCTTTAAATATATTATGTTGTTGAGTGGTTATATGGGAAGTATATTTTGTTGACGCGTGAACCCACAAAAGTGGTTTACAATTGGAGTGAGGAAGGAAAAGTTGAAAAAAATGACCCCATGCCAAAAAAAATCATTTTTGGGGTTCAAACGAACTAATAGGTTTGAATGAACTAGGGTTAGAGCAAACCCATTCAATGAACTTCCCACCATTCCCGCCAAAAAAAACCAAAGGAAACCCTTTTTGAAAGGGGGTTTGAATGAACCCTGGTTCGAGCAAACCCCTAGGGGTTCACTCGCACCCCCCATTTCCCTCCTTCTCCCCCTGAGGTGGTAAAAAATTCTAAAATTTTACGCTTCGAAGCTCAGGTTGAGGATGAAAATGGAGGATATTTCACAAACCCAATTGGATCATGGTATTCCTCGAAACGAGCTATCCAACAAATATAATTTTAATATGTTTTGGTTTTATTATGTATTTCTTTTTTTAGTTTTATTAAACATAGGTTTTTCACCGAAAATCAAGCTCTCTATTCTGCACATGTGGAACAATAGTAGATTATCAAAATAAAATTTTGAAAAATATGTTCAAGCTAGGTATTGATGTCCTTGATCCATTAAAAAACAAATTGAATTTCAATACATAGAGAAATAGTTATGTTGTATACAGTCTGCCTATGTTTGAATTGTAATTGGTTTGACTTTGAAACTTGATTGAGGAAAAAATATTTAATAAAACACTATCAAACCAAATGAACTGGTTAGATATCACAGTTGCAAATCTAAATTCGAAAAAATAAGAATTTTATCCTTCATACAAAAAAGACTATGTTGTATACGGTGAGCATCAATCCTTAAAAATCTTGTTTACTGATAAAAAATAGTTTTTGAAGGAGATGGAAAAAAAAGTGCAATCTGATTCCAAATTTTTTGAAAAAAATATATTTAGAATCTATAGACAAAATGTCACAAATCAGTAGTTTGCATCATCTTCAAATTCTTCATGGTTTAGCCGCTATAGGAGCCCAAAAGTGACGATTTAGTTTAAAAAATTCAATTTAGTGTCCAGTTTGCCCAAAAATTGTAAACCGGTATAGTGGGATCACCCTGATGATGTATTTAACTATTGGTCATATGAATTCTTGAGTGTAAATTGCGGGATCACCCTCCCGGGTTTCATAGAGCCCTAAGTGCAGGAGTGAAATTTTGGTAACTTTTACTCATTCGTTGGCCAATCCCTTTAGATTACTAATCATTGGAAATGGAAAATTCCATAGGTAATTCTAAGGATTAGCTTGGTTCTTAAAAAACAACCAACAATGTCATGTAGTATATTTTTGGATTTTGGTCATGTGAGCATTAATTTCATGTAATAAGGTCTTATTAGGCAATTTTGAGTTTTTTGGAGTCCTTATTGAGTCTCTAGGTGCAAGGTTATGTAAATATGCAAATGTTGTCAAAGTTGCACAAAAGTTGTCAAGCAACTTTTGCAACTTTCTTCAAAAACATGTAAAAAGGTGGTTTATTAAGCTACTGACCAAAATATGGTTAGAGGCAATTAGAACTTGGTGGAAAAACCTTAAATAAGCATTTTATCCTTGATTCAATAGATTAGATGAAGATTTGATGAATGAAAAATTTATTGTTGCACATGGAAATACTCTTTCTTTCTACATTTTCAATCTTTGTCATGTTGGTACGGACTTCCATTGCATGGTACAACCTAAACAGTGGATGGATGTTGTAAAGGATTGTTCTAGATTTGTTTTGGTTTTGGTTTGATCAAATTTCATCAAGGTTTGAAGAAGATATCATTGGTTTTCCGTAACTTTCTCCAAACCCTACCTAGGGATCCAAGAAATCATAAAAATGCCATTACTCACGTTACCTCCATGATTAGCCAAGGGACTTTGAATGTAGGTATGTCTTAAATTATTATAACATGTTGCAAAGGTACATGATTGGAGGATCCACATGTGAAGAGAACTTGTTTGACAATCATTATGTTTTGTCTCATTACAGTCAAATAACCTTGCATTATGATTGAATTCCAAAGCCTTGGCATTGAGGCATTGTGTTCTAGTTGATGCACATTGAGACAAGTAAGAAATTATGGTCTAAGCCCTTGGATTCTATTGGTTAGCTATCCTTCATTGTTGATTGAATATTATGTTTGTGTGCAAGGGATATAAGACTATCACAAATCCTGTTTCATTGGAAGTTGTTAATTTAAGGTCTTCCCATGTATTTGGAGGTTTAAAAAAACCTTTGAAAATCCTTTGATGACATTTCTACCATCAACACATGTTGTTCTTTTGGTTTTCATGTTGCCCCATGCCTTTGAAGAGTCTGCAACCCTTGAAAGTTAAAGGGAATTTCATTGTGTTAAAGGTCTACGTTGTCATGTTGTCATTGAACCACTAAGTACGCTTTGAACCCATTGTTGTGAAATATTCCCTCATTATCATAAGTTTGAAACCCTACTCTGCATCACATTGTGGAAGTGGAAACACTAGAATGGGGGTTTGACTAAGACAAGCCCCTAAATGGTATAACCCTTCCTCTCTCTTTCAATGGGTAGGTTTCAGGTCTAAGGAGGATTGGAAGAAGTTTGGAGATCAATTATTCATTGTTTCAATCAAACCCTACACCTTTACAACAAATAAAAACTCAATTACAGAATTATCCGAAAATGTGATAAGTGAAGAAAGGAAGCTCTGGTCTGGCATGAGAGGACTATAAAAATAGATCTAGAATTGGTAATTAAGGATAGTGGTGCCCCCAAAGGAAACATCCTCTAAAATCAAGCTCAAATTTATACCATAGGTGTATAGTGTCTTTTTATTTTGTTTCTAAAGTCCAAATTTCTCTATGATATCTTAGATCTACTATTTGGCATCAGAATAGTAGTTTGCATCATTAGGCTAGTTGAATCATTTCAATTCATCTCTAGATTCATTTCAAATTTGTTCAAGAGCCAGTTGACTCACCTTTCAGGTTGCAAGTTAGATTTATACCTTGTTCAAATCCATCAAACCCCCACTACCTCAAATCCTACATGAAATGTTCAGGAAAAATTCCTAAATCCTAGGGTCAAATCCTAAGTTCACACTTTTTCTATGTTTCATTTTGGTGAACCTAGCATGTTAAAATTATAAACCTTCTAAAATCTGAAGCAAATCATCCTAGATCTATGTTTAACATTGTATTATTTTGGCATTCATTTTTGCATCATAAAAGATAAAAATTCAAAAAAAATGTGTATCATATTGCATCATAGCTTGTAATAGAGTTAATTTTAGTCATCATAGGTCCAATCTATATTTTAATTATATTTATAAATCTACATTAGGTCATTTAAATCTGAAATCAAATCTGAAAATGCTCATTGCATTCATTTAGACATCTTGAATATAGCTTAAAAGGGGAAAATTGCATTGTTTTGTTTTAAAAAGTATTAATATCATCAATTTTAGATTTTGGTATATTAGAATGATTTAATTATTGCATATTAGATCTAGAAATTGAATTTTCAATTGTCTTTTATTGCTTTAAAATTTGGAAAATCATTGCACACTTGCATTGTGACTTACATAATCATAAACTTGACAAGTACTAGAAAACTATTCATTGTCACACCTATCTGCACACGGGAACATGAACTTAAAATAGTATTATACATAATCAAATTTTGAAATTATAAAAAACCTATGCAAGACATAGGTGCCTAGGGTGCCCTTGTCCTATCATTTTGACCTAATTTTGTTTTGTGTAAATCCCTCTGTATGTCCTCTATTCAAATCTAGTTTTTGTTTTACAATTCTATTTTTAGACCTATTTGATTTAATCCATAGGCTAAGTAACAATATGTTTCCTTTTCAAAGATTTGGTTTTGATATGGTAACGCATGGCTTGTATAACTATAATCTCCCTAATTATGAGTACAATCTAAGGAAACGAAATGACATCATTGACAATCATGTTAGTAATTCTACCAATATCTCTCCTAATCTTGAGAGTATATTGGCGCAAGAGAATGAAACCACACATTTATTAATATTACTTTGCCTAATCTTAATTCATCTCCCAAAATCTCCCTCACTTGTGATAATGTTTTGGTACAAGAGGATAAAAGAATTAACAATCATGACAATCATATTTGTTCTTCTCCCAATACCTCACCTACATGTGAGAAAGATATCTTGGTGTTAAAGGATCCAATCATTGAGTTTCATGAGAGTCTTATTTTTCTCTCCCAATACCTCTCCTACTTGGCAAGATATTGTGGCACAAGAGGATAAAATCATTATACATTTCTTTCAAAATATAGTAAGATGGATTGCATAGATGGAGATGCTAAGGTGATAGTAGACACCCCCTCAATAGAAGATTATCAACAAGTAGTTAACTCCATTGAGGTTATGAATGCATAATTTTCTATTATAGGTCTCCTTTAGTTATTGCAGCTCCTAAAAATCCTTTGATTATTGGACCTCCTGAAATTCCTCTAATTATTGGACCTCCTAAGTCACCTCTCACTATAGGGATCCTAAAAAAATTAAAACAACTTACTAGTAATCATGTGTCATAGAAACCAAGTTATCACATAATTTCTCACACATATAACATTAGAAATAACAAGCAACCGAAACAAACTCCAACATCCATCCCCTTACCCCAACCATACCTCCCACTTACACCTAACATTCCTCAGTGTAGTGGTAAGGAGTATGATCTTGTAGAAAAACTTTTTGCTACTCTTGCTAAGATTTATTTGTGGGAATTGATTCAAACATAACCTATTTATCATGGAATTCTTTAGAATTCTTTGTATAAAGTTATTGTCCCTCCTAGTGCATAACCAAATAATGTAGCAGCTTTTCTTGAATCTATGAATGAAGCTAATTTGGACATTACATTTCATCAAAATTAATTACCCCTTTTGGAAACACAAAAACAAAATGAGGCATTGATGATAATGGCTATTATTAATAATATTGAAATTAGGCATACCATTATTGATAAAGGTTAAGGCTAAATGTTTGTAGTGTTCATATTTTGGATAAAATTGGAGTGAAAAAACTTTAAAATTCAACCCACTGATTTATTGATCAAATGTTTTGATAATGAGGGAAGACAACCACTTGGCGTGAGGGTATGTGTAGGATCATCATGGAAAAAACAGGCCCTTAAGTGGCAATGAAAATTTAGAAAATCAAAGTTAGGCAACTTGACATAAAACTTAAATAAGTTATCTCTATTATTTTAAAAATGTGTAAGAATATGATCTGTAGAAAATTGAATGTAGTTTCTAAACTACGAGGTTTATTTTTATTTTTTTTAAATCTATTTGGTGAAAATTTGAAATTTCAATGCAATACTACTTAAATTTCAGAGAAAAAATAAGAAGTAGGTGTCTATCTGACCACTTTAACCACAATAAAATAATAATATTTTTTTATACTATTTTAGATAAAAGTAGAGGACTCATTTCTTGATGTGATTCATATTTTTTTGTAATTTTTTTCCAAGTAAATAATTAATTATAATTTTTTTATTACAACTTTTAAAAAATATAAAACTCATATGTCTGACCACCTTAACTTGGTCAAAACTTCATAAAATTCAAAAAAAAAATTAATCCTATATTATGCAAAGCATAGAATGTGACGCAAGTTTTAGATTCAAAAAATGTGATGTCGTTTGAAAGCTATAGATGTTTTTCAATCAGCCTATAAGTCAAGACTTTAGTCATAATTCAAATAGAAAATGAATAATAATTATTTATTAAATTCAAAGTAAAGCATAATTTATATTGGTGGAAATATGAGAATCTCCTTTAAAAACCCTTTTCATTTCATCAATTTTGGGTAAAAAAAAATTTGTCAGCCACATGGGCCATCATATCACTTACATATCGCCACTTTTTGGCCCATCATGATCCTGCACATACCCATGATAACGTTATATATTAAATCTGGTAAGGTTGTGTTACAAACTCCCATTCATGTCATGCCCCATGATCCTTCATATAACCTTCTCCCAGGTAGGACATGGATTCATGAGATGAAAGGAGTTCCTTCAATACTTCATCATTTAATGAAATACACATACAACAATAAGGTTTACATGATATGATAAAATTTGATCCTAAATCTAAAAATTGTTTACAAATTGAAACATGAATAGAGAGTCATTTTAGAACATTGATACCAGCTTTAAAATTGAAACCTTTGTGAATTGAGGACAAAGATGAGTATTTTTCATCAGTGACAAAGCTATTAGATGATGATTGGGGATAATTAAATTTCACACCTCCATTCATGGGGGAATACAATATTACACCATCAAAATTGGGAGAAGGGAAAGAATTTGTAATGGTATCAACACAATCTATCACTGAATCATCGAAAACATCTAATTCCACAACTTCTAGCAAGGAGGAAAACACAAATTACACATCTACAAATGATGAAAGTGATTACCAAAAACCACCTTCTTTGAAAGAAATGAAATCCATTTATGAAAGAGTTTATCAACTTTTGAAAAAAATTGGCTATAATGGAAAAGGATGTGGTGTAAAATAACAAGGTATAATTTATGTCTCTATAGAGCTCAACATGGAAGAAACAACAAGAGGTCTTGGCTATTGTCCTTCAAAAATAAATAAAACACCACAAATACCTTCACTTAATCATGCAATATTCTCCAAAGATAAATAGCATCAGTTGATGCTCCTTGCCATGTGGTAGTTGTAGTATCATGCAATACTCACTACCATGTATGTAGGTATACATTAAGTTTTATTCAATCGTATTTCATTTCATGAGCAACATATCATCATTCATTTTTGGGATCATCTTTGTCCCTATACTTGGGGAGCAAGGGGTAGGTAGCCTTATCCTAGGTGGATTCCTTCTAGCAAGGGATCCCTTTCCATCTCCTTAAAATTTTAGTGTAGCAAGTACACTAACATTCTAAGGGTGGGCATATAGTCCCCTACTTATTGTTTGCATAAAAAATGGTCCCTTTTTAGTGATGATATCATGAATCTCCTAGAATGTGTGACCTTATCAATGGAAATGGGGCCCTCTCAATCTATATTATGTCTCCTTTGTGGTGATATTGAGCTTTATATCCTCTAAGTGTGACTTTTCTTGGCATATGATGTTCCCTTTGTTGGTAATGTTATGGATAATATTCCCTAAGGTGTGAGATTGTATTCCCTAACTTGTCCTAGCCCTTAGTGGTGATTTCATATGTGATATTCCCCAAGGTGTGACCCTTCATGTATTGAAAAATACCCCTTTGTTATTTTGTAAAGCAGCTTTTGTGGTGGTATTGTTTACAACACCCCTTGAGGTTTTCGCCTTGTCTAGTTCATCTTCTTAGACATTTATGTGCCTTCTTAGGAATTTTTTTGCACCTTCTTAGGTGAGTTTATCATCTATGTTCCTTCTCAAGAAAGTTTGTGCAACTTCTTAGGTGATGCTTTGGCAAGGTAGTTCATGGATTCAACATAACAGAGCTTGATGGGTCATGGACTTGAGAGCCCTTTTTAACATGGTCATCAAGAATAACACAACTTTCTTGGAAATAGCGAAACATGTTTCATGAGTGTCTAGCATAACGTAGCTTCCTAGCCAAGTATGAAACCCATCATATTGCATGGAAACCTAGCATAACACAGCTTGCTAGCTAGTAGATCCATGTGGCTCATGAGTGATGTGGCATAATGCAACTTGCTAGTCCTTGTGAGATCATTCCTTTGACTAACATTTATTCAATGGATGATGTTTGGTATTTGAGACAATTTATTCAATGAATGATGTTGGGTATTTTATTGTGTGTCTTATTCATGCTTTCCTTACATGTTTGCAGCATGTTTCTATTCATTTTGTTGTCATTTATATGTTATGTTATATCTTTTGTTTTCATTTTGTATGCTTTATGTTTCTGACATGTATTTTTGTGTATGTTGTCTTGTTGTAGTACATATATGTGAGTGTTCCTTTGTGCTCATGCTGGTTTTCCATGGGATCTTGAATCTTGGGGGCTTATGAATTGCCCTAGATTCATTGTCATCCTATCTCTTCAACATTTGGACAATCGGACCCCTCTTGACATATTCTCTACTTTAGTGTGAGTTTGAGCATGAGTTCATACTCTCACTAAAGTGGGGACTAAATGTAGCATCATAAATTGTCATCTTTGAAAATTTCATGCTATTTTTTTCTCCCCCTTAAGTAATTGGACCTAATTGAACCCCTAATTTCCTAAATTATACATTTTGTGGCCCATTTTATTATTTTTCAACTATTTTCAAGCACAAAAAAATGCATTCATTTAATTATTTTGCCCCAACTCCTTAGTTCCCAAAAAATAGGTTTGGGACTCTAGCACATAGGGAACCTATGTCCCCCTATTTTGGCTCCAAACTCAAATATGTTGGTGTCAGCGCTTTATTATTTAAAATTTAAATATCTAAAGTAGTTGATTTGGATTTAACTTTCAAGAAATTTTTGTTATATTAGATATAGTGGAAATAGCAAAAAGAGGTTACAAATCAAGTGTGTTACTGTATATCAATAGTATAGTATACGAGAATTTTTCTTCCCCTATTTACATCCTTTTATATTGCTTTATCAATATTACATCAAATATATACAAAATTATAATATATAATCGAGACTTCCATACACTAGATATACAAAATTACATTATACATTCGGGACTGGCATAAACCAGATATACAAAATATACCATTGTTGTACTCTACTATATTGTAAATAATTAGTCTTCATTGTCCTTCACTATTTCCACCCCTAGATCTACCCTCCCTTACTGTATATTTCAAGTTAACAAGAGTCTTTGCAACATTCATGTTCAACTATAGTTTGATTCCCAACTAAGGATTTGTTGCTATGTGCCTCTTATGCTCTATTCTTTGGCCCTTCCTTTAATTCTTACTGGAATTCTTGAAGTTCTTTTAGGCAGATGTCCATCCCTAGGTGCCCATCCTATCAAGTGTGGCTGTGTTTTGCCTCTTGAATGTCAATTTCAATTGTTCTTTTCTCTAGGAACCTCCCAAATTTCTCCTTTGACATCTCTATTGTTATGTACACCTACATGGAAACATTATATAGTGTGAGTCTCTTTCAAGACTCAATAAGTACCCTCCTCTACCACTTGAACTTTTCTTCGTTTCGAGATTTCCAGATAGCTAATATGATTTTTGTGGAAAGGCATAGCCAAAATAATGAAATATCCTTTTGCGTTTTATTATTTTTTTCAAATGGGATTTTATCAAGCTTAGGTTCACCATTATTTCTCCAAAATATTATGATCGTTAAAAAAGAGATTCTAGATTTCTTTAGCAAAGATACATTCAAAAAAATATGCTTAATTATTTTAGGCACCATACACAAATTTCAGATATCGAAGTCATTATTTTTAATTTTAAAAGGAAGTTTTTGAAGTATTAGTAGACACCTAAAGAAGGCATTTTTTGGCTCCCATTCTTTTATCTAATTCTTTTGAAAAAAAATCCATTGATTTCTATTTAGATTAATTCCCCATACTTTATTAGTATGTTCAATTATATCAACTTGTTTTGTTAGCATGCAGTATATTGCTTTAGCATTTATCTTCATTAATCATCTACCATCTTGCCATTGAAATTCTTGATATTTCAGGTTATCATATTTGACCTCGACAGGAAATTGAATGTGTTTGCAAGCTTCGTTTAGGATAGTATATGTCCTCCAATTTCTTTGAGGGAGGTTGAATTATGAGCTTAATGCATTCCATTCTTTTATATTATCATCCTTTAGGATATCATTGAAACACCTAATCCCTTTTTGCACCCAACTCTTGGTTGAGCAACCTTGAATTAAGTTAAGGGGTTTGTCTTTATGTTCTAAATTCCACCAAATAGACTTATGTGCCATAATGGTGTTATTACCATTCTTCATGAAGTGGCTATTAGTTATATTCTTCTTAACAACCTCCCATGCCTTCCAAATAGTTTTGAAAACATTAGATCTTGTAGGGGCTATAGGGTGAGTACTACTAAGGATGTCACTGAATAGTAGAAGTTTCAATGATTTAGCTTGTTTGCGAACTACATTCAAAATGTTTTGTTGAATGAGGACCTTCTAGGGTTCCTCCCCATCCAAGGCTCCAATTATCCATTTCAAAGCCAATGCAATTCCTTGTAGTCTCGGGTCTTTCAGACCCAAGCCCCCTCTTGTTTTGGCAATAGAGCACCACTCCTATTTTATAGCATGCATTTTCCTATTGCCTTTCCCATCAGACCACAAAAAAATTCCTTATTTTTTCGGATTTCATTGATTTGATAGGAGCTAAAGAGTGATACAGAAGCAAAATATATGTTGTAAGAGGATAATATCTTTTGGAAAACCTATAGTCTTCCTACCACAGACAGGTATTTCTTATTCCACTTGCCTATTTTCCATTCCATCTTCTCCCTTATTCAAAGCCACATTTCCTTCAGTTTTGGGTCTTTGACAAAAAGGATGCCAAGATACCTTACCAATTTTTTAGGCCCCCTCCCCATTGAAGATCAAATTTCCTTAGCCATTCTAGGGGAGCATCCTTCCATCCTAGTAAGAAATATTTATTAGGTGCAATGTTTCCACTTGATGCTTGGAAAAAGGTGTCAAGCAAATCCTTGATATTTTCCAAATTACCTTCTTCTAGATTAATTAAGATTGAGGTGTCAACAACAAATTGTATGTTAATGAGCTCCTTTTTTTTAGGCAGGGTGATACCCTTGACCCAAAGAGAGGATATATTGTAACTTAACATATGGTGCAACACATCAGATGCAATAATAAAGAGTGCCAGGGCAAGGGGGCATCCCCACCTTATTGATCTATCCAGGGTGAACTCCTCTATGAGGGTTCCATTTACACCAACCTATGCAACTACATCCTGGAATAGAGTTTTAACCATGTGGCAAAAGGAGCTAGGCAACCCAAAAGCCTCCAAGAGCATCATTACAAAAGGCCATTCAATTCTATCATATTTTTTCTCAAAGTCAAGAAGGAGCATTACATCTGAGCTTTCTTTGTCCATTTTCCCATTTCATAGCTTCCCAACTAGTGATAATATTTTCTAGAATGTATCTTCCCTTAATGAAGCCTATTTGGTTGGTATTTATGAAAGAGGGAAAGATATTTGTCATTTTGTCTATTGGAATTTTTTCCAGGATCTTATATGAGATATTTAGGAGGGTGATTGGCCTCCAATTTTTTATAAGGTTCTATCACCTTCCTTTGGGATTAGTTTAATAACACCTCGATTTTTATGTTCCTACCTAGGGTGCCTCTTTCAAGGGCTTCATTATACACTAAGTACAAGTCATCATAGACCCAGTCTATAAAGGTCTTGTAAAATTCAGTAGCCCGAAGGCCATCTACCTCCAGTATTATATCATTTTTCAGTGAATGAATGGCTTTCTTTATCTCATCCTTTGAGATCCTTTTTTCCAATTTTTGTTGCCTCTTCCTCCTCGATTATTTTAGGAATGATCTATCTTATGTGCTCCTTAGCCTTGCAGTTGGCATCACTTCCCCCCTTTGAAGTGAAAAAATTCTTATTAAACTTAAAAAATTGATTTCTAATGTCCTCTTGGTTTGTCAGGTACATGCCATTAGCCCAAATCTAGTCAATATGTTCTCTTACTTTTTTTTCCTTGATGTATCTATAGAAAAAATTGGATCCCTTATCACCATTTTCAAGCCAGTTCATCTTGGCCCTAACCCTTAGACCTTTAACCTTGATAGCCTAAAATTTACTTAGGTCATTCTTAGCCATGATTAATTTATTGGTTAGGTTCTCATCTTCTGGATTTTCCTAAAGGTTGGTTTCAGCTTTAAGGAGTTCATCTTGAAGGAGAGCTTCTTCCCTTCTCCTATTCATAGCCCTTTTATTTCCTACTATCTGAAAGAGGGTCTTCTAGCCTTTCACATTCATTTCCCATATGTCAATAGGATACAATCTCATGTACATCCATTTGTTGATTAGCCTTAATGAATCGATGGAATTTTTGCAATCCTTATGTTTTAGCAGATTGGTATTGAGGATGAATCCCTCCCCTCTACCTTTCACTTTTTCTGGACCTCCTTTGAGGTGGAACTTCACCCTAATGGGGTGATGATCAAAAAGGGTATAGGGAATTACCTCTACATTGCATCATTCTTTCATTGGTTCCACCGAGAAGAAGGTCGTGTTCATGTAAAACATATCCAGTATGTAGTAGATCCGTCTGCCCCCCTTTTTGGCATTGCACCAAGTGAACCAAATACTAGTACATTCCCCATTTTTTTCCTTTAATGGGATCTTCAATTTTTAGTTTAGATTTCATTCTCTTCCAAAAGTATCTTTCATTTCTTTTCCAATCCAAGTTTATCCCTCCTCATTTGTCTTCCCCTCTTTCCATGAAGTTGAAGTCACCCCCAAAGATCAATGGGATGTCTTACAGATTACACAACCAATTCCATAATTGGACCCTGTCCTTATAATCATTTGGGGCATCGATAAAACATATACCAGAACAAGCCTCCTTCTTTTTATGATGATCTAGACTACACGGTTGCATGGAGAAGCACTAGATTTAGACACAAATTGTACCCATTCTTTGGCCAAGAGGATTGCAGCAACACCCTTTCCCTTTTCATGTTTGGTGGAAAATTGTGAGGCCTCTCCCCAGATAATTTTTATATTGGTTTTTAAAGTAAATCCTATAGCTTTTACTTCTTGAAGGAGAACTACATCATTTTCCTTTATTTGGGCTATGAATCTTCTCACAATATGTTTCCTATATGTGGATTCTAATCCCCTCACATTCCCAAAGATGCAATTTATATTCATTAAGATTTATTTATTTTCGAGGGGGGGGGGAAATCCTTATCAAACTTAAAGTTGTCAAATTATTTAGGAAGCTTGCTTTCTACCTCTATTCTCTTGGTAGTGGGCACTGGGATGGACACATTATTCTTTTTTCTCTTTTCCTTTACCGGGTGGATATTACCTTTGGCCATGGGTCTACTGGTCTCCAAGACCTTCTTCTTCTTGTATTTCCTATTTTTTTTCAACATTGCATCCATGGGGACCTCCTCCTCATCAATGGTATCCTTAGTAGAGAACTCCCCTACATCATCTGTAGATTCCAAGCTTGATTGAGATATCATATCATCAAAAATTTCCACTTCATCAAGAATGTTAAGAGTCATCATTTTTTGTTGGGGAACCTCAATCTCACCCACTCTTTCATTACCATTCATCAAATATATAATGGAATGGTCACCTAGTGTTATTGCCCCCTCCCAACTTATATTGGGTTGTCCACCATTCACCACACCCTCAAGGGGTTGGGAGATGTGACCTACATTTTTCCCTTCAAATTCATTGACCATCCTTTTCACATGCGAGGGTGTATCTAAACCTTTTTTGCTTGTATCAATTTCAATTACATCTTGATTAGGATCAAATCTGTTAAGACAATTTTTTCTTTAAAATATTTTGAATTAAAGGTGTAGATTTCCTTTACTGGTTTCTCCTTGGCCTATTTTAGCCTGCTATTTTGTCTAATTTTTAACAAAGCTAATTTGTGTGCATTCATTCTACCATTTTTTGTAGTTTCCTTTGCCTCTTCAAGGGGTGACCCCATAATACTAGTTTACAATTTTTGGCCAAACTAGACATTGAACTAATTTTTTTTAACTAAATCTTCACTTTTGGGCACCTACAGCTGCTAAACCATGAGGAATTTAAAGATGATGCAAACTATTTATTTGTGACATTTTCTCTGTAAATTCTAAATATATATTTTTTAATTTTTTTTCAATTAGATTGCATTTATTTTTCCATCTCTTTCATAAACTAGTTTTTATCAGTAAACACCATGTTTAAAGAGTGATGCTCACTGTAAACAACATAAAAAATTTCTATGAAGGATAAAATTCTATTTTTTTGAATTTAGCATTGTAACTACGATATTTAGCATGTTCATTTGGTTTCATAGTGTTTTATTGATTTTTTTTTCTTAATCAAGTTTTGAAGTCAAACCAATTACAATTTAGACATAGATGGACCATAAACAACATAACCTTTATTTGATGTATCAAAATTCAATTATTTTTTTTACTGGATCAAGGAAATCAATACCTAGCCGAAACATATTTTTTATACTTTTTTTTATAATCTACTATTTTTCCACATGTGCAAAACAAAGAGCTTGATTTTTGGTGAAAAACCTACATTCACAAAAAATAAAAAATAAATATAATAATAAAATTAAATATATTTAAAATTATACTTTTTGAGAAGCTTATAATAAGGACTACATACTTACAAAAAATAATTTTTAAATGAATTCATTTGATCCCCTAAAATGTAAATCGAAAGTGGTTTTTTATCAACATTTTGATAGGTGTAAAGGAGACTCCATTATAGGTATGGTTTAAAACTAGTGAGGTTCTATCCAAGAGGGTTTGATCTAAGGTGGTTTTATCAAACACTCTTCAATTGGAATCCTTTAAATGGAAATTTTAAAGGCTTAAATCATTATATTTTCTAAAAATATGTGATTTCATCAAAAATCAGGATGTCCCAAAAAGTGTAAACCACTATTTTGGGATCACCCCAAGGCAGGGTGAATAGATATTGCCATGCTGCATATTAGTGTCATCTTGACACATGCTTTCATCCTCCAAGACGCCATCATGGAAGGAGCTATTCATTTCTTACATTAGGGTTTCTAGTTGGTTGGCAATTCTTTCTTAACTTCCTTCCAAATTATCTTTCATTTTTGCCTCCGCCCCAATCTGAATTCGGTTACTATGGCTAACTTTTAAGAAATTAGAATAATTACATATAAATACCTACTTATTACATCATTTCAAATCTATATAGCACTAATTGGTTCAATTAAGAGAAAGAATTATTATAGTCAAGAGCAAAATTTTGTAGATTTATTACAACAATTCAAGATCCAAGCATCATCTCAAATTGTATGTTATTTCATTCTTATGTTATCATATTTTTTATGAAGACTAACCCTTGTAGGCCTCCAAGAAAATCAAGCAAGCAAGATCCAAGCCTTAAGGATATATTTTTATGACTTAAATCCTTCCAAGAAGTCATTGAAGGGTGGTGATTTGCAATTCATTTTGTATTCATCATTCATTTTTATCATTTAACCATGTCCCTCAAAAGGATAGGTATTTTATCATTGATATTACCATTATGGAAGTGGAAAATAATAGCATAGGGTTTGACTAAGGAAAACCCCTAAATTGCACAATCCTTTCTCTCTCTTCGTTTGTGCAGGTTCCAGGTCTGAAGAGGATTGGAAGAATTTTGGAGATCAATTACTCATTGTTTCAATTAAACCCTACACCTTGATAATAAACAAAAACTCAATTACATAATTATCTAATCGTGATCCAATATTGCGGCAAGTGGAGAATAAAAGCTATGATCTGGTACCAAAGGACTATGAAAATAGATCTAAAATTGGTCAATGAGGATAGTGGAACCCCCAGAGGAAACTTCCTTCAAAATCAAGTTCAAATTATACCATAGGTGCACAGTGTCCTACTCAGTCCATTTCTGAAGTCCAAATTTCTCTATGATATCTCAAATCTACTATTTAGCATTACAACAGTAGTTTGCGTCATTAGGCTAGTTGAATCATTGTATTTCATCTTTAGATTCATTTCAAATGTGTTCAAGGGCTAGTTGACTCACCTTTTAGGTTGAACATCAACCTTATACCTTGTTCAAATCCATCAAACCCTCACTTTTTCAAATCCTACATGAAATGTTTAGGAAAAGTGTCTAAACGCTAAAGTGAAATCTCTAAGCTTTCACTTTTTCTATGTTTCATCTATCTAATGCTAATATAAAGCCTCTCCAAGCATTGAAGCATCTTTCAAATATAATCTCAATTAATCCTCACTTTGTTCTCAAGATGCATCCTTCTCATATCAACAACATTGTCAAATGAATCATTCATTAATGTTTTGACAGTTGGGTCATATTTCATTACCAGGTGATATATCTACTTTCTTTGAAACAACATTACTTCCTATAGTCACAACACCATTTCAAACAGAAGAAAAATTAACACTCCAATATTGCCAATTTACAAATTTTCTACCAGCACGCCTAAAAAACATCTATTAAGAAAATTAATCCATAAATTTATTATTAATTAATTCACTTATTAAACAATTGTTTAAACAATATTTTATTATTTAATTAATTTAAGTAATCCATTGTTGTAAATATTTAAATTATTAAAAACTCAAAATAATCACTATATATAATCAATTTAAACAAAAATCGTGATAAAATCTAAAAAAAAATTAATAATGAGTGAACTAAATGTTCAAAATGGTTAATAAGTATTTAAAAAGAAAAAATCATAAAAAGAATCAATTAACTATTTATGAAAATAAATAAATAAATTTAAATAAATCATGCTAATTGAATAATAATAGTGAATTTATCCTTATCCACTCCACCAATCATCATCCACATCCTCAAAACCTATAAATTGAAATTGAATCCTCATCTTTCACAATTTTTAATTTCGATTGAGTAGATATATGTTGTCATAATGAGCAACATACATTATCCATACAAAAATTATCTAGAATGATCTAGCTGAGGTTTGTGTGTAGTGTTAGAGTAAATGGCCTTTGGTTTTATTACGATTTCTATTTGTGTTATTTTAAGGTTGCGTGCTTACAAATGAGTTCGCAAGACAAGTTCCTATTTTTGGCTCTTGTCATCTCTCCTCAACAAGGTATTTTGAACACTCAACTATCCAAACAAAAGAAAAAATAATAATGATAATTTAATAAACTATTGAAAATGATCAAACGAATTCAAAACAAAATGATCAAAATCCACCTCATATTAATTTTATTGTTTTTACTACTTTAATAATATTCATCAAATTATGAATATACTTTAACAAATAAGAATATGCTTTTTGATCAATTGTTTCCTTTTTAAAATCAACCAATATAATTATTTATCATTGTTCTCTTTTGAAGGTGGTCGCTTAATGCCTTAATACTTTGATTCTCCTAAGCTTGACTCAATTTACATGACCATTGAACGTTATACCATTTTATCTACTTATGTGAAAATAAAAAATTTATATATTTTATTTTATTTTATTTTATTTTGAAGGGATATTTGGAGGTTTGTGCATTACGTTCTCACGAAAAAGTGCCGTGGGTTCATGGTCTTTCGCCCTAAACCACAAACACT
Organism: Sequoiadendron giganteum; assembly: GCA_007115665.2. Taxonomy (NCBI): domain Eukaryota; kingdom Viridiplantae; phylum Streptophyta; class Pinopsida; order Cupressales; family Cupressaceae; genus Sequoiadendron; species Sequoiadendron giganteum. The sequence goes on along the minus strand of CM021105.1, from coordinate 567,842,255 downwards.
ATGATTCGATGTACTGAACTCTTTGTTCACAGCTGCCATGCTATCCAGACACATTTCAATCAAAAGGCTTGAAGTGGAGTCGTAGAGATTCTTAGTCCTTTAAATTGAGGCCTTTAGTTCATACGGCGCTCTTGTGAGGCTCGAGGTGACCTCCCAATTAATTTGTAATTGACCACCGAGCATTATGTCATGAAGGAAACAGGAACCAACATAATGAATTCTCGAAAAAATCATTCGAAAGAATAACGTGAAGGCAGTGAACTTGCTTGTTGATCAAAATACCATTAGAAATATGGTTAAAATCTGAAGGGATAGGTAAAACGCACACAACCATTCAGTTCTTACATGTCCACGTGGACTTGGGAGTGGGAATCTCATTGAACATTGAAGAGGCAAACAGTGAATAAGCTTTAATGGGTTTAACATTTGCCCTCACGAAACGAATATCTCTGACCAACATTACTGTTAAACAGTGTCTAAGACCAATATGACTGGGTTTTTATTCATTGAAGTTAAAAAAGGATGAGACAGTTTTCCTAAATGTCCATAGTTCCTTTACAAATTGAACATGAGAGGCAAATTGAATCGAATATAACTGCAAACTGTGGTTAAGACCTTGGCCCTATATATTGGCTTTAGTGCTGTTTGTGTTCAACCATACTTGCCTGTTCTTTGTTTCCCTCACAGATAGAGCCAGGTTGCACAGATATTAGCTTCTCACAAGCGAAGTCTCTTTTAGCTAGACTGTAAGTTCAGTTTTCCACTTTCCTTTTAAAACTTTTCAGTAGTTTCTTATTGTGGGATCTTCTTCATAGTGTTAACTCTCTCTGTTTTGGGGGGTTTTAGGTTCCGAGTTAAAATTGATCAGCTGGGCGGACAAGTTGCCATAGTTTTTTTGTTGGAGAGGTCCTTAAAATCTCATTGAAGATGGGAATGGTATTTGGATGCTTCTCAGGGAGTGAGAATCATCCGCGTTCCAATCAAGTAAGGCCTTCTGGATCTGCACCTTCATTTGATTGTAATGAGAATGAGGATGAAGTACCTCAGGAAAACCGCTTCAAGGGGGGAGCAGAGGAAGATGTGGACAGGGCCTCAGAGTTTTTCATCGACAGGGTTAATAGGGATCTGAAGTTGCGGAGATCCATGTCTGATGCTCAATACAATGGATACCCTACAAGAGCTACATAAATATTTTCAGGAATCTGTCATCATCTTGAAGAGTTACTATGATATAATTGTTAGTCGTTTGTTATGTTTTATAGAGTGAGGTTAAGAAAAACAGTTGTATGTGTATATATAAATTTCTGTACAAGTAACTATATTTCCATATAAAAGGTGGGAGGAAAGTATGATATATACGCATCACTCTGTAAAGGCTTCACTTTCCAAATAGCATAAAAGTGTCACATATTTTCATGTTGAAATTGAGATTATTCCTATGTGGAACAACAGTTTGTGAGAAATCACGACGTCATGTGAATATGAAAATAGTCATCTCATAAGCAGATAGCAGAAACACATAGGTTTCAACATCATTATAAAATCAAATAGATTTACCGTGCAAAGTATCTGATGACAAATATTATTCTATGTGGTTGAATTTCCCTTTGGATTATTGAGACACTATCAAGTCTCAATATCTGCCAAGACATATATTATGTGTGAACCATTTGTGATGAGCATAATTGGTTGATGTCAAGAAAAGTTAGATTATTGGCTCATGGTATGTCATGATGATAGCTTGAATTTTGCATAGTCTACCTCCCACTTAATTTTCTTTGATAGTACCCTAGGAGAGGTCAATCTAGTAATTGTCAAAATTCACAAACAATATCCATCAAGCATACCATTAATAGTTTGATCTAATTGAAATGGCCATATATGGTAGAATATTATCATCTTACAACATAATCAGACACTTTATTTAAAAAATACCAAAAAATATTTAAAAATATAAAAAATAGTAAAGAAACAAATCATCCTCTAGTGAAAACAATTTCTATGCTGCATTGGATAAGGCATGATGATGACAACCTATTTTCAAGCATCATGTCTAACAAATAAACAAAAAAAAAAATCCAATGTTGAAAACCATTTCAATGGCCCTTTGGGCAAGTATCATGATGAAAACATATTTATAGGAATCATGCATAAATCTACTACCTATGTGTACCCTACACTTGGTGGCAAGCTTCTTACACCCACTAATCACATCCATCTCCATCCCCACCCATTTTTACCTATCCTCATTTCTTACTTTTGACCTTGATAGAAATGTAGACAAGATATGGAAACATGCATTGGCAATCCTTCAATGTGTCTAAGCATAATGGCATACATAGAGACATACTTAGAGTAAGAACATATCATTCCTATATAATATAGCCCTTGGAAATTGTATCTTATATCTCCTTCCCTCTTTCCATCTCCAATAACATCCTTCCATCCATCATTTCCATCAATAATCTCTTAGTGCTAGAACAAATTTTATCCTTCACAATTTGAACACTAGCCAATCCTAAGCATACCACATAGTACATCTAAAATGAACACAAGATTCATTATCCTAAATTTTAGATATCAAACCATAAATATTGGGATCCCCTACCTAGTATCCAATTCATGTGGTTAATTACCTTCAAATCCTATGCATTCATCCTATCCATCAAGTCAAATCTCCTAATTATCCACACAACACACAAGCAACATTGAAGAACAATCATGCTAAATCTAACCATGCAAGCTAGCACATATCTAAAGGCATCCATAAGCTTCATTCTTGGTATTTCTAAAATCCAAACCTTGATAAAGGAAACCAATCATTGCCATCAGGATACATCCTTCCCAATTCTCATGTTGTTCTCATAATATATTATTCCTACATCAACAAAATTACCATCAGGATACATCCTTCCCAATTCTCATGTTGTTCTCATAATATATTATTCCTACATCAACAAAATTACCATCATCATCTAATCAATCAAATGTTGCATTTTAGCTTGATCAGGGGTAAAGTCCTTTTTGTCTTGTCTTTTAATATTTTACATATTCTTTCTTGCCTGTGTGTGTGCGTTTCTTCTTGTTTTTCTTTATAGTAAAAATTTAAAACTTCAAAAAAGAAAAATCATGTTTATTTTAGTTCCGACAACATATTTTCCTAGTGATTTCATATTTCTTTATACTATGTTGCATCTTGAGGTAATGATTTTTGGGACATTAGTCTAGTCTTTACTATCACCTTCAGTGTTGCTCTTCATGCAATTGTTTTTTTTAATCCATTTGTGTGTTTATCTTTATTGTTGCTATTCATGTATGTTTGTGTCTTTATTTAATTTTATCTTTTGATTTATTATTTTGATACACATATGGTACATCATCATCATGATCCATTATATCATGATTCATAACATCTATGTACAAAATATAAATTATTGTTCAAACATTTTAGAATCTCTTTGTAGATTCCTAGCATCCACTTATGCTCAAATTACTCCAAAAATATCTCACTCAATTTACACTTCTAACATCATAATCCATAATAAAATTACCTCATCTAATAACTCCACCATACTTTCCCAATTCATAGCTATTGATCCATTAACTAATTCTATTTCCTCTATTTTAATAACACACAAACCTACTCATATTCTTGAGGTGGCATCCCATAATTTATCTAATGCTAATATAAAGCCTCTCCAAGCATTCAAACATCCGTCAGATCTAATCTCAACTAATCCTCACTTTGTTCTCAAGATGTATCCTTCTCATATCAACAACATTGTCAAATCAATCATTCATTAATCTTTGGCAGTTGGGTCATATTCCATCGCCAAGTGATTATATCTACTTTCTTTGAAAAAACATTACTTCCTATAGTCACAACACCATTTCAAAGAGGAGAAAAATGAAGACACTCCAATATTGCCAATGCAAATTTTCTACTAGCACACCTAACAAAAATCCATTAAAAAAGTAATCTATAAATTTAATTTTAATTAATCCACTTGTTAAATTGATTAAATAATATTTTCTTATTTAATTAATTTAAGTAATTCATTATTGCAACTATTTAAATTATTTAAAAAATTGAATAATCATTATTTATAATTAATTTAATCAAATCACGATAAAATCAAACAAAATCCAATAATCAATTAACTAATTGTTCAAAATGGTTAATAAATCTTCAAAAAGAAAAAATCATGAAATGAATCAATTAATGTATGAAAATAAATAAATAATTTAAATAAATCATGCTAATTGGCTAATAATAGTGAATTTATCCTTATCCACTCCATCAATTATCATCCACATCCTCAAAACCTATAGATTGAAATTGAATCCTCATCTTTCACAATTTTTAATTTTGATTGAGCAAACAAATGTTGTCATAATGAGAAACATACACTATCAATACAAAGTTTATCTAAAATGATCTATCTGAGGTTTGTGTGTAGTGTTAGAGTAAATGGTTTTTCGTTTTATTCCAATTCATATTTGTGTTATTTTAAGGTTGCATGCTTAGAAATGGGTTATATCTTTCAGGCAAGACAATTTCCTACTTTTGGCTCTTGTCATCTCTCCTCAACAAGACATTCCAAACGCTCAACTATTTAAACAAGGGGAAAAAAATAATGATAATTAGAAACCTATTAAAGATGGTTAAGACTTATCAAATTGAGGTGGAATTCAAAACAAAATGAGCAAAATCCACCTCTTATTAAATTTATTGTTTTTATTACATTAATAATATCCATCAAATTATGAATATACTTTTTGACAATTGTTTCCTTTTTAATATCAACCAATATAATTATTTATCATTGTTTTCTTTTGGAAGTCACTTAATACCTTGATACTTTGATTCTCTTAAACTTTACTCAATCCTTTTTAATATCAACCAATATAGTTATTTATTATTATTTACTTTTAGAAATCACTTAATATATTAATACTTTAATTCTTCTAGACTTGACCTAATCCTTTTTAATATCAACCAATATAATTATTTCTCATTGTTTACTTTTTGAAAGTCACTTAATACCTTAATACTTTGATTCTCCTTACATGAACATTGAAGTGATGCCATGTTATCTACTTGTGTGAAAATAAAAATTAAAAATTATATATATTATTTTGTTTTGAAGGGACACAGGGAGGTTTGTGCTTTACATTCTCACGAAGAAGTGCGGTAGGTTCATGGTCTTTCGCCCTTTCCATTCAAACACTACGATTCGACGTACTGAACTCTGTACACAGCCGACATACTATTCAGACACATTGCAGTCAAAAGGCTTGAAGCGGGGTCCTAGGGATTCCTACTCCCTTAAATTGAGGTCGTGGCCTCGCAAATAGTTTGTAATTAACCGACCAAGCATTAGGTCATAATGGAATCTCCAAAAATTCATTCAAAAGAACGTCGTGAAAGCGGTGAACTTGCTTGTTGATTTAAATCTGAATGCGCGTGTAAAACGCACTTCACCATTTAGTTGACTTGGGAGTGGGAATCTCATTGAAATTTTAGTTGAACAGTGAATAAGCTCGCTGGGTTTAGCATTTGCCGTCAGGAATCGAATATCTCTGACCAACATGACTCTTAAACAGTGTTTAAGACCAATATGACTGGGTTTTTATTTATATTTATTGAAGTAAAAAAGGATGGACATGGTTTCTCCTAAATGTCAATAGTGCCTTTACAGGCTGAACGTGAGAGGCAAATTGAATCGAATATCTCTGACGAATATGACTGCAACAGTGGGTAAGACATTGGCCCTATATATTGGATTTAGTGCTGTTTGTGTTCAACCATATTTGTCTGTTCTTTGTTTCCCTCTGAGATAGAGCCAGGTTATGCAGATATTAGCTTCTCATAAGCGAAGTTTCTTTTAACTGGAGTGTGAGTTCAGTTTTTCCACTTTCCTTTTTATGTTTTTCAGTAGTTTCTTATTGTGGGATCTTCTTCATACTGTTAACTCTCTCTGATTTTTTGGGTTTTAGGTTGTGAGTTTAAACTGATCAGGTGGGCGGAGAAGTTGCCATAGTTTTTAGTTGGGCGGGTCCTTAAAATCTCATTGAAGATGGGGATGGTATTTGCATGCTTCTCAGGGAGTGAGAATCATGAGCCCTACAAACAAGTAAGGCCACATGAACCTTCTGGGTCTACACCTTCATTTAATTGTAATGAGAATGAGGACGAAGTACCTCAGAAAAACTACTTCATGGGGGAAGCAGAGGAAGATGTGGATAAGGCCTCCGAGTCTTTCATCAACCGTGTTCACAAGGACTTGGAGTTGCAGGGATCCTTGTCTGATGATGAATTATGAAGATGTGGATAAGGCCTCAGAGTTTTTCATCGACAACTTTAATAGGAATCTGAAGTTGCAGAGATCCGTGTCTGATGCTCAATACAATGGATACCTTACAAGAGCTACATAAATATTTTCAGGAATCTGTGATCAACTTTTAGAGTAACTGTGACAGAATTGTTAGCCATTTGTTATGTTTTATAATGTGAGATTAAGAAAAACAGTTGTATGTATTGTTGTAAAATTGTTACAATTTGTTATGTTTTATAATGGGAGGTTAAGAAAAACAGTTGTATGTAATTGTTAGCCATTTGTTATGTTAAATTATAATGTGAAGTTAGGAAAAACAGCTGTATGTGTACTCTGGTTTTTGTTCATTGATGTAAAAGAATCTTGGATGCAATTGGACCATCATTATGTCAACTGGACCCTCATTAAAGCAAGTTAATGATGGGCCTTTTTTTAATTATTTAAAGATATATTTTATGGAGACGATCATTAGTGGTTTATACAGGTTGTATTCATGTCATTTTTTATTTAGTTTTGTGTTTATCTTGATGGAATATTATAAATGTAATAATAAATTAATAAGTGGCATACTTTTGTGATTAGTTTAATTTATAATTTGAGTTCTATCAATTTTTATTTATCTTTGTTTACACTTATTTTCAAATATTCATCATTTACTCCTTATTATTACACCTAAATTACCATTTTACTTCAAGAATCATATTGGAGTGGCTCAAGATTCCTAAGTTTGATCTTACCATACAAGGGAAAGAATCTAAAATTTACTTTTTTAATTCAAACTATAAGCTTCCAAACCCCTTCTACTAATTGTTGTGAGCTGATTTATAACATATATTGTACGACATTTTATTATGTTGTGGTACTTTAAAAAATCAATGTGCATACAATAGTATATGAAACAATAGTTAGAACATGCCTCAATTTTGAAGGAATCAAAGAATCAAATCTATAATCACTATCATTGAGGCCATCAACATGTCAACATATATTGTCTTCAATTTTTCACCGCTATTAATGTAGCTTGTAAAAGGTGTCTAAACTATAGGAGAACCCCTTCACCTATTGAGTTGGAAAACTCCTAAATGGTGTCTTTAAACATGATTCAGGTGGATACTTGTCATCAGAAATTGAAGTGTTCCATATGCTCCAGATTTCATCACCATGTCGAAGATCTCGTCAAGAGCTTTCCGATGCATTTTGAACGGACCAAATTTGAGTCCATACGTGAAATTTATGGCCAGTCAAAGTTGTGAAGAAAAATGGGTTGACCAGGTACAAATGCATATGTGGCATCACCAAAGTTTGACACGTGGTAGGTTAAGAAGTGACACATGGTAGGTGCAGATGATGTGGCGATGACATGACTATTTAAAATAGAATTTAAAAGTTGAATTCCCTTATATTTAAATTATTAAACCTTTTAAGTTTTAAAAGCCCATACTACGAGATTTTAAGGGGATTTTTAAAGATTTTTAGAGGATTTTAAAAGATTTTAAGGGATTTAAATGAGACTTTTAAGGGCTTAAAATATCAAAAAAGATTTTCATAAAAGATATTTTAAAACAAATAAGGGTTTTAAAGATTGTAAACATTATTTTTGTAAAGGCTCCAAAATACAAGAGCTGTGAGTTTAGGGGAAGTTTCTAAGGGAATTATTTGTAAAGATTATTTTTGTAAGGCTCAAAAATATAAGAGCTATTATTTAGGAACAAGATTTTTGCAAAAGGATATTGTAAGCCCGAAATTATAAGGGCCATGAATTAAAGGGAGAAGGTTATTTTTGAGGAATTATCTCTATAAATAGAGATATAAAAATATTTTTAAAGGGGGGTTTTATATGGCTCATGAATATAAGCCATAATTTAAATATTTTTTATCTCAAAATTGGAGATATGGGCAATACGGTCTGAAAACATTATTGTTAACCCTTAATTGGCATGTAAAGGTGTATATAAAGGAGATATTTGGTTTTGTAAGGGTAATGGAAATTAGGAGAGAAATTAAGGAAATCAAAGGAAGTGAACTCTCTGTACAAGTGAAATTAGGTAAATGTTGCCCAAATACTTACATGCTTGAAGGGGAGAATTTGTCTTTATTTTCCTCATTGATCAAGGAGATATTGTAAAGATTTATTGGAGAGTAATTGAATGATCATTCACTCCATTGGAGAGGGGGCCAGAGACGTAGCCAATTGGTGAACTCTGTTATCAATTTGTTGTCTTGTCTTCTCTTTCTAGTTTCTCAATTTTTGTTATTTTCGTTAATCATTTAGATGTCTTTTCAAGCATTTGAAATTAAGCATTTATATTACAGTTGAAATTAAGCATTATGTTTTAAAGACCTTTGATTTAATCATTGTAATAAGTTATTATTCATTTGCAATAGTCCTAGATCCTAACTTCATATCAAAACACCACCTTGATAAATTTGGAAAATAAGAAAGTGGAGGCAAGTAACTTTTTAAGTGCATATTTTATCAAATTAGTTGTGTGCGTGAGATTGAACCTATGGTACTCATAATTGAACCTTTAACATTCAAGATTGAACCATAGTGTAGACACCTAAAATCTGACCTTACCCGACCACACCTAATTTTATCCTATACTAAGCTATTAATTACATAAATATTTATTATTTATTAAATTAATTCCATTCTTTCCCCCATTTTATCCTTTAATTAAATAAATATTTATTATTTATTTAATTATGTTACCCTTTGTATGATCTCATTAATTAGATAAATATTTATTATTTATTTAATTAATTTCACATTCACTTTTATCCTTGTCCATTTAATCCTATCCCTTAAACTTGTTCACACATATCACAATCTAAATTTCTCATCATGTGACAAGTGTCCCCTTTCACATGTCTAACTAACTCCTTATCTAGATTCATTGAACCTAGACACCTTCCCAAAAGTCAAACTAACTTTTTATCTTAACAATCAGTTTCATATCACACCTCTTAATCAAGATAAATATATCAATGGATCTCTTGGTGATATTATCCCAAGCAAGTTAGTCATCCTAAATAAGGAAAGAAAAGAAACAAACCATGGTTAGGTAACTTAAATAAGAATAGGAGCCAATGTTTTTACAAATTATACCCTTGAATATCCAAGTAGTGGAAACATTTCAAATCCTAAAATGTTAAATCCTCCATCTAAACTTGGAATTATTTATCAATTAAGCCACCCATCAAACATTTTTAATACTAAATCATTAAATACTTCACCTAAATGTATAGTTCCTTGTTCGTCAAGCCCCACATAACCCCTTTTAAATATTGAACCATAAATCCATCCACGTAAAATTAAAATTATCATCCATCAAGCCCCCATCAAACATTTCAAATACTAAACCATTAAATCCTTCACGTAAACTTATAATTCCTCATCCATCAAGCACCACATCAAACCTTTCAAATCCTAAACCACTAAACAATCCATTTAAACTTATAATCCTTCATCCATTAAGCCCCCTATCGACCCATAAATATCTTAATCCATTCAATTCTCCAATCAAATACATAATCATTCACCCATCTACTCCTCCATCCATTGTAGTTATAAGTTATTAAGTTCTAAAAAAATAATCCTCCACCTATCCATATCAAACCTAATTCTAATACATATGTTATTGTATGTCCTAATCAATTCACCAATGAGCCTTCTAGTTTGAATGACCTATGTGTCAACACCTATCTAGAGTAAATTGTTCTAGCACAAAAGGAGAATTCATGCTTAAACCAATACCAAAACCAAAATGTTACTGGCCAACTCCATGTATAAAATGAGAAAATAGAAACCGCATCTCCTTGATCCATAAAATAAACCTTCAAAGCTTAAGCGAAAACTTGATGAATCTAATCAAATCAATGAACCAAATCCAACCAATCAAACTAATTAATAAAATCAACCCAGTATATCTATAATGTATGTTACTCAAGGGCTAATAGAAAGGAATATTTAAAGAATGAATATGTTTATTTATGCCACATGCCTCACAATCATGGACATGTTAGTTTCATCTAAAATATGCTTAGTAAGAGACTAAATAGATTTCATCCACCCTTTTTATGTTGTTTGAAAAAACTAAGATCCATAAGCCTCATAAAAACTATAAACATCCCACTTATTGATGATTGAAGTTAAAGACCTATATTCAATAGATAATTGGCCAATAACACATCAAGCTTAAGAGAAACAAGCATATATCACAAAATAAACATCAAGATCCTTTTCAAGCACATGGTTAAACTTTTCCACAACTAACTCAAGTTCAAAGAACCTTTATCAACCCCATGAATCCTAATCCAACACAAATATCATCTCAAACTCCCATCGACCTTATCCCAGAACTAGCATACTACCCATTGGGACCAACTACCTTTGTTCAATGTGTTTTCCTCATAAGAAAGTAATTTTAAAACCCCAAGCTACCTAAAAATGTGTTTAAAGTGATGAGTATCCCATTACAAATTGAATATATAGAATCATAAACTATCAAGGAAAATAATTAGGCCTCCATGAGAAAATAATATTAGAGCCTATTTATTTTTATCCAAATGAAATATTTCAAGGCATCAAACACAATTATCCTAATGAGTAGAATAAGGATGTTAATATTACCAGTACTAGGGTAACTTATCGCACCATCAAAATGGGTATCTCACATCATTCCTCCAATAAGCTTAGTACCACTTCTTCTTTTATAGACCTTACTACCTTGATCAGCAATCCTGTAATCAACCCAATTACTAGTTCCTTAATTAGCCATATCCTTTATCCATTACCCTGGATCAATAAAATCACAAATCATGTGACCTAATCCATAATGTTGAATCTATTTCCACCTTCATGGGACTTTAATATTGTATCTCTCTTAAGGAACATGGATCATATCTCCAAATTCCTTAAATTCCTAGATCAAAATGGTCTCATTCTCAGATATTTCAAACACCCAGGCCCAAAATTATACATAGATTAAAAATTCCCATGCGCCTAGGCCCATGATCCCGTCCAAAATCATCAAATCCCAATAGCCAAAAATCCCATACTATAAAGTTCATATGGGTTCCAAAATCTAGGCTCAAAAATCTAAGGAGGTCTCAAAGAAAAAAATCCATGAATATAAATCCAAATTGTAGTGATCCACAATCCGCAAAGCCCAAAAATTGGAAATCCAATTAGACCCAAAATTTGGCAATCTGAATATTCAAGTAGAGGTCCAACAAGTTGAACCGCAAAAATTTTTGGGAACCCAAAATCTATTAATGTGGAAACACACTTGAAAATCCAAAATTCAACTATTCATAAGAAGAAGAAAAAAAGTGATCTCCTAAACCAACAAAACCCAAAATTCCAAACCCAAAAGACACTATCACATCCAACAAAAGAATCCATCTTCAAACCCAACATGGTTTGTGAAATCATTTATCCTCATATTTTTACACATCTTTATATTCACATCCTTCTATTCACCCCTTCTAGCTACCCCAATTCATTATCCCACATCTACCCATCACTACACACCCCTTTCATTCAAAATTTTCCATATCCTACCTCCCACTTAATTTTCCTTGGTAGTAACCTAGGAGAGGCCAATCTAGAAATTGTAAATAGTCACAAAAAATATCCATAAAGCATAACACTAATAGTGTTCTAATTTAAATGGCCATATATATTGGAACATTATCATCTTACAACATAATCAAACACTTTATTTCAAAAAATGCCAAAAAATATTTTTTTAAAGATAGTGAAGAAAAAATTAGATCCTCAAGTGAAAACCATTTCTATGGTGCCTTGGAGTATTCATCATGTTGAAAACCTATTTTCAAGCATCACGTATAAAAAATAAACAAAAAAAAGAAAAAAGAAAAAAAATCCTATGTTGAAAACCATTTCAATGGCCCTTTGGGAAAGTACCATGATAAAAAATTATTTATGGGTATCATATGGAAATCTATTACCTATGTGTACCCTACACTTGGTGGAAAGCTTCTTCAACCCACTCATCCCATCCATTTGTATTGGATGAGTAAAGAAAAAAATCATCCTCATTTCCTCCTTTTGACCTTGATCAAAATGTAGACAAGATATGGAAACTCCCCACCTTTTTTACTTTTTTTAGGGCAATACTTCTTATTTTTTAGCTTTAGGTTTAATATAGTAGCAGAATTCCAGGAAGGTAACTATGATAGTTACCTACTACTATTTATTTTAAATAAAAGAATTGTAACAAAAAATTGAACCATGCAAAATAGAAAAACTTATGATGACTGGGTGAAAAAGTGGATAGCTCAATCAATATCCATCTCAATAATGATCGATGTAATGACTCAGGAATCTATTGCAAATGCATATCCCATTTTCCCAAAGCAAGGTTATGAAAATCCTCGAGAAACAACTGGACGTATTGTATGTGCAAATTGTCATTTGGCTAAAAAATCTGTGGAGATTGAAGTTCCACAATTTGTGCTTCCTGATACTGTTTTTGAAGCAGTTGTTAAAATACCTTATGATAAGCAAATAAAATAAGTTCTTGCTAATGGTAAGAAAGGAACTTTAAATGTAGGAGTTGTTCTTATTTTACCCGAAGGTTTTGAATTAGCTCCTCCGGATCGTATTTATCCTGAGATTAAGGAAAAAATAGGTGATCTTTATTTTCAGAACTATCGTCCCAATCAAAAAAATATTATAATAATAGGTCATGTTCTTGGTCAAAAATATAGTGAAATTGTGTTTCCCATCCTTTCACCAAATCCTGCTACTAATAAAGCATCTCACTTCCTGAAATGTCCCATATATGTGGGTGGTAATAGAGGAAGAGGACAAATTTATCCCGATGGTAGCAAAAGCAACAATGCAGTCTACAACGCTTCAGTAACGGGTAAAGTAAGTAAAATTGCACGTAAAGAAAAAGGTGGATATCAAATAACTATTGATAATCCATCAGACGGTCGACAAGTGGTTGACTTTGTACCTCTGGGACCGGAACTTCTTGTTTCATAAGGCGAATTCATCAAGGCGGATCAATTGTTAACGAATAACCCTAATGTAGGTGGATTTGGTCAAGAAAATGCAAAAATATTACTTCAAGATCCTTTACGTGTGTCTAAGATTAATGGCATGTATATAGTGGCATACTTAGAATAAGAACATCCTATTCAATGTGGTCCTTGAAAATTATATGCTATATCTCCTTCCCCCTTTACATCTCCAATCACATCCCTCCATCCATTATTTCCATCAATAATCCCTAGGTGCTAGAACAAATTTTCTCCTTCACAATTTGAACATTGTCCAATCTTAAGCATGTCACATAGTACATCTAAAATGAACACAATATCCATAATCCTAAATTTTAGATCAAACATAAATATTGGGAACCCCTACCTAGTATCAAATCCACATGGCTAATTACCTTCAAATCCTATGGATTCATCCAATCCATCAATTTAAAGCTCCTAATTATCCACAAAATTCACTTGAGCAACATTGCAGAGAAATCTTGCTAAATCTAACCGTGCAAGCTAGCACATATCTAAAGGCATCTATAAGCTTCAACCTTGGTATTCCTAAAATATAAACCTTGATAAAGGAAACCAATCATTGTCATTGGGATGTATGCTTCCCAATTCTCATGTTTTTCTCATAATATATTTGTAGCATCGTAAATTGTCACCCTTGACAATTTCATACTAGATTTTTCTCTATGTTGTGTGGATGGACCTTATTGTACACCTAATTTCCTAAATTATAAATTGTGTGGCCCATTTGAACATTTATCAAGAAATCACAAGTACAAAACCAAGGTAAACATTTAATATTTTTCTCCTTACACTTTACACCCTACAAAATAAGGGTGGGACAATGGAACCCTAGGAAAATTTGTCCCCCTATTTTGGCTCCAATTTTTAATATGTTAGAGTTGGCATTTTATTATTTGAATTTCAAATTTAAAATATTGGCTATCAAGATTTATTTATTCATAAATTAGATTAATTGCATATATAAATAAATAGTGTTGTCACAATTTCAATGAACAAGAAAATCTACTGGAAATTATTATACTTCAAGATCAAATCAAGAGCATTCAAGAGTAGAATTATTATAGCATTTCATTTTCAAAGCATCATGTCAAGCTTTATGTGATTTTTCTCATGTTTTTTGCATACATTTTATTTGTGAGGATGTTAAATCACTCATGAGCTACATAGATATACTGGCAAGCAAGTTGTGTTATGCCAGGTGTCCATGTAATATGATGGGTTCCACAAGGCTAGAAAGTTACGTTATGCTAGGTATCTCATGAAACACATGGCTCCATTGGCAAGCAAGTTGTGTTATGCTAGGTGGCCATGTTAAAAATTATCTAAACTCGTAGACCAGAAAACTCCATTATGCTAGAACTATGCAAACCATGCTTCAAGGAGCGAACAAAAATCACCTCAAGGGATGCACAAAATTTAATGTACTAGGGGATGAACAAATCCTTAACATCATGATGACAAACTAATACTCATTCCTCGGGAGCATTATAAACAACACCACCACTAAAGGGGTATGTCTAATGCGTAGATCACTAACACCAATCCTTTTTCAAAGAAAATTAGTATGCAAATCACCAAGGGAAGTAGATTTACTTCCAACCTTGAAGGTGAGTCAATTAGCCTTGGATATGGTCCTTTAATTCCTTGGCTGAAATTTATTTCTTGAAATTTAACTTTATGAAACTATGTGACCTAATCTGAAAATTTCTTTTTGTAACAAAGAAACTACAAAAATAAATTTTGACGATAGATCTAGGAAGAGCATCCGAGTTTTGTACACCTTCCATACAAATCTGACACATTTGAACAAGATTCCCTCTTTTCTCGTCCACCAAAGTTCATTTTGGATGATAAAATATTTGATAGCATGCAAATTTAGGGTTCTCTTTTGATTTTCATTCAAGTCATCTAAACAAGACATTTTTTTCAAGAAAAAATATGACATTTTTTTACCAAGGAGAAGACTTCATATCACACTCAAAAGACACCAAACTTGTTCCTATATTTTTTGTTTGGTTAGCTTCTAGATTTGACTCAACAATGAGCCAAGCTAATCCTTGTCCTCTAACCAATTTTGTGATTTGAATTTTAATATTAAACTCTTGGATCTCGTTGATCTATTTTCACCTTCTTCCTATTACTTCTTATTATGTAAAGATGTCTTTAACAAAAACATTGGGAACATATGCAACAATTACAACTCTCACTCTAGATAGGATCTAAAGTTATTGACTACCTTGACCAATGCATATTCCTAATTTTCTACCATATCATATGTAAGGATTTTCTAAACAAATAAATTGGTTGTTCAAACCCTTCATCATTCTTTTGCAACAACATTGCAACAATAGTATGAAATGAGGCAAATGAAAAAAGTTGGAAAGGCTTTGAGAAATTAGTAGATTTCAAAATATTATATTTATGTATTACCTCTTTTATGCTTTGAAAAGACTTGGTTGGCTCTTCACCCCATGAAACTAATTCTCCTTTCTTCAACATTTTGGAGATGGATCTTATTAACTCAACAAAGTTAGTCATAAATCTCCTTCCAAAATTCACTTTCACAAAGAAGGATTGAATAGCTTGAATAGTCTTGGGTTGTGGAATCCTCTCTATTTCTGAAACTCTTTTTGGGTCAATCTTGATACCTTCTTTAGACACAATATGGCCTAATAAACTACCCTTTGTTACCCAAAAAACACACTTCTTAGGGTTTAAGGAAATACCATATTATAAAGCTCTAGCAAAAATCTTCTCTAGATGCATGTAATGATCTTCATCTTTGTTGGAATATGTAGTCAAGCCATCTTGATAAACTACCATAAATATGTCTATGAAATCTGAAAATGCAACATCCATAGCTCTTTGGAATATTGTTCTTTCATTTTCAAACCAAATGGCATTCTCACATAGATATATATGGGCCCATGACGTGGTAAAATAAATTTTGTAATGCTTTGATTCTTTTCACTTTTTCTTGTAACCTAAAAATTCATCCATCATTGATCTAGTAGTTCACAACCAGCGACTTGGTACTTGTCTCTAGTTGAGATAGAGATATACCAATCTATCAATTGAGAGTGTTCAGTTGATACTCGTGCATTTGTCTCCTTGATTATGACCTTATTCCTATTGCAGTGTGGATTCATCTATAGTTCTTCATCGACACATTCAATAGCTACTCATGAGTTGATATTTTCAGCTCGGTTATCATTTATGTTGGCATCTTCTACAGTGGTGGGTCAATGTAGGATTTGTTGCAAGAATGGAGAAAGGATTGAAGGTTTTGTCATTGATGTCAACTGGTCAATTGGTTATCTACTAGTTGTTGTTGGTTATATATGTTGAGGATATTGAAAAAAGTGTATAAAAGAAATTTTACAAGTATTCAGTTGTTTCTTTGATATTTTCCCCTATGTTTGTGCAGTTTAGATATGTTGGTTATGGTTGTTGAAGGTTGTTATATCTATATTTTTGGTTGTTAGTTCGTTAAGAAGTTTTAGTTGTGTTCACCGGTTGTGAGCTATGTTCTTTTGTGTTTTGGTTGAGGTATGAGAGAAATGTTGTTGGTCTAGATTTATCTTTGATGAAGTCTTTTGACTTGTGGTTCTACAGTTAAGATGTTTTGGTTGCATTGGATATATTTTTGGTTTCTAGAAGTTTCAAACTCAATTGTTATATGTGTTTTACACTGGTTTGGCCAACCTTGTGTTAAACACTATCTTCAAAGTTAATGAAGTGTGTTGGATCTATTTTGGGTCCCGGTGAAGTGTGTGTTTGGGTTGCCCTCATTCTAATTCCACCCTAGGATGTTTGGTGCCAACCTAATTTGAATTTGAATTTGGATGGTTGAATTTGGATTTTTTCAAGGTTGGAGATAGTATAAATATAGGATGAGCTAGTAATGAAAAATGTGCAAGAGGCAAGAAGGAAGATAAGTGAAAGAGTAGATGTGACATTGGTGCTATTCATAAAGTGTGTGTGAGATGTGTGTGGCAGATCAATGTGAAGTTTAATGCTAAGTTTTTGGATGTAGCAAAAGGAAAAATCTATCATTCATGCAAGTTGATCACTTGTAACTATGGTGGAATCCTTTGTTGCATTGGGATTGTATTCTCTCTATAACAAGTCTACTTTTCCTTCTTTATATCTCTATGGAAATGACCCCTTTGGGTTGTAGCCCTGTTGGATAGTGAGTCCTTATTTCAGACAATGAGCTTTGTTTTAGGTAGTGAGCCTTTTTGTAATCAATTTTGATATTCTCTATAGTGTAAGTTAATCCTCACCATGGTTTTTCCCTCATTGGGTTTTCCATATAAATCTGGTGTTATTGTGTTTATGTGTTGGATTGAGTTTCTACATTGGCATTTGATGATTAATAATTTAAGTAGTTTTAAGTATTAGTTCTAGTGATTGAATTAAAAGTTAAAGTTTGTGATAACTAATTCACTCCCCCTCTCATTTTTCCTATTCAAAAATTGGTATCAAAGCTTGGTTCCTTGGTGAAGAGCTTAATCGCTTGAGGAAGGTCCGAGATGGCTAGCAAGATGGTCTTTGATTATCTGAGGTTTGATGGAACTAATTATGGTATCTAGAAAGTTTTTATGTCCAAGAATATCTAGAGTATTGCAAATATGATGTGGAGAAAGCTTACAAAAATCCTTACACTCCTCCTGCTAATGGTTTGAGTACATCTCAAGAAATAAAATTACATGAAGCAAATAATAAGGTGAAGTTCATCTTCAAGAATAGTCTAGTACATTCTGAGTTGATTAAGGTTTAGAATTTAAAGACAGCTAAGGAAGTCTGGGATTCTTTAGAAAGAGCACATGATGGTGATGAAAGATTTAAAGAGGTGAAATTTTTTAATTTAAAAACATAGTTTGATCTTATACATATCTCTGAAGATGAAAATGTTAAAACTTATGTACAGAGATTAGATTAGGTAGTGGCTAGAAAGAAATCTCTTGGCGATGTTATAGATGAAACTAGGATTGTAAAGAAGATTCTCAGAACTCTTCCTGATGCTTATAGTGAGAAGGTGAGTGCTATTAAGCAGACTATATATTACAATACTTACACTAAGGATCTGTTGTTAGTATTTTTGACATCTAATGAAATGAGGAAGTCAAGTCTAAGAAATGTAGGCAAATCAAAGACTGCTTTTAAAGCTAAAACCGCTAAAGATCCAGATGAAGAGAACTTTGATGAAATAGAAGCTAACTTTGTGAGAAGAATGAGAAAAGGCTCTGGTAAGTATGAAGGTAAGTTTCCTTTTAAATTCTTTAGTTGTGGAGAAATAGGTCATTATGTTGCAAAGTGTCCGGAAAGAGCTAAAAGGAATAAACAAAGATATGAGAAAGAAAAGGATCAAAAGAAGATTAACAGAGCTTACTATGTGAATGAGAATGCTATTATTTCATATGAAGATCTAGATGAAAATGAATGCTTGTTCTTGGAAATTTAAGGATGAACCTACTTCTACTAATTTAGAAAAATAGACCTAAAGGAAAGCCCTCCAGAGAAGGAGAAGGAGAAAAATGAAGGTACGGTTAACTCTTCCCTACATGCTAAACAAGAAAAGAATTTATGGGTAGTTGATAGTGGTTGTTCACATCACATGAATGGTGATAAGAGTAAGTTTTTTAAGCTTGATAAATATGATGGAGGCTTGGTTATGTTCAGAGATGATACTGGTGCTAAAATATATGGGATAGGTTTAGTAATTTTTGATGGCAAGCATCATACTGACAATGTTTACTATGTGAAGGGATTAAGGCATAATTTGTTGAATGTTGATCAAATGTACAAAAAAGGATATGATCTTGTGTTTAAGGATGAGAAATGTGAGATTCGAAAAGGATCCAAAACATTGATTGCTACAAGAAAGAAATCTAAAGGGAATATTTATCAACTTAAGGGTGTTGATGGGTGATGCTTTATGACTCAAATAAATGACAGTTGGTTATGGCATAGGAGAATGTGTCACATGAATTTTGATAACTTGGAAAGGATTAGTTTTGTTCAGGTCATGAGAGATTTACCAAGAATTACAAAGCCTGTTAATGCTATCTGTAGGAATTGTCAGTTTGGGAAGCAAGCAATAAATCATTACATATCAAAGGAACAATCTACTACTGGACTACTGGATTTATTTTATATAGATCTTTGTGGTCCTATGAGATTTTGAAGTCTACTTGGTGAAAGGTACTTTATGTTTTTAATTGATGATCATTCTAGATATACATGGGTTACATTTCTTAGAGAGAAATCAGGTGCATTAGATAGATTCAAGGCATTCAAGGCTATGGCTGAAAATAAAGTGAATTTGAGGATAAAATGCTTGAGATCTAACAAAGGTGGAGAATTCACCTCCCACGAGTTCAATATGTTTTGTTAAGTGCACGGAATAAAGAGACATTTATCTGCTCTGACAACTCCTCGACAAAATGCCGCTGTTGAGAGGAAAATTAGAACAGTTCAAGAGGTTGCTAGATCAATGATTATTGAAGTCGATTTACCAAAAGTTTACTAGAAATAAACTATTCATACTGTTGTTTATGTATTCAATTGAGTTCAAGCAAGAGAAAATAGTACAAAGAATCCCTATGAGCTGTGGCACGGAAGAATTCCTATAGTTAAATATTTCAAGGTATTCAAAAGAAAATTCTATATTAGAATAGATGAGGAAACTTTGGGTAAGTTTGATGCAAGAAGTGGTGAAGGCGTGTATTTCTTGGGTATTCTACTAAAAAAAAGGCATACAAATGTTTCAATAAAAGAGAAAATTTGAAGAGAGCTCGAATGTGAAGGTTGATGAGACAATAAATAATTCTATTGATATTGATGTATATGTGTTTGATGAACATGATTGTGCAAGAATAGAAGAAATTGTGGAAGAACATGATAAAGATGAGCAAGAGAAGATGGATAAACAAGATGAAAGAGAAGAAGATGCTTTGGTGATGTCCCCTAGGATACCAAAACATGTACAAAGGAATCATTCAAAAAATCAGATTATTGGAGACAAGACAAAAGGCATGTTAACCAGAAGTAAAGCTACTACTGAAGTAAGTTTGTATCTATTCTCTGAGTTTGAACCAAAGACAGTAAGTGAAGCATGTAAAGATGAACATTGGAAGGAAGTGATGAAAGAATAACTTTTTTAGATTGAGAAGAATCAAACTTGGGAATTGGTCCCAAGACCGACAGACAAAAATATCATTGGGTTAAAATGGGTATTCAAAAATAAGTTGAATGAGAATGGAGAAGTTGTTAGAAACAAAGTGAGGCTTGTGTGTAAAGGCTAATCACAAATAGAAGGTATATATTTTTAGGATACTTTTTCCCCAGTAGCAAGAATGGAAGCTATAAGGGTGTTCTTGGCATTAGTTACTTATAAATATTTAAGTCTATCAGATGGATGTCAAGTCAGCATTTTTGAATGGTGAGCTGGAAGAAGAAATTTTCATGGAACAACTAAAAGGATTTCAGTTGATAGATCAACCGGATATGGAATGTAGATTGAATAAATATTTATATGGATTGAAGCAAGCTCCTAGACCTTGGTATGCAAGGTTAGATAGGTATTTGACTCAGCAAGTATTTAACAAAGGTACGATAGATAGTAATTTGTACTTTAAGATTGATAATGACAAAATCTTGATTGTAGTTGTACATGATGATATTATTTTTGGAGTAAATGAAAAGATGTGCAAGATTTTTGTGAAAGAGATGTAAAAATAATTTGAAATGTCCATGTTTGGGGAGATGAATTTCCTTCTCGAGCTACAGATTAATCTAACAAAGAAAGGAATTTTCATTTTACAGTCTAAGTATGTGAGAGAGATGTTGAAGAATTTTGGGATGGATGATTCCAAATTGGTATGTACTCCTATTGTGACTAGTTAAAAATTAGGTAAATATGATGATTCACCTAAGACTGATCATAGCAAGTATAGATCTATGATTGGCAGATTACCGTATTTGATTGCTACTAAACCGGATATTATGCATGTGGATTGTCTTGTGGCTAGATTTCAAGAAGATCTGAAGGAAACACATATTGTTGTAGTAAAAATAATATTCAAACATTTGAATGGCACTCTGTATTATGGATTGTGATATCCTAAATATATTGAATTTACACTTAGTGCCTATATAGATGCAGATTGGGTTGGATGTGTAGATGACAGAAAGAGTACAAGTGGTGGTGCATACTTTCTTGGATGCAGATTGTTGGCATGGTTGAGTAAAAAGAAAGATTTGGTTTCCTTGTCTACTACTGAAGCTGAGTATATTGTTGTTGCATCTTGTTGTACACAAGTTCTATGGGTGAAACAGGCATTAAAAGATATCACAGTGCTATATGATGATCTCATTTCAATCTTCTATGATAATACAAGTGCATTAACATTTCGAGGAATCCTATGATGCACTCGAGGATGAAGCATATATCTATTAGATATCATTTCTTGAGAGATAAGGTCATGGAGAATGAAGTAAAACTTGAGTATGTTCCAACAAAGGATCAGATTGCTAATATTTTCATGAAGGCTCTTCCTAAAGATACTTTTGAGTATTTCCAAGAGAATTTAGGGGTTATTTTCCCTCCTTTCATAAATTAAGATGCATATAGAGATGCATCAATCTGGTGGATTCATGGTTCTATCTTTTTGGACTGATGTTTTCATGGCTACCTCTTAGGGGGAGCAAGTAGTTTCAAGTGTTGTCATTGTGAGTATTATGTTTTCATGTCAAAGGAAGACTCAATGAACATATCCTTTTACCTTTTCCATTGATGTCAAAGGAGGGGAGAAAGCATGTGAAAAGGAAAGAAAGCTAATAAGAGAAAGCGGGTAATGAGAAAGATGATCTTTTGAGGGGGAGAAGCAAAAAAAAAAATCATCAGAAGTATATTCAGAACAGGTATGGTGTCTTTGATGGTTTTTCACATGTGTTACCATCAATGACAAAGGGGGAGATTGTTGCAAGAATGGAGAAAGGATTTAAGGTGTTGTCATTGATGTCAACTAGTCAACTGGTTATCTACTAGTTGTTGTTGGTTGTATATGTTGAGGATATTGAGCAAAGTGTATACAAGAAAGTTTACATGTATTCAGTTGTTGCTCCAATATTTGCCCCTATGTTCGTGCAGTTCAGATATGTTGGTTATGGTCATTGAGAAGTTTGAGTTTTGTTCACAAGTTGTGAACTATGTTTTTCTATGTTCTAGTTGAGGTCCGAGAGAAATGTTGTTGGTCCGGATTTCTCTTTGATGAAGTCTTTTGACTTGTGGTTCTAGAGTTAAGATATTTTGGTTGCATTGGAGATATTTTTGGCTTCTAGAAGTTTTGAGTTTAATTGTTCTATGTGTTTTACACCGGTTTGGATAACCTTGTGTTAAGCACTATCTTTGAATTTAATGAAGTGTGTTGGATCTACTTTGCATCCCGGTGAAGTGTGTGTTTGGGTCACCCTCATTCTAATTTCACCCTGGGATTTTTGGCATCAACCTAATTTGAATTTGAATTTGGATGGCCAACTTTGGATCTTTTTCAAGGTTGGACATAGTATAAATACAGGATGAGCTAGTAATGAAAAATGTACAAGAGGCAAGAAGGAAGATAAGTGAAAGAGTAGATGTGATATTGATGCTATTCAAAAAGTGTGTGTGAGATGTGTGTGGTAGATCAGTGTGAAGATTAATGTTGAGTTTTTGGATGTAGTGAGCAGAAGGTGAACTCTATCATTCATGCAAATTGATCAAGTAACTTTGATGGAATTCTTTGTTGCATTTGGACTATAGTCTCTCTGTAAAAATTCTTCTTTGTCTTCTCTGTATCTTTGTGGTAGTGAGCCCTTCGAGTTGTAGCCCTGTTGGACAGTGATTCCTTATTTCAGGTAGTGAGCCTTATCTTAGGAAGTGAGCCTTGTTCTAGGTAGTGAGCCTTTTTTTAATCGATTTTGATATTCTTTATAGTGTGATTTTAATCCTCACCATGGTTTTTCCCTCATTGGGTTTTCCACATAAATCTGGTGTTATTGTGTTTATGTCTTGGATTTGAGTTTCTGCATTGGCATTTGATGATTAATCATTTAACCAATTTTAAGTATTAGTTTCAATGATTAAATTAAAGGTTAAAATTTGTGACAAATAATTCACCCCCCCTCTCAGTTTTCCTATTCAACAGGATCATGGGGGTCCAAACTAGGCCTCTAAGTGGTGATGAAAATTCAGAAAATCAGAGTTAGGAAACTTGACATAAAAATTTGAATAGATTATTAACATAATTTTAAAAATATGTAAGAACAAAAGTTGTCGCAAATTGAATGTAGTTTCTAGAATATTAATCCTTTTTTGGAAAAAAAAAGTAAATCTATTTTGTGAAATTTTGAAATTTCAATGCAATGGTACTAAATTTTCAAGAAAAAGATAAGAAGTAGGTGTATGTTTGACCACCCTAAGTACAAGAAAAAAAAATATATTTTTTCTGAATCTTTCAATATAAGTAGAGGACACATGCCCAGATGTGCTAGATTTTTTTTTGTAATTTTTTTCCATGTAAATAATTAGTTATGATGTTTTTATTAGAAATTTTTAGAATTATTAAAACGTTTGTGTCTGACCACCATAACTTGGCCAAGACTTTATGAAATTCAATTTTTTTTTTTATCCTATAGTATGTGACGCATCTTGTAGGTTCAAAAAATGTTAAGTAGTTTGAAAGTTATAGAAGTTTTTCAATCAACCTATCAATTGGGGCTTTAGTCATAATGTATGTAGAAAATCAATAATGATTATTTATTAAATTCAAAATAAGGCATAACTTATATTGGTGGAAAGCTGAAAATTTTTTGTATAAACCCTTTCCGTTTCATGAAATTCGGATAAAAAAAATTCATTAGCCACAAGGGTGTACTTCGAAAAACTATGGAAATTTTGTAAACATTTTCTTTTGGTTGACTTTCCAAGTTAGGCAATCCCAAGCCAAAAACCAAGGCAAACCCGAGGGAAATCACAAGGCTGAAAATTTTGTCAGACAAAACGAATATCCATTTTGGAAAGCAAGAACCCATTTTTCTAAAAATCAAAACGGATATTCGTTTGAAATGGATATTCGTTTTGAAGACTTAAAAAACCCTCTTTAGTAAAATGGGCATAACTTTTGTGTTTCTTATCAAAATTTCAACTTCTTATAGGCATTGGAAAGGTGATTGAGAGCTCTATGTAATGGACTAGGTGTTGTTTCTATATTGTACACAAAAAAAATATAATCATTTTAACTTCATATTTCTTTTTTGAAACATCAAATGCTCACTACTTTCGCATGCAAACTCTCTTTTTCATGATTTTTTTGTAACTCATCTCAAAATACTTGAAATATTAGGAAAGTAAGGAATAATGAAATATTTATATTTTTTATAGTAATGAGATGCAAAAATCCTCATAAATATTCATATCTCTCTATCCCTTCTTCTACCTCTCAATATATCACTATGTCTCCCCTTAAGCTTTGGACCTATCTCTCCCTCCTTTCTTCTCTCTTTGTCCCTCTTTATACCTATCTTTCTCACTCTCTCTCTCTCCTTGAGCTCTAGACCTCTCTCTCTCTCTCCCTCACTCACTTTCCACCTCCCTCTTAGTTCTCTCTATCCCACTCCCTCTCTCTCTCAAGTGTCTCCTTCCCACCCTAACTAGATGACTCTCCCTCCCCCTCCCTCCCTCTCAAGTCTATCTCCCTCTCCCTCCCTTTATCTATCTCTCCATCCCTCCCTCTTTCTCTCTCTCTCCCTCATAATTAACTTGAGATGGGGAGAGAGAGAGAGAGAGGGAGATGAAGAGATAGATAGATATAGAGTGTGTATGTGAGAGAGAGAGAGGGAAACTTGAGAGAAAGTGGGAAAGAGAGACCTGAGAGGGAGATGGAGAATATGAGAGAGAGAGAGAAGAGAGAGAGGGAGTTGGAGAGACCTGAGAGAGAGAGAGAGAAAGAGGGAGAGGGAGAGGGAGAGGGAGAGGGAGAGGGAGAGGGAGTGGAAGAGACCTGAGAGAGAGAGAGACTTAAGAAGAAGAGATACTTCAAAGGGAGGGGAGAGGGAGAGGGAGTGGAAGAGACCTAAGAGAGAGAGAGACTTAAGAAGAAGAGATACTTCAAAGGGAGGGGAGAGGGAGAGGGAGAGGGAGTGACCTGATAGAAAGAGATGGAGAGAGAGAGAGAGGAAGGGAGAGAGGGAGACTTGAGAGGGAGAGGGACTTGAGAGGGAGAGAGGGAGGGAGAGAGGAGAGAGAGAAAGACCTAAGAGGGAGAGACTTGAGGGATGGAGAGAGAGAGGGAGAGAGGGATGGAGAGAGAGACCTGAGAGGGAGAGAGTGTGAGTGTGAGTGAGGCTTTGAGAGAGAGAGATAGGGAGTGGGAGAGAACAAAGAGAGGGGTAGTGGGAGAGACTTGAGAGAGAGACCTAAAAGGGAGAGAGGGAGTGGGAGAGACTTGAGAGAGAGACCTAAGAGGGAGAGAGACTTAGGAGGAAGAGATAATTCAAAGGAAGGGAGAGAGAGAGAAAGAGGGAGAGGGGGGATGGAGAGTGAGAGAGAGATGGAGAGATAGAGAGAGGGAAAGGGAGTGGGAGAGACCTGAGAGAGAGAGAGAAAGGGGAGAGATAAAGAGAAGGAAAGAAGGGTGGAGAGAGAGGTAGAGAGATAGGTCTAGAGCTCAAGGAGAGAGAGTGAGAAAGATAGGTATAAAGAGGGACAAAGAGAGAAGAAAGGAGGGAGGGATAGGTCTAGAGCTTAAGTGGAAACATAGTGATATACAGAGAGGTAGAGAAAGGGATAGAGAGATATGATGATTTATGAAGATTTGTTCATATCCTTACTACAAAAAATATTAATATTTTGTTACTCATTACTTTTTCTAATTTTTCAAGTATTTTGAGATGAGTGTTACAAAAAATCATGAAAAAAAAACTTTGAATGTGAAAGTAGTGAGCATTTGATGTTTCAAAAATGAAATATGAAGTTCAAATGATTATAATTATTTTTTTGTTTACAATATAGAAACCACCTTTTCCATTGCGTAGATCTCTCAATCACCTTTCCAACGCCCATAAAAAGTTGAAATTTTGATAAGAAATGCAAAAGTTATGCCCATTTTATTGAAGTGTGTTTTTGGGCTTTTCAAAATGGATATTCATTTTGTTTCATCCATTTTGTTTGCATAAATCGATGAAAATTAATTTTGGAAAACGGATATCTATTTATAATAGATATCTGTTTCAATTTGGTATTACCAAACCAAAACGGATATTGTACCCAACCCATACAAAAAGTCACATTTTTTTTTCACGATTTCGATGAGTTAAAAATGCATTTTTTCCTCATTTCCACTTTTTGGACCCCCATGATCTTTCACATGCCCTGGTACCTAATTCTTTCTATCAATGTTTGTCACATTTTTTCATTATTTTGGAGCGGCATTTGGAGGACGCATCATTTTTTATCCATGCTCTACATAAGTCTTCACATTGAGCTACATTGTCTCCTTCTTTAGTTAAGATAGGGGCACCTGAAATTGTGGCATTTGAGCAGAGACTTATTTCCTTCTTCTATCATATTCCTTTCAGGAATGGGAATAATCCTACATGTATCATTAGTTTTCTTTCTTCCTAAGGGGGGCAATTTTGTTCGATGATCTTGGACCATCTTCAGAGTTTCATGTCGAGCATCCACCATTAGTGTAGGAGATCATACATTAAGGGGGGTCACTTGATCTTCACTCTTCATTCTCTCTTATAGGGGGAATTTTTTCTCATATTGGGTTTTGTCCTTCATAACTTCTAGAGAGAATTTTTCTTGTTTTTCTCTCTTTTGGGGAGGAGTTTTTTCTCACTGGGTTTTCTCCTTTTCTTTGTTTGTGAGAGATTTCATTTGTACATGGGTACCTCATCAGGCCTAGTAGTCGGGACCCATCTTTGCATGTGTGTGTGATTTTTGTTCCCCTTAAGTTACACTTAAGGGGGAGTGTTGGTTTGAATAGGTATATTACCTATTTAGTTCCACTATTAGGTCCCTTTCGCATCCCATCACTTAAGTTTACTTAGGTTTCACATAGGATAATTTCACTTTATGTCTCATATCATAAGATTACGACACTTGTCATAATCTTATGTTGAATTTTATCATTATGTCCTAGGTGATTCATTATTAGTTACAGTCTAATGTCATAGGATTAAGACACTTTTCATGATCTTTTCTAATCCTATGTCTCACCTTGGCTATATAACCAAGGGTCTCTCACACATTCTACAACAAACCCAATTGATTATATTTGCATTCATTGATAAGAATATATTTTATTCTTGTCATATTGATCTTATGAGTTTTTTGTGCTTTCCATAGACCTTTAGATCTTGGGTGGCTATCTCCATAGCCAAATCTTACACCTCCTCTTTACTCCTCTACTGCACCATCCCCTCCTTTGTGCATGCATCCTCTATTTTTGGTACTTCCAGGAGTTTCTACACTCCCATCCCTACCTACATATGGAAAAATCTTGTAAGCTCCTTTAACATCTTCACATTCCCTAGTACCAATTGTATTTTGGAATCCACATCCTCTCCCACATTCCACACTATAAAAGGGATCCACAAGTCATTGTAGCTCAACATCAACTCTGGCTATACCCCTGTTGTTTGTCTCAAACCCCAACCTACTACTGCCCATTCAAGGTACTTCTCCATCCCTTATCTCCATTGGGCCTTCACCATTCATCTCATGAACCACCTTACCACCCCCGTGTCTTCCCTCACCTATAATAGCCATGCCATAAAAATAGAGGCAATGTCGTTGTTGACTCTATATCGATAGTTGAAGGCTAAAAAATGCACACCTAGGATTCCTTTTAACACTTCCATTATCTCTTAATCTCCCACATTGAATACTTTTTGTAGCCTCTGGTCTTAGACTTTACCCAAAAAAACCATTTGTCTATCCTTCACATTGAGACTAATTGTTGTCTCCATTTTGTATTATGTGTGGAGTGGAGTGACTTGCCTTGCAAGCTCTTAAATTCATCTCACCATCTTCCGTTCAAACCATTACTTTGTTGTGTTAGTGAATTTATTTCTACTTTCCTTTCGAGTACTCCTTGCACTATCCTCCACACATGTGAGAGCTCTATCAGATCTCCTTAGCTCAATTCTTCATAGTTTACAATTATATCAATAGCCCACTTGGACAAACTATCATCTTTTGTGTTCCCTTCTCAATATATATGGGAGAGTTTTAAATCCTCCAAATGTGTTACGCCTTTCCAAATCCTACAAATATAACTTCAAATTTCCAACCGGGAGTCTCTTTTCTTATAGATAGCATTGATTATAATCAATGAGCCTCCCTCCAAATGCAGCCTTTTGAAACCCATTCTATGAAACAAATCTATCCCAATCCATGTCGTTTGTATTTCAACCTCATTTTTCATCCCTTTTAGTAGGTTATTTGCTTCTTCTACAAGTATCCTCCCTGATTGGTTGCGCATAATGCATCCTATTCTTAATGGCCTCGACTTGGCCCTGGAAGTGCCATCGAAGTTAACTTTCACCCAACCTTCATCCGACAGTTAAAATTTCACATCTTTCCTTGGATTGAAAAAGAGACCAACCCACGAATTCCCATAAATGGGTTAGTGTCTCATTTTTTTTTCAAAAACCTATATATGGCATTTTTGGCTTTAATTTATAGTCGTTCATCAAAATTTGAAATAAATTACTTTTTTAGAAACTAGACTCTATTTTAGACACAATATAAAAAATTGATTTTCAATTCATTCTCAAAAAATTAAGGGGAGCATGCTCAATTTTTATTTTTCAAGATGTGTCCACTTTGAGAAATAGTAAAAAAAATATTCATTAAAAAATTAGCAAAAAAATCGTGCATAAATTGCATGGTGCGAGCTAATTTTTCAATGAAACAATTTTTGAAATACTAAAAAAAGTTAAAATTTTAGGGGGGCACATCAAACACTATGTTATATATATATTTTTTTAAATGAGATAATGTTGTGTGCCTCTCCCCCCCCCCTATCTAAACCCCTTAATCTAAATTATTTTTTTAAAAGTAGATTGGAAGTATTACGACTCTTGTTCTTGTTGTGTCTTCAAATTTTGACCGTACATATCTTCAATTTTTCATCCAAGATCAATCTCTCTAGATTTTAGAAAAAGGTGGCCACTTAAGAGCCCTTTTTGGTTCCCCATTGCCATGCAATTACCCATGGATCTAATCACAGTAATTCCACATTAAGGTTACTTAATTTTATATTTGCATACAAATTTCATGTATTTTCATATTGTAGTATTCCAAGCCTAGTTTCTCACCAATTGATGTTAAAAACTTGAGAACAAAGCTTTAATGTTAATTCATTGGATAGAAATTGAAAATTTTCCAACAAACTAATTGTTCAAAATGGTTAATAAATCTTTGAGAAGAAAAAATCATTTAAAATTAATCAATTAACTATTTAATAAAATAAAGAAATAATCTAAATAAATCATGCTAACTAGCTAATAATAGTGAGATAATCCTCATCCACTCCACCAATCATCATCCACATCCTCAAAACCTATAAATTGAAATTGAATCCTCGTCTTTTGTAATTTTTCATTTTGATTGAATAGATAAATGTTATTGTAATGAGAAACATACAATTTAAATACAAAGCTTATATAGAATGATCTATATGAGGTTTGTGTGTGGTTTTAGAGCAAAGTGTTTTTTATTTAATTTTAATTATTGTTTATATTATTTTAAGGTTGCAATTTTTAGACAAGACAAGTTCCTACTTTTGGCTCTTGCCATCTCTCCTCAACAAGACATTCCTAAAACTCAATTATCTAAACAAGATGAAAAAATAATGATAATAATGTTCTTATAAATTAAGAGCCTATCAAAGATGGTCAAGACTTATCAAATTAAAGTTGGATTCAAAACAAATTATCAAAACCCACCTCCTACTATTAAGTTTATTGCTTTTAATAAATTAATTATTTCTATCAAATTATGAATATACTTTTTGATCAATTATTTCATTTTTAATATCAACCAATATAATTATTTATTATTATTTTCTATTATGCTTTAATACTTTGATTCTTGTAACTTAACCCAATTCACATGACTATAGAAAGTGTTACCATTTTATTGACTTATTGAAAATAAAAATTGTTAAAATATATTATATGATTTTGCTTCAAAGGGATATTGGAATGTTTGTGCATTACGTTGTCATGAGAGACTGCCATGGGCTCGTGGTCTTTTTCTCTTAACCATCAAACACTGATTCGACTTATTGAACTCTTTGCTCACAACTGCCATTTTATCTAGACGCATTTCAGTCAGAAGGAAGTAGATTCGTAGTGATTTTTGGTCCTTTAAATTGAGGTTGTTAGTTCATATGACGCTCTTTCGAGGCTCGAGGAGGTTTCCTTTTAAGGGGGCAACATAATGAAATCTCTAAAAAAATTGTTCAAAAGAATAACGTTAAGGCGGTGAAGTTTCTTGTTGATCAAAATACCATTATAAATTATGGTTAAAATCTGAAGGGATAGCTAAAACGCTCACAACCATTCAGTTCTTACATGTCCACATCATATCCACATAGACTTCAAAGTTAAGAGGCTTACTGGGTTTGACATTTGGCATCAGGAATCGAATGCCTATGACCAACATGACTGTTTAATAGTCATGTTGGTCATATTGGTCTTAAAAAAGGATGGACATGGTTCTTCCTGGATGTGCATGGTGCCTTTACAAGTTGAATGTGAAAGGTAAATTGAATCGAATATCTCTTACGAATATGACTGTAAATAGTGGTTAAGAGCTTGGCCCTATATATTGGATTTATTGTTGTTTGTGTTCACCCATACTTGTTTGTTCTTTCTTTCCCTATCAAATAGAGCCAGGTTACATAGATATTAGCTTCTCATAAGCGAAGTCTCTTTTAGCTAGACTATAAGTTCAATTTTCCACTTTCCTTTTTAAACTTTTCAGTAGTTTCTTATTGTGGGATCTTCTTCATAGTGTTTAACTCTCTCTATTATTTTGGATTTTAGGTTGTGAGTTAAAATTGATCAGGTGGGCGGACAAGTTGCCATAGTTTTTAGTTGGAGGGATCTCATTGAAGATGACTACTAAGTGGTTTTACATAATGATATTTGGATGCTTCTCAGGGAGTGAGAAGAATCAAATCCCCAAACAAGTAATCCCACATGAGCATTTTGCATCTCGACCTTTACCTTCATTTGGTTTTCCTGAGAATGAGAGCAAAGAGGAAGATGTAGATACGGCCTTAGAGGAAGATGTAGATAAGGCCTCACAGTGTTTCATCAACAAATTTAATAGGGGACTAAAGTGGTAGAGAATCATGTTTGATGCTCACAAGGATCGGGAGTTGCAAGAGGATCAAGAGTTTGATGTGTTGGAAATATTAATTGTCCCTGAGCCTGTCGTTGCTTCACCTACCTATCAGGAGCTATTTTCTCCTTTGCCAATTTTTGGGATCTTCATCCCTGCAGATCCTGACTGCTCAGAATTGAATGTAGTAGGAATTTTTTAATTCCCAATTAATGCTAGTAGGAAAAAAGATCGAATTTGAGAGGTATTTTTTGAATGAGACAAATAGAGGGAATGTTTTCCCAATCTGTAGTTAGAGAATAGAAGTTGAAGTCAATTTTTACAGCAACAAGTGATTGGC
The DNA here is from genome assembly GCA_007115665.2 of Sequoiadendron giganteum. Lineage (NCBI taxonomy): Eukaryota > Viridiplantae > Streptophyta > Pinopsida > Cupressales > Cupressaceae > Sequoiadendron > Sequoiadendron giganteum. The sequence continues at coordinate 567,810,109 of CM021105.1, read as the reverse complement.
TAAAAGAAGAAAAGTTGCAATAGCAACAAAGAACATTTTGTGTAAGGAGTTTCTAATAGCTCTGGATTGCTCAGAGTTGTTGTTGAGTGTTTGCAGTGAGCAGCTGATTGCTCCTGATCGCTCTAAGTTTTCCAAGAATAGTAGATAGTTCCAGTCGAATTGTAATAGTGAGTTCTAAGTAGCTCCTGATTGTTTATGAACTAATTGAGCAGTCTTTGATAGCTCCCAGAAAATTGTAATAGGTAGTCTTTAGTTTGTTTGAAATTTTATGCTTTATTTATTGTCATTTCCAGTATTTTCAATAAAAGAAGAAAATATTGCATGTCTCCTCTTGTTTGTTATTCCGCATTTTGAGATTTGGGTATTTCCAATTTTGCTGGAAATCAGAGCAACAGCTATGTGTCTTATTTTGCATTTAAAATCTCTACATGGTATCGGACCGTTTCTAGTTTATAAAATTTTGACATGGTATTAGAGCCATAAGCCAAATTTCCTTGTGAGTTAGGGCAGTTAGTTTGTTTGAGTATTTAAGTTTTTTATGTAGGAGACATGGTTGGAGATGAAGCAAAGAGTTGGCAGCAGCCACCGTCCTTTAATGGATAGAACTATGATGTTTGGGCCAAGAAGATGAAGACCATAATGGTTGCAAATGATTTGTGGGATTTTTTCGATAAATGGGTTTGTGGATGTCACTAACCCAGCTACATTTGCAGCTCTCACAAATAACCAAAAGACCTAGTTGAAGGAGCAGAGAAAGAAAGATGCTAAGGCATTTAGCTTAATAGAGGTAGCCTTGACAGAGGCCATTTTTCCCAGAATAGCAGCAGTTGAATATGAAAATTAGGCTTGGGAAATCCTCCAAACTGGCTACAAAGGGACTGATAAAGTCAGATCCGTGAAGCTCCAGTTACTTCAAAGAGAGTTCGAGGTTATTGAAATGAAGGAAAGTGAGTCTATTGCAGACTTTCAAACAAGGTTCTCAATTTTCTTAAACCAGCTGAGAGAAAATGGATAAATGATAGAGGAGTAGAAGATTGTTGAAAAAATCCTTAGATGTCTACTCACGAGGTATTATGCACTTGTCATTGCTATTGAAGAGGCAAAGGACCTTTCTACTTTGACGATGGATGAGTTAATCGGTTCTCTTCATACCCATGAGCAATGCCTAAAAAGGTCTGCTACTTCTTCCCAAGAGCAAGCTTTTAAAGCTCAGTCAAATGCAAGAGGCAGGGGGAGAGGTAGAAATGGCTCTCGAAGAGGTAGAGGTAGATCCAAACAAGGAAATGTTGGAGGAGAAATCTTGGGATGATCAAGTAGCCAAGAAGGAGCAAGTAGCTCTCAAAACAACTCTCAAAGAGGCATGAAGAACAAAAATTTGAGTGGGAGGAATGACAAGAGCAATGTGGAGTGCTACTACTATCATAATTTTGGCCATTATGTGAGTGAGTGTTGGAAAAAGCACGATAATCAGCAAAAAAAGAATGCTAATGTAGCTGATTCAAATGTGGTTGAAGGAAATCAGTCCACAGCCTTCATCATGTGCAACATTGGTGAAGAAGGCAGCCCCAAAGTCTAGAATTTAGACAGCAGTTTCAGCAACCACATGAATGGTAATGAATGTCTATTTTCTTTCATTCATAAAAATGTTAAGTCTGAAATAAAAATGGGGAACAATGGAATAGTTCCAGTTAAAGGAAAAGGATTTATCATGATCCACACCAAGCAAGGTGAGAAGGAGGTTCAAAATGTGTTCTTTGCACCGGGGTTAAAGCATAACCTCATGACTGTTGGACAACTTATCCAAAATGGATACAAAGTGTTGATGGAGAAGGGTCAATGCATGATTTATGACAAGAATGAGAGGATGAAGGTGTTTTTAGCAGTTTCAATGACAAAGAACTAAATGTTTCCGTTAAATATTGAGACATGCTTCTCATCTCAGTTTGTTGTTGCACCTCTCATGGATGGAAAACTCATAGTAGTACAACAAGAAGCCCTCAAGAGCACCATTGAAGACCCCTCTGAGCTATGGCATCTCGGGTATGGACATTTAGGTTATGTTGGTTCGAGTCTTTTGTCCAAGAGCAAAATTATTGATTGTTTGCCAAGTATAGGAGAGCCTAATTTTAGATGTGAGGCTTGCGTTTTGGGCAAGCAACATAGGCAACCCTTTCAATCAGGAAATTCTACAAGGGCAAGAGCACAATTGGAGTTGGTGCATAGGGATTTTGTAGGCCCTATGAAAATCACATCCACTGGTAATAGCAAATTTTTTGTAACCTTTATTAATGATTTCAGCTGTAAGACATGGGTCTATTTTTTGTAGCATAAGTCTGATGCATTTGATAAATTTTTATTGTTTAAGGCTCAAGCTAAAAAAGATAGTGGACACTTCATTAAGGTCCTAAGGTAAGATCGTGGAGGAGAGTATACCTCCAATAAATTTGTGAATTTTTGCAAGAAAAATGGCATCAAGAAGGAGCTTACAGCTAGCTATACTCCGCAGCAAAATGGAGTGACTGAAAGGAAGAATAGGACCATCATGGAGATGGCAAGGAGCATGATGAAAGCAAAGGGACTCCCAACTAAATATTGGGGAGAGGGTGTAGCAATAGTTGTTTATCTAATAAATAGAATTCCAACAAAGGTGGTTCATGACAAAATACCACAAGAGGTATGGAAAAAATGAAGATGGACGGTTGAGCACTTAAGATTGTTCGGTTGTGCAGCATATGCTCACATGCCCAAAGAAAAGAGGCAAAAATTGGATGATAAGGGTGAGAAGTGCATCTTCATGGGTTATTGTGCAGAGTCAAAATCCTATAGGTTGTATAACCTAGTCAGCAAAAAAGTTGTCATTAGCAGAGATGTGGAGTTCTTATAAAATTAGTCATGGGATGGCATGATTGCTCCTAATCACTCCAAATCACTCCTAATCATTCCTGATGTTGAAGAAAAGGAGCAGGAAGTACAGAATGATGCTTTAGTGGAACTAACAGTAACTCTTGATAGTTCTAGATGAGCTCTTGATTGCTCCTGATCATGTCTAATCACTCTTTATCAAAACAAATAAAAAGGCAAGCAGCCACAAACAGCCAGAGAATGGGTTGCAGAGAGCTCCAGACAACTCCCGATCGCTCTTAATCACTCTAAAACCAATCTATTCAATAGAACAACAACAATAATGAAAGTTCAGACCCCACTCTCGCCTCCCTAATTCCAAGAAATACCAAGAGTCTAAGGGAGATCTACCAAGATGAAAGGTATGATGAGGAATTTGATGAGAACATGAATTTTGCATTGTTTTCTCATAGTGATCCTTTTTATTTTGAGGAAGCTGTGAAAGAGGATAAATGGTGTGAGGCCATGGATGAGGAGATAGATGCAATAGAAAGGAATAGCACATGGGAGCTAACTGATTTTCCTGCCAACAAACAAGTTATTGGGGTGAAATGGGTCTACAAGACCAAGTGCAATGTCGAAGGAAAGATAGAGAGGCACAAGGCATGTTTGGTGGTCAAGGGGTACAAACAGCAGTTTGGGAGAGATTACGATGAGACGTATGCCCCTATTGCAAGGATGGAGACCATGCAGGAAGTCATAACAATTGTAGCCCAGCACAAATGGAAAGTGTTTCAAATGGACGTGAAGTCTGCTTTCCTCAATGGAGTGTTGAAAGAGGAAGTTTAAGTGGAGCATCCATTTGGATATGAAGTTCTAGGTGAAGAACACAAGGTGTAAATGCTAAAGAAGGCTCTTTATGGGTTGAAGCAAGCTCCACAGGCATGGTACTGTAGGATTGACTCATATTTGATGAGAAATGGCTTTAGAAAAAGCGATGGTGAGCCCAATCATTACATCAAGGCAGCAAACGGTAATATTTTGATTGTTGTCTTGTATGTAGATGATCTAGTTTTTATTGGGATGATGATTTCCTCATTGTTGATTTTAAAGAGGCCATGAAAAGAAAGTTTGAAATGACAAATCTAGGTCTCTTGAGTTATTTTCTAGGCATAGAAGTAAAACAAATGCATAATTGTATTTTTATCTCTCAAGAAAAATATGCAAATAAAATCTTGAAGATATTTAGGATGCTTGAAATCAAGCCTGCCCCAACACCAAGAGCCATAGGTCTAAAGTTGAGCAAGGAAGATTGCAGTAGCAATGTGGATCCAACCATGTATAAAAGTTTGGTTGGAAGCTTGATGTATTTGATAGCAACTAGGCCAAATATAATGCATAGAGTGAGTTTGATTTCCATATTCATGGAGACTCCAAGAGACACCCATTGGCAAGTGGGTAAGAGAATCCGGAGGTATGTGAATGGAACCAAAGGATATGGCGTGTTATACATAGCAGCAAAAGAGTATGGGTTGGTTGGTTACACTAACAATGATTGGGCAGGAAGTTTGGATGATAGGAAGAGCACTCCGGGCTACGTGTTTCATTTAGGTCCAGGTGCTATCTCATGGGGTTCCAAGAAGAAACCTATTGTTTCCCTATCAACAGCTGAAGCTAAGTATATAGCAGCAAATGCAGCAACATGTCAGGCTATTTGGCTGAGAAGAATCTTGGCAGATTTGAAAGAAGAACAAGAGGATGGAATATTGATCTTTTGTGATAATGTTTCATCGATAGCCTTGACAAAAAACTGCGTTTCATGGAAGAAGAAATCACATTGAAATCAGGTATCATTTCATTTGTGAATTGCTTGAAAATGGTGAAATAAAAATGGAGTTTGTAGGTCTGAGAAGCAGCTAGCAGACATATTCACCAAGCCTTTGAGCAAAGATAATTTTGAGCGCCTAAGGAGTAGTTTGGGCGTAGTGGATTTGGATCAGGTTTGATCCTATTTTGTTGGCTCATGACCAAGGGGGAGTGTTGGAAATATTAATTGTCCCTGAGCCTATCGTTGCTTCACCTACCTATCAGGAGCTATTTTCTCCTTTGCTATTTTTTGGGATCTTCGTCCTTGCAACTCCTGACTGCTCAGAATTGAATGTAATAGGAATTTTTGAATTCCCAATTAATGCTGGTAGTTAAATTCAAATTTGAGAGGCATTTTTTGAATGAGACAAATAGAGGGAATTTTTTCCCAATCTGTAGTTAGAGAATAGAAGTTGAAGTCATCTTTTGCAACAGCAAGTGATTAGCAGAAAGAAGAAAAGTTGCAGCAACAACAGAGAACATTTTGTGCAAGGAGTTTCTGATAGCTCCGGATTGCTCAGAATTGTTGCAGAGTGTTTATAGTGAGCAATTTATTGCTCCTGATTTCTCTGAGTTTTCCAGGAACAGCAAATAGTTTCGGTCGAATTGTAACAGTGAGTTCTAAGTAGCCCCTGATTGTTTATGAATTGGTTGAGCAGTCTTTGATAGCTCCCAGAAAGTTGTAATATGTAGTCTTTAGTTTATTTGAAGTTTTATGCTTTATGTATTGTTATTTCCAGCATTTTCAATAGAAAAAGAAAATATTGCATGTCTCCTCTTGTTTGTTATTCCGCATTTTGAGATTTGGGTATTTCCAATTTTGCTAGAAATCGGAGCAGCAGCTATGTCTCTTGTTTTGCATTTAATAACTCTACATGGTATCAAAGCATTTCTAGTTTATAAAATTTTGACATGATGGATACCTTAAAAGATCTACATAAATATTTTCAGGAATCTATGATCATCTTTTATAGTTATTGTGATAGAATGGTTAGCTATTTGTTATGTTTTATACTTTGAGGTTAAGAAAAACAATTGTATGTACTATGCTAAAATTGTTAGCCATTTATTATATTTTATAATGTCAGGTTAAGAAAAAAAAATTGTATGTAATTTTTAGCCATTTGTTATGTTTTCTAGTGTGAGGTTAAGAAAAACAATTGTATGCACTATAGTTTTTGTTCATTGATGTAAAAGAATTTTGTATGCAGTTTTTCTTAAATGTGTATAATGCCTTTACAATTTGTCAATTGAACCCTCGTTAAAGCAAGTTAATGGTTTTATAAAATGATTCTACGATTTTATTTATGGAGAAGATCAGTAGTGTTTTATATAGGTTGTATTCATGTCATTTCTTATTTAGTTTTGTGTTTATTTTGATGAGATATTATAAATGTAATAATATATTAATAAGTGGTTCAAGATTATCAAGTTCAATCTTGCTATACTAACTGAAAGGAATCAATGGTAATCTTGGAGTGGCTCAAGATTACTAAGTTCAATATTGCTATACAAGGGAAAGAATCTAAAATTTAACTTTTTTAATTCAAACTATAAGCTTCAAAACCCCTCCTACTAATTGTTGTGAATTGATTTAATACACATTTGTATGAAATTTTGTTATGTTGTGGTATTTAAAAGAAAAACAATGTGCATATAATTGTATATGAAAGAATAGTTAGAATATGCCTCAATTTTTAAAGGAATCAAAGAATCAAATTTACAATCACTATCATCTAGGGCATCAACATGTCCACATATATTGCCTTCAATTTTTCCCCACTATTAATGTAGCCTCTAAAAGGTGTCTGAACTAGGAGAACCCATTTACCTATTGAGTTGGAAAATACCTAAATGGTATCTCTAAACACCACCTTGATAAATTTGGAAAATAAGAAAGTGGAGGCAAGTAACTTTTCAATTGCATATTTTGTCATTTTTTCTCATATCACAAATTAGTTTTGTGTGTGAGATTGAACCTATGGTACTCAGAGTTGAACCTTCAACACTCGAGATTGAACCATAGTGTAGACACCTAAAATCTAACCTTACCCAACCACACCTAAGTCTACCCTATCCTAAGCTATTAATTAAACAAATATTATTTATTTATTTATTTAATTCCTTTTTTTCCCCATTTTATCATTTAATTAAATAAATATTTATTATTTATTTAATTATTTTACCCTTCACGTGATCTCATTAATTAAATAAATATTTATTATTTATTTAATTAATTTCACATTCACTTTTATCCTTGTTTGTTTAATCCTAGCCCTTAAACTTGTTCACATGGATCACAATCTAGAATTTCCATCATGTGATGAGTGTCCCCTTCACATGTCTAACTAACTCCTTATCTAGATTAATTGAATCTAGACACCTTCCCAAAAGTCAAACTAACTTTCCATCTCATCCATCAATTTCATATCACACCTCTTAATTCTAGCCATTCACACAAAGATGTTTTTGTAATCCATTTATCTTATCCCTCATGTGACACTTGTCATATGACTACATCTTTGAGCCTAACTCTAATCCTCATTCAATCTTATACATCCTTCATCAATTTATCCTAGCCCTTTATTTTTCCTCTTGAGAATTCTATAACTAGAGGCCCTCATCCATCATCCTCAATCAATCAAGTTTTTGCTACCCTTATGTTGTTGCTTTGTCATCTCAATATTGCAATCATTCCAACGTTATGCTGAAATTTTGAGCAATCCACATATTATCATAATCTAGAGCAAATCAAATAAAACTAGGTTGCATTCTATTTCTACTCAATCTAAGATTATGGAGATTGTTTGACGTATGCATTTGATTATTTTAATTATCTTATGTTTTTTTGCTTCAATTATTTTCCAAATCTTCACATGGAATTTTTTGACAATGTAAAAACTCTAACATGTTCATCAAACTAAGGATATTATGGATTCAACATGAAATCAACAAAATTTATTCATCATCACTTCTAGACCTAAACACCTCTACTCATTAAATTTAATTTTTATTTAATTTACAATTATCAATATTAATTCTATTATGTATGTTATTTTATGTTTATCTAATTGTATTTCTTTAATTGCCTAGATAATCCATGTAGTGTTACTCATTTAATTAGATTTTTATGAACCCTCTATTTTCGTGCACAATCTAGAGTTTGGCCTTAGGGTTTATTCTTTCTCCATTAAGTTTTTAGATAATATTTTTTTCTCTCTATCCTCTATCTCAAATCTTATTAGGATTCGATTTCCCTTTCCTTTATCTTTGATATTTTTATATATTTCTAGTGTTTTGTTATATAGTTTGACCAATTCTCTCAACTGCCCTACTTGCCCTTGATTTCAAACCTCTAGGGTTTCATTAACATTTCTAACTTTATGATTATATGATTTATTTCATATTTCCCTAGATTTTGGGTACACCTTTGTTTTCCTTTACTTATGATATCTTGATTACAATTTTAACATAAATTGTGGTTTATCATTTTTATCGCACTCACCCACCTTTGGAAAATCTATCATTGAATTGTTTTTCATATCTTATTTTTCTTAGATAATATATGTACATATATTTTTATTTTGGAAAATTTTGGGACATATGATCCTTCCATCCTTAATACCCTTGGTTGGTCCTAAAATCACTACTCACACTTCTAGAGGGATTTGTTCTTCTCAATGCTAGGTAAATGTCATTCTTGAGGGTGGATAAATATGCTAATCAATAAATAATGAGGGATAACAAGCCAATTTTGGAGAGTGGGTAAAATACCCTTCACTTTGGGCTTGTCTACATAAGAGGGTATTCCTATAGGTGATCTTGAACAGGTTTTTGATTACAAACAAAGATATACATGTGATAAATAATCTATACCAATAACAAATTGCTAGTGTTCATCTCAAATTTTATCACTATATCGAAATAGACCTACTACTATGACCTTTATTAAGCCAATATATATATAAAGTTTTTATTTAAATACTATCCTAGTTATATATATTAAATCTTGAAGTGCACAAAAACTTAAATTTCTATTCCTAAGCTACTGGTTATATATTTTATTTATTTTAGGCATGTGAAGGGTCAAGCTTCATAGGATAGATACCTTGTTTGGCTTATAGAGTCGCATTCATCCATTAAAAATAATAAATAATAAATAAATAAAATATGTACTATATTTAGAAACCAAATCTACTTAATGATTGAATTATCTAAATTTGTAAATAGTCATTTGTAACAAGAAAGAGACCATTACAAATATAATCTATAGTGAATTAAATTTTTACAACACTTATCAAAATTTTGTTCCAATCACACCAACAAATGTGGGGAAAGAAAATTTCACTCTAAGGAGGGCCTTTCACACCTCTCTAGCAAAAATATTTTAAAATTTCAAAACCTAGCTAAGGAGACACTTAGATAAAAATATATACTCCAATCAACTACCTCTCTACAATTTCTAGAATGAAAGATCCTAGACAGTGAATAAAATGGTGTATATTGGGACCTTACAAAGATCTTAGTAATTGATTGAGTGAAAACAATGATTGATAAACCCCTTTTCTAGATGAAGTATGGGCCTTTATAGTCTTCATGCATGTCATAGCTTAGGGGTGAGATTTTCCAAGGTACTATAAACCCCAGCAGATCTATGATCAATGTAATAAGGAATGTATATTTACATTAAACTCAAAAATCATTGAAGTGGTGTAATGCAAATGATGTTCATCTATCAATAATAGCTTCTCCCTAGATCATGCATGAAATCATAACCCAAGATATTTGGTCATGCCTACAAAGAATTTATAAATGTTCTTGTATGATCTAGAAATAAATACTTTGTATCAGTATTTATTAGATCTTGAAGTGTAAGGTTATGGGAAAATTCTTCAAAAATTTTAAATATGTTCATTAAAAATGGGCACCATTACTTCTAGTATATAAAAATTCCTAAAATTGAGGATTGGTGAAATAGTGAGTCATGGATGTAAAAGTCACACAAACAATCAAAATCTCAAGATTACCTGCAAAACTAGAAATAACCTTTCATAAGAGATTAGCAAAAAATCTATTTCTCGATTATGGATATAAAAATGATACAATAGTCAAATGGACCAATGATACATAATGTGTAGAAGAGGTCTTTCTTATATAAGTAAGGTGAGATGATAAGGTACATCAAATTGTGACATGTATCACAATCATATGATATGATACAAAAAAATTAAATAACTTAAAATTGACCTAAATAAACTTAACTTAGTGTGAATAGGACCCAAGAGGTAAACTAGTTAGGTAATATACCTCATTCACACCAATACCCCCTTAAACTTGCAACTTAGGGAGGAACAAACAAATGCATGAATGTAAAGATGCAAAGGTAAGACTTCCATAAAATTTCCTACCAAATGTTTGAGATGGTACACATTGTGACCATACTTAGCAACTTCATATGACCTAAGCCATAAAGGATAAAACTTCCCATGCTTACCCTTGTCCTCATATTTGGTATTCCACATGAGGACCAAATCTCCAACCTAAAAGAGTTGGAACACATTTTTTGTTGCCCCAAAAGATCAACCTATTAATGTCTGATACAAAAATCAAAGATAAACGGATCCACAAGAGGTGGTTAGTTCAAGTCTCAAATCCAAAGGGAGACATTGGTGATTAGTCTAACAATCCCCCCTCAGTGTCACCCAAGGGGATTCAAACCCGTGACCATAGCTTTAATACTATTTGGTTGAACATTTTTGTTGTTGCACCAAAGGATCAACCTATTAATGCCCAATACAAACATCAAAGATAAATGGATCTAAGGGAGGTGGTTAGTCCATGTTTTGAATCTGAAGTGAGACATTGGTGATTAGGCACAAGAAGTTTTTTGAAGTGTCTTCTTCTTAAACAGATGTTATGTTACTTGTTTATGTAAAAAAGGATATTTTAATTTAGAATCCTTATCCAATTCTATTACCTCCATCACTCTATGAGAGATTGCAATATTTTCTACATCATCAAAATCCTACAACAATTGATGCATAAGAAACCCCAAAATAATTGGTGTTTTAGCATCCAACGCTACAATAAATAACTTGCATATTAGAAGAATAAAATAGTAAATATGCTAAAAATACTTGATAATAATAAACCACTTTGAGGGGGAAATCTCTAGTCCACTTCAAGGGGGGTACCTACAATATTATTCGATAATAACATAATACTCAACATGGGGTGATCCCACAATGTTGGTTTACAATTTCTGGGAGATTCTGATTTCTGCTGAAATCACATATTTTTAGAAAATATAATGATTTAAGCCTTAAAACCTTTCATTTGAAGGATTCCAATTGAACAGGTTTCGATCAAACCACCTTAGATCAAACTCCCTTGGATAGAACCCTGCTAGTTTTAAACCATACCTATAATGGAGTCTCCTTTACACCTATCAAAATGCTGATAAAAAACCACTTTTGATTTACCTTTTGGGGGATCAAATGAATTCATTTAAATTTTATTTTTTGTAAATATTTAGTCCTTATTATAAGCTTCCCAAAAAGTATAATTATAAAAATATATATATTATTATTATATTTATTTTTTATTTCTTGTGAATGTAGGTTTTTCACTAAAAATCAAGCTCTTTGTTCTGCACATGTGGAAAAATAGCAGATTATCAAATACAAATTTTGAAAAATATTAGTGCACTAGATATTGAAATCCTTGATCCAACAAAAAAAAATTGAATTTTGATACATACAAAAAATTTATGTTGTATACAGTCCACCTATGTCTGAGTTGTAATTGGTTTGACTTCAAAATATGATTAAGGAAAAAATATTCAATAAAACAGTATGAGACCAAATGAAAGTGCTAGATATTGTAGTTACAAATCTAAATTCAAAAAAAATAGAATTTTATCCTTCATGGAAAAAAATTTATGGTGTATATGGTGAGCAACACTCCTTAAAAATGGTGTTTACTGAAAAAAAAAAACTAGTTTTCAAATGAGATGGAAAAAGAAGTGCAATTTGATTCCAAAAATTTTGAAAAAATATATTTAGAATCTATAGACAAAATGTCACAAATAACTAGTTTGCATCATCTTCAAATTCCTCACGGTTTAGTCACTATAGGTGCCTGAAAGTGTAAAGAGTGAAACTATTTAATTCCAAACATCGACAATTCCTTAAATAAATTCATTTATATTCCAAAGGAAGTCGAAACTCCATTCATTAGATTACATAAAATCCAAAAGATTCCAAATAATGACTTAAAGTCTACAACAAGATTCAATAATACTTCCAATTAATTTCATAAACATGTCATCTTACACGACATTAATAAAACAAAAGCATTTGTATAAAAAGTTTACAATTCAAGACTTAGGCATTTTGTCGCCTTAAGTTCGACAATAATCATACAAGAAATAAATATAATACATATATGAAGAAATCTTCATTTTATCTTCAATCCAATAGCTTATCTTCAAACATGAAGACGAGAACAAGGTTCAGGCGCTTTTTCTGCCCAACCTCGAAGCTTATGCTTCCCCAGAATTCCTTAGTCATTCAAAGAATACCCGACCCTGCACAAATCGCTTAGCAAAAAGCAGTCGACAAGCAAGATGGAATCTGGTGAATGCCTAGTATAACTAGTAAATCCACAAGCATTTTCATTTTTCTAATTCATTTAAGAAACAAGCAAGTTCGATACTAAGATATGGTAGAGAGTTAATTTCATTCCATCTATTTCAATGGTCCTTAAGTTACTTGGCCAAGTAAAATGTCATGCACAACAAATAATAGTAGTTTTGGAAAGGCAAAACTACGCTCTCTAAAAACCCATATTCGGCACCCGTCCCAGAAGGTAACTTTCCAAACACATGTCATGCACATTCATTTATCAAGCATGCATGGTTCCATTAAAAATCAAAAATTATCTTTCACAAACACATGAACTACAATATTTATATTCAAGCAAACATGGTTTTTAATACAATAATTTCACAGATTTAAATCACAAATAACATTAAGTTCATATTTAAATCAAGTAATAAAAGTAAAATAAAAGAAGGTGTATCTCAAGTATGTAATCTATGTACATATAAAACAAGAATAAATGAGCACACATTCTTTCGGTTCATTTACTCATAAAATTCAATTACACTTCACTATAATCCCCTTCTAATTCATTTAATTTCAAGTAATTATATTTTTAATTTTACTTTCTTTTCTTTTATGTTTTTCATATTTCCATTAAAATATTATCTTTGCAAAAACATAAAACCTCATATTTAATTTTGTTTCAAAGGAAATTTTAGAATCATTCCTAAAGATTTATCAAATTTAACTCTTACTTTTCAAGCATATTTTAATACACAAAAGTTATTTAATCTTATTATTCTGGAAATTTTATTGAAACCAATAACATTCAGCTGTTTAGTTATGTAATAATTTCCCTATCTTTTATGTTCCTTTTCTTGCAATTTCCAATTCTAGATTGACACAGTTTAGCGTAGTTTAGATTTTTCTACAGCTTTTCTAAATCTAAATAGATCTAAAATAGTATGTTTTATGTTTGCATCCCTTCAATTTACTAATCAGAATTTCCTAAAAATAAATAAATCTATTGTATTTTTGTAGTTTTCTTTTCAAGTTGTTCAATAGTTTTCTGATAAAAACACAATTTGGTGTTTTAACTTTCTCCTAAATTTGATGAAATCGGTGATATGTTTTCAATAGTTAAAGTAAAAGAATAAAAGAAAAATAATTAAACTCAGTTTTGAATTGACTGTGAATTTGTTTTCATTGAATCTACCTGACAATTTTTTGTTGCTCTATGTTTCCTAAATCTGGCAATGAATATTTGTCTTTCTCTGTCAATTTCCTGTTGGGTGCTTCCCAAGTCTTCTTATTTTATCTCTATGTTGTGAATTCCCTCTGTGAATCTTTGTAGTTGTTCTGATTTCCCCCTTCTCTTCTCTGGCCGCACCCTCTCCTCTTTCTTCTGTTGCTACTTGTGTATGATGGAAGCCAGATTTCAAACTACAAATTGTTCTAATCTACTCCTCTCTAGACTGGTCACGTCTCTTCACCTCTATTCTCCTTCAGGCCACACCTTCCTTCCTCTTCTCCCACGCACTTCCCTTCTCTATTATGTTGGTTGCATCCCTTCTCTATTGTTGGCACATGAGGTAGCAGAATAAAGTTATAAGTTTAAAAATTATTCTCCCTCTTCCACTCGTGTATGGGAGATAAGTAATCCAAAACAGTAATATCCCTCTGATTTCTAAGACCTCCCTTCCTCTGGCCGCACATAGAGGATAAAGAGAATGGATAAAATAATGAAAAACATAAACTATTTTTAGCCTCCTCTCCAAAAAATGAATTTTTCTTTCCTGTCTTTGCCAAAATGGATTTTCTCTTTGTTTCCAATCTCATGCAAATGGTGAAGTTCACATAAAGTCAGGTCCACTATTCATGTTTTGATCTCCAGAACTCCAAGTTTCATTTGTGATTGCATGCAAAATTGATTAAAAGATATTTGTTTTCTAACTGTTAACTGTTGTTTTGATTTCAATTTCAAATTTAAAACGTATTTCATTTATTTCTTATTTACTTCTCTTCATTGAAATACAAATTTTTAATATATATCTCTTCAAACATTTATTTCTATATATGGATATTCTTTAATATTTATATTTTCACAATTAAATGTTTATTCCCATAATTTAGAATAAAAGCATTATTATTTTCAACTAATAATAAAATATTTACACAAAGAAGTAATTCTTGAATAAAAATCAATTTCCTCACAAAAATAATCAAATTGCCATTTAAAACAAATATATTATTTTTTTGCAGTTACGTTCAAACAAAAGCATAATCATAATAACCATTAAAATTTAAACCATTTAATCATCACGAAAATACATTATAATTAACTAAGTGGTGTGTGAGATTCCATCATCCTCATTAACGTCTAATGGATAAAATGACTCTGCCTAATCAATGTTCTCGCCTTCATTCTCATTCACCTGTTCTTGCATTCACTTGCACTCAAATTTTCATCAGCAATGACAAACCCTGAATTTCACAATAATGAATTTCAAATCATTTCATTTGCATTTAAATTTAAATTTCACTTTCATTTTCAATTTAAATAATCATCTAACATGAACATTAAAAATCTTATGATTAATAATCACAATTAAATAATCGATAAAATCAGTACGTGACAGAAAGTAAAGATTTAGTTAGAAAAAATCAGTTCAGTATTCAGTTTGGTTAAAAATTGTAAACCAGTATTGTGGGATCACCCCATGATGATAATAATTAGTCACTAAGTCCTATATATATCTAATTATGTATTAGCTACCAACCAAGTTGAATTAGATAGTTAGTTATAACCCCTAGTATGACATAAATATATATATAATATTATAATAACGGGTATGTAACTTATTTAAGATTTAAGGTAGTCACAAGCTCACTACTCATAACCCAATACACACTATAGGGTTAGGGGTAGAGTGTTCCCCCCTCTTTACAAATTTAGTGTTCTCAGTGCTAATTAATTATGGATGCACTTCTACATAAATTCTTCATCTCCATCCTCATATTTTTCTTTTATTTTTTCTTCTTCATCTCCTTTTTTTCTTAGATGCTTCTTCTCCTATTGATTCTTCTTGTTCTTGTTCTTGTTCTTGTTATTTTTCTTGTTCTTGTTCTTTTTTTTTCTTTTTCTTGTTCTTGTTCTTTTTCTTGTTCTTGTTCTTTTATTTTTTCTTGTTCTTGTTCTTGTTCTTGTTCTTGTTCTTGTTCTTTTTCTTGTTCTTGTTCTTGTTATTTTTCTTGTTCTTGTTCTTGTTCTTGTTCTTGTTATTATCCTTGTCCTTTTTCTTGCTCTTGATCTTTCTCTTGCTCTTTTTATTTTGGTAACCCAAGGGTTTCCCTATGACTCAGCCTAGTGCCCAGCACGTTCCCTTTACAAGGTGGGCTGAGGTGAGACAAGTCCCCTAGGGATGTACGCAATAGCCTACAAACCACGTGCATCGGGTAAGCTCGAGCCTCGGAGTCGAACCTAAAACCAGTGGGGAGAAAACCCACGGTCCAATCCAACTCTGCTACCCATGCGGACTCAATCTTTCTCTTGCTCTTGTTCTTGTTCTTCCACTTCTTTTTTTTGCTCTTGTTCTTCCACTTCTTTTTTTTGCTCTTGTTCTTCCACTTCTTGTTTTATTTCTTGTTAGATTGTGATTGTTCTTGTTATACTTTTTGTTTTTCTTGTTCTTGTTCTTCTTTCTTTACTTCATATTATTATTCTTCTTATTTTGCTACTTCTTGTTCTTGTAATTTTTGTAGCCTTGGAGGTGAATTTGGTTTACCCCTAATTTTATAATAAATTCCTTAATTCTACCCCAATTTCCTTTAATTTTTTATTATTGTGCCTTCAATTGCAACCTCAAAAATTTTGAAAAAATATGGAAAATTTTGGCAAAATAAGAAAGATGTTCACTTCTCAAAATGACCTCCAAAATTTAAAAAATCCCTTTCCTTCACAATGCCACTTGATCATGCACTAATACCACCTGTAATGAAACAACTTGCACAATATAGTAATATGATAGGAAACATGTTGAATATACTCAAGTGATAAAAGTATTCCACTTTGAGGGAGAAACCTCCTAATCCACTTCAAAGGGGAAACCCCCAATTGTCTTCAGTAAGAACATTCTACTCAATATGATGATAATAACTAATCTATGCCTTCTATATATACCATTCTTATGTCTTGAATGTCTCCCAAGCCAACTTATACAATTAATTATAAACCTTTTAGGATGACCTAACAACTTATATGAGTATAATAATGGTTATATGACTTATTCAATAGTTAATGTAGCTAGAAGCTAACTACTCATAACCCAATACATACTATAGGAGAGTTAAGGTAGCCACAAGCCAACTACTCATATCCCAATACAAACTATAGGAATATGAGTGTAGCATACCAACCCTCTTCAAAGAATCATTATCCTCGATGTTGATTAACTACGGATGCTATCTTCATTTTCTTATTATTTCTCTTATTTTTCTTCTCTCCTTTTCTTTTGCTTTTGTTTCTTCTTTTTCTTCTCCTTTTGCTTCCTTTTATTTTACTTATTTTTCTTGTTCTTATTCTCATTTTTTTCTGCTTCTTGTTATTAAGATCTAACTGCCCAAACAAATCCAAGAATTTTCCTAATTTTTAGCCTTAGAGGTGAATTTGGTGGAAACCCTATTTTTGCACTAAATCACACAAAATGAATTTAATCAATCTGAAATATTTACTGCAACTTAATAAGTCTATAATAACACATCTCAAAAAAAACTTCAAGAGTTTCTCTAATTTGTATCCTTTAGAGAAAATTCGGTGCAAAAATCAATTTTGCAATAACTCCTTAAATTCTTCTCCAAATGACCTCAAATCTTGACTATAACAAGATAATTATTTTTTGATAAATCCTTTAGATATTAAAAAAATTATTTTAAAAATTATCTTATTATATTGCTCCTTTACATCAAGACACCACATAGAGAAATTCACAACCTTCAATTTTGTATGCAATGCATAGTAATGCATTAAGACGACCTCTCCACATGCATGCCTTAGCATTGATATTTAAAAATTTCTCCTTCCAATGTGTGCTTACCTTTTCTAGTGAATTTCATTAACTCTCTATGGCTCTTCAAATAAATAATTTGCAGGTATAATTGGTGCATCATCTTGTTCCATGATAGCCCTATATATCTACCAAAAGCAATATCATATTTATATGCACTAAAGATTTCAAAGATGGCTTCCTTTAAAAAATCGATCAACATCAAATTTTGAAACCACTCTCCCCTCTCTACAGAAAAAAACATTATCATAGCACACACAAACCACATGGAAAAAAATGGAGTAAAGACATTAAAAAGAAACACTAAAAAAACTCTATTCTTACATTGCTTATATCCCAAACTACAAAGCCCACAACCTAAAATTAATTGAGGGCTTGGATATTATGATAAGAAAACATACATAAATTGAATACAAAATGAATCTTACTAATTCAAAATCAAAGTTAGGTGCTTTTGTTTCTTCTATTCATATTTATAAGAAATATACATCCAACAGATCATGGTTTACATGATCGCATTTTTTAAAATTTGTGGAGTTGTTTGAAATGTATGTATGAATGGTGACAATGAGTGATGATGACAATAAATGTTAGCAAATGGTTTGTGTTCACCAATTAATATTAATTTATTCTAACACATTTACAATAAACATAATGTAAGGCTTTTATTTTGAATGTTAATCATATTATCAAATAATTATGCAAAAGTTAAGAAAAATATGTTTTTCATCTACTACTTTTCAAAGTAATATCTAAATACTAGTACAAGTGGTATTTCAAATTCATCTTGATCCCAAAATCATATTTGTATCTTATCATTCCATTCCAAAATCAATAGACATAATTCACTTCCATGAACTGATTCGGTAAGCTTTATTTATAAATCATAATCCTAAACTTCGGCATTCCAATCACCTCTTTGTGATCTTAACTCTTGTTTCACTAAAATAGATTTGACTATTGTATCTAGGACCACAACAATAGTATGAAAACTCAAGATATAAAATTTAAAAAAAATTGACAACTTTTACTATTGCAAACACATGTTTCTTTAACTATATATACTTCAACTCATTATCCTTGAAACAACTCATGAATGCAATAGAAGATTCTATTTTCTCTTGTTCTTGTGGTTGAGAATGGTTGTGTATATCTTTTATCACAAATTATAATTAATATTACTTTTGAAAATTTAGAAACACTGGCACATGAACTTTTATGATGGCTTCTTTGATTTTTACAACAAAAAGTTCATGTGATGGCTTCTTTGATTTTTACAACAAAAACAAATCTTGCTTTCTCCATTTCATTTAGTGATAAGATCATTGCATCATCATTTCAATGTTCCTTATAAATTTAGAACAATTAAGCATAAGTCTTCTTAAGAAATTTGAAGGAATCGACCTTTTCCTTATTGGTCTCATTCCAAAACAATGTTTTTACCTTCTTTGAATACAATATAGCTTACAATATTCTATTTAATGGGTTCAATTTATTTAATTCAAAATTTGAAAAGATAAAAGATATACAATGTCATCTACATATCTCAAAAACCATTACAAGATGTCCACAATAATCACCTTTTCTATGAGAAGACTAATCTAGGTAGACAACTATCACCGAGTTATATTTTAAAACTTTGAAATTTAAACTCATTGCTCTTGAAAATTATCCATAATATTGATTAGTCCAAAAGAACCAAAATTTTGTCAAAATATGGGTTAGAAACCACAAATCTACTCCAATATTATCATTTTTGAAAGAGAAAATTATTGAAATTGAGAATTCCAATTTTCTATTATTAATTTGTAATTTGTGTGATATTAGATTCCAAGATTGTTGTTATTAGTTTTTACCTATTATAATATTAGATTCCACTATTGTCATTACTAGTTTGTAGTTATAGTATTTATTATATTCCAGTTAAAATAGCTTTGGCATTTTCTATAAATCAAATCTCTATGAACTTTCTTAATTCATATTTTTTTCAAATATTTATTCAACTACTAAAATAGGTTGTAAGACTCTTAGTATAATAAAGTGTTTGTACTCTCTTCCTTTTGATTGGAAATTTCAAAGTTGAAGGTTATATGCTAAATGGATTTGTGGGATAATTATTAATTCAAGCTCTACTTAGGAATATATTAGACAAGTCTTACCCTAGAATAGATTGAGTCATTTTTTAGTTTATTGAGCACTAGAAGTCAATTGAAAACATCTTTTACTTGTAGTTGTAAAAAGTGTTGGTTCATCATATTCTAATATCGAATTATTATTAGTTTGATTGTTATTATCAGACAATCATATATGGATTCTAATATTGTCATCATTATTTTTTGCTTGTGACATCAAATTCTAACATTAGTATAATTGGTTTTCAATTTATGTAATATTGGATCCAAATATTGTTATTATTAGGTGTAAGAGAGGGGGACCAACCATGTCAAGGCCCCAAGTCATGAAGGGTCGAGAGCTGTAGGTTTCCTTAACTTACCTCATTTTAAGGGAATGTTAGGAAAGGCGAAATGAGAATGATGAGGACTATAAGGTCCTTCGATCACTCTGCAAACCCAGGGTTTGAAAGGAGACTAGGCAAGTCGATTTTCAGGATCAACTATGTGTCTCAAGTAGCTCTTTTTCAGAGGACAAAAGTGTAGTTCTGGGACAAAATCACAGCACGCTGGAATCTCTCAGGTGCGTTGGTGTCTGTATGGCTAGAGGACCAGAAAGGAATGCTCTAACCGTAAGAAAATAGACTGGCAGCCTAGCTAATAGTTTTTAAGTGAACAAAATAGCACTATGAAGTACAAAACATATAAATGAATATGATAAAACAAGTAGATTAAGGTAAGTGTAATGCCCTGTCGTGCAAACCCCAAAGGTCAACAAACACTAACCAAATTATGCAATAAAAAAAATTGAAATAGAATATAATGTATGATGAACAATAAACTACAATACATATAATGCAATTACACATATATAATAACATCTACATCCTCTAGGGTGCACGTGGCAGCATTACGTAACACAACCCATTCCATAATGATAGCGAATGAAAACCAAGATTACATTATAAACCTGATATGGTATATGCTTACAATAATCATACATCCATTATAATCCATCAATTAATTAAACATCCACAGATGATAACTCATTATAAACAGGATTAATTTATTCCCAATAACCATCAACATACTATCTTCATGAGAATTTTATGGAGCATATTTCCACAAATACAACACATTAAATAACGGCTACCACAAATCATTAATCACATAAGTACTATAAAGGTAAAATAATACATTACTTCCGCTTTAGGAGTACATATGCACATTAGTGCTTCCTGATACATAGAGGAAATGATACATCAAATACAAGAATGTTACATAAAGGAACATGGTACAACTGAACTGTGGCGAAGCTCTGGATCATCTGTAATGGCACAAACTCTACACTTCACGAACATTGTCTAGGAACCCAATGGGGTGCATTGCACATTCCACCTGACCATGTGGACCCAAAGGCCCACCTCCCATGCTAGGAGATGACAAGAAAGACCCACGACCACGAACAGTCAAGCGAAAATGCTACAAGACTCAACAACAAACAAGAGCAACAAGAAACGTAATAATCAACAACTCCAATGACTACTTACAAGATGATTGCTTCCAAAGGTAGACAATAGTAAAGGCAAAGGATACTATGGGAGAGTGTCATCACACGGTCCTATCATGGGTTATCATGTCTTCCTCTCAACAAGTGTCGACCCCCATCTATGGTTATCCTAACTACCTCGCACTAGGCGTCGGGCCCATAGGGTGACTCGTGCGGGACCACTAGCCTCTCATGAGGACGAGGTAGTGATCTTGCCAACCATGGCCTTCTCAGCCCACCTTTAGTTTGTGGAAGCACTAATGGTGAGGGAGAGGTATCTTATTTATCTTTAGTTAATGTATTCCTACCCAAACCCACTAGTTAATTTTTTGTTAGGTTTTCACTTATTTAACCAACTCGTCCATGGGTTATCCAGGTTGCCCCTTTGTGCGTCGGCCCCCATGAAGAGCCACCCTCCTTAATAGCCCTGAAACAAATCTCACAACACCAAGGGTGTACCAAAACACAAAAACACCAAAAATCATGAGCCCGAGTACAAATGCGAGGCATGGACCATCTCGCCAACCAGCCATAATAAGAGACAAAATAATGAAGCAAGGTAACACCCACAAGAGTCGAAACCAAAAATGAAATCAATGACTAATAAAGGTCAAATATGGAAATCCACATAAAATAGTTTTCCCAATGCCTCTGGAATTCTATAGAACAATTACCCATAACTCCTAGTGGATAGTAACTTAAAGCTACGGGTTCCCAACGTGATCTCACAACAAGTCCAAACACATAATCTATTCAAACGAAAATAATGTAAATGAAAGATGAAACCGATCATGGGAGCATAAAATTAATTTCTTAATCTACTAACACATTCCATGTAACAAATAAACAATAATCGCTACACCTATTCGTATGTAACCAATTTAACACTAGTTAGAAAACTAAAGGAATTGTGCAATTCATAAACACATTCATACATATGCTCTATTCTTTAAATTTAATGCGTAAAACTATATATATTCGAGATAGTCATTTTAAAGAATCTTTCTAAATGATCAATTAAAATTTTAATTACATATTCAAGATCTTATCATTTAAAAATAAAGAAAGCTAAATAACTGAAATCTATATAATGTCTAATTACCCATTTAAAATATAAACCAATTTCTTTTGCTCATGATTCAACACACACACACACACACACACACACACATATATATATATATATTTTTAAATTTAATTAGTAGATAACCAACCACTTATCTAAATACACTTTCCAAAATTTATCTAAATATAACTATCCAACAAACATATGTAAAAACATATACATATATATATATTTACATCCAAATATAGCTATACCAAGATTTACATATATTTACTCAAATCAAAGCCACGTAAATTTTAATATAAAACTCCCTGCTACTTGTTGATGGTCAAAATGATATAGCAACATTAAAATAGAATATTACTACTCTATTTCTCTTGAAAAGGATAAACAACCTATAGCCGCCTATCTTCCAAGGTCTTTGTAGTTGGTTCTCAACTGTGCTGATGTCATTTAGTGGCCTATGCAACTATAATGTTCAAGGGGCCTTCTTGTAAAGGGTAAAAACTACATAATGCAAACTAAATTAATGTTTGGGGTGGGGGTGTAAATAAACAAAAAAAGATAGAACAGAGCATAAGACAGCAAATCATAAATATAAATTCCCTTCAGTTCAGACATACAAATTTTGTAATGAGAATTTATTTCAAATAACCACAAAATGATACAATCCACATAATACTTTGTACCACTACATGCATTCATAGTTCTAATTCAAGACGTACAATCATTCATCATCATTAAACTTTGAAACCAAACCATAACATATTACCAGCTCATTACCAAAATTCATAGATCAACAAACATAAAGAACTTGCATTCACAAATAACCCAATGAAATAGTCTCAAATTCGGAATCTTCTATTGATTTTCATCAAATAAGATTACATTTATGCACATCATTCATTGGCATACGAATGACTATTGTTCATTAACTTTACCATTGGAATTCATTATGGAAACAACATAGACTGTATTGAAAACTTGTAAAAATTTCTAAGTATCTTTGCATAAAAATGGAAAAGCTTCTGAAAAAAAAACTATAAAACTATCCTAGATCTCTCTTTAGGTGGCTAATATTTTCTTCAATGAGCTGACCTTTACAATATGGAGAGAAATTGTATGTATAAACAATTTTGTACTAATTCCTCTCATCAAAATTCAAATCCACAAATCATGGAGCAATTGGGGCAATAGAAGATAATTGTCAATCAGGATCTCCAGTTACTGGTTGATGACCTCTTCTCAAAATTTGCACTCAAAAGGAGGAAGATGGAACTATTGGGATCTCCAGTTGAACTTGTGTCACCTCCCTACAAAAATAGGAAAGAGAATTGTCCAACAAGTTGTGACTTCTTTCAATGTTGATCTAGTAAAAGGGACATATTTACTACCACCTTAATCCTGTGTTTTATGCTCAAGCATGTACTCATCATAACTACTGAACACCTATTGGAGTACATCCATTTCTAGCTCATCTACCTATATATCTTCAAACTTTATTCTCTTTAGTTCAGTAGAAGCAAACTCTTTCATATCTCCAAGTTTGATAAGCTCTCTTCTAGCAGCCTTTATTTCTTCCTTGATATCCATAAGCCTATCCATTAAGAGGTCATCGCCATCATCCCCATTTTGCATCACCTCCTCAAACCTACTACTCCATTTCTCTTTAAGCTTATCAAGAATGAGATCATATGTCACAGGGATGTCTTCATTTACAAGTATAGAAATACTTGCTCCCAATTCCTCAACTTGCTCATGTAGATCTTTTCCCACTTGTTGTACCTCATTCTTATGTCCATAAATGAAATAATACCATAACCTAATAATGTTGATGGTTTTATAAATGAAATCTGCATTATCTTCTTCAAGGGTAGATTGTTCCAACAAAGTTTGTCTTGGAAGCTTATTAATGTCCTTCAATTTCCTTGAATGTTTCATATATTCTCCCTCTTGTTTCCCAAGAGCCTCAGCATGTGTAACCATGTCATTAACCAATCCCATTGCACTCTCATGAACCTTGCAACTTTCAACTAGCAAATCCTCCACTTCTCAGTTTATCCTACCATCCCAGTTATCCATCATTCTTACTTTTTTCCTCATTTCAACAAGGTTATCAACCTCTTTCTTGGTCAGAAAAACTGGTGTCTTAGGGGCAGCAGATTGTGAAAAGATAGGAGAAGAGAAATCCTTCAATAACTTATGCAATTGATCCAAATGTAACTTGAGTTAATCTTTCCTTTGTTTGTCTTTCATCGTCCTTGACTTAGTGGATGACACTACAATGTCAATGAGGTTCATTTGTTGAT
The DNA here is from genome assembly GCA_007115665.2 of Sequoiadendron giganteum. Taxonomy (NCBI): domain Eukaryota; kingdom Viridiplantae; phylum Streptophyta; class Pinopsida; order Cupressales; family Cupressaceae; genus Sequoiadendron; species Sequoiadendron giganteum. Next base: position 567,785,700 of record CM021105.1, on the reverse strand, counting down.
TCCTCATTGGTCTCCCCAAATTTATAGTACCTAATTGGTAATCACTCAACTGCATGTCATATTAGTCTAGTGAAATGGAGAAATTTAGCCCTTTTCTTGGGCCTCTCCTTCTCAATCTCCTTCATTATGTCATCCCAATTAAGGGGTTGGGGCTGAACTATCTACTTTCTTTCCAAATTGAGCTTTAACCATGTTGGGGTAGCAAGGGGAGTTATCACCTATGTTGAGGAAGATGTCTAGAAGGAGAGAGTGGTTGCCAAAGTGCTACCTTGGGTTGAGAATCAAACTCTTGTTGCTTTTATTTTTCTGCCTTCTCTCTGTCCAGTTCATCAGCTTTAGCTTTTTCTTTTCTTTCATGGTTTATTTTGGCCAATTGTTCCTCCTCCAATAGCAGATCTCTTTGCACTTCTAAATCCTTCACACTCTACCATGCCTTGGCTGCTTCTTGGTCAATTTTAGCCTACTCTTCTGCCTCCTTTTTCTTCAGTAGGAGGTTCTCTTCTTGTTTCTTTATTCGAGCCTCCTCTACTGCCTTGAATTTAGCTTCAAAAGCTTCTCTTTCTCTTCTTTTGTGGGATTTTTCCTCTTCTAGTTCATGGATCTTTTTCAAAAAAGCTAACTTATCTCTTTCTTCTCTAACCTTTAGCTTTGTTTCATTTTTTTGTTGTGGTTGATCTTCCTTTTCTTTTTGTTTTCTTGCCAGCTCTTCATCTTTCTTCTTGGCTTCTTCTTCTTGTTGCTAGGCTAGTGCATCAGCTTGAGCTTGTGCATCAACTTCCCTCTTGGCATCCTCAAAAATCTTCCATTGGTCTTCCAGATTCAACACATGTTCATCTTCAACATTTTTAGCATACACAACTTTAGCAACCTTATCATCAAAATGTATATCTTTTGAATTAGTGTTTATGTCATGAATTTCAACTTCATTCTCTTTACCTTTGGCTTGTTCATGAAGGCTTCCTGCAGGTATTTTCTCAGCAGATGCTATTGGAAGAGGAGGTTGAGCCTCTGTTTCCTTAGTTGTTGAGGTTCAAACTTCAGAGGAGGTTTCTCCTCTAGCTTTTGTGATTTCCTCTTCCTATGCTTCCTAAATTTCTAGGGAAAGCATTTCTGGATTAGCCTCTCCTCCAAAGTTGGGAGGAAGATACTCCAATTTCTCCTTAGGATTTTTCTTCCTTTTAGTTATTTTGTACCCTTGGGTACCTTGTTCTTTCCTCTTCTTTGAATCTTGATACTCTAGCTCCTTTATTCTCATGACTACCCATTGGATACTTCTATCCAACACTATCCTAGGAATTTGCTTGATGTCAATGAATTCTTCCTCATCCCAATGGATGGGGTCTAATTTCTTGGTGCCAATCCTTTCAGCTTCATACCTAAGATAGAAGGTTACACCATCATCAGATAGTATGTCAATAATATCTTCCTTCACTCCAAATTCAATCATCAAGGGAATAGGAATCCTTTCATAATTTATCCTTCTCACATCATAATCATCTTGCAAATCTAGCCAAAAATCCTCCAACAAATTATAGTGTTTCTCAAAAATAGTGGGAAGCAACTTATTCATCTTATGCTTGGGATGAAAATGCTTTTGGGATGTGTACAATCCCAACTTTAAATAACTCAATTCATCACACACTGCTTTTGCAGCCACAAGATGAGCACAATAGTATTCTCCCAACTTCATGGGAAACTTGTGACATCCTATTTTCTGCTTGTTTGCAAATTTTCTATTGACTGCCAAGGCCTAGTGTATGAATTCCATTAGAACAATTCTGACATTACAACACCTTGGAATTAGGTGAGGGTTTCCATCAAATATTACCAATCTGAAGTAGGAGAACTTGGGGTATTGGATATACCAATGTGCCCACTTAGCAATAAAAGCCATGGCATCCCTACTTAGCTTGTATCTAGCATCTCCAGTTAATTTATTGGTGATGACATAGAGGAGTGCATCATTGACCCTTCTCTAGTATAGATCTGATGTGTGCAAGGTGAGTTGATCATAATGTTCCCAAGCCCTCTTCTTTCTAGGGGCTTCCCCCAATACTCCTATAGAATTCAATCCTGGGAAAATACCCATTCTTGCAGCAACATAGACAACATATGAAGTCATAAATAAGGTATTTGTTTGATTGAACCTTAACATTTGGTTGTGCAAGTATTCTAACAAGATCATTGTGCAGTCAAATTTTTGTTTTCCAGCCAAAATTATCTCAATAAATGGAAACATCCATTCTTTGAAACATGTAGAATCCCTCTTTCCAAACACCTTGGACAGCATCATGATCAAATCATCAATGTCATTTTGGAAGTCCGCTCTTTTGGGTTGATCTGGCACTTTAGTTAAGGAATTATTTTCCACCTTCAACCATATTTTGTTCATGTGAGCCATGTTGGCTTCCTTGTGCTTACTGAAAAATTGCAATGCCTCCGCCTCATTTAATAGCTTGGGGTTCTGAGGGGTAGGCACATTGAACATGAACTTCATCATCTATGGAGATAAATCAATGATTACATTCCCTTGAAGTTCAACAAACTGCCTTGTTGCTTGGTTATAAGCCCCTTCTGCTACAATGATAAGTTATGGGCACTAGACTGAAAGTGGGAAGATGGTGGCATGTGCCAATCTATATTGGACTATTCTCTTAGTCCTTCCAATCACATCCTCAAAGAAGGTATCAACCAACAACTCCTCATAATTGAACAGGCCTAGATTGGTGTATGTGATATCAGCCAATTTCGAATCCAACTTGCTTGCAGTGAGAGTGGGACTCTAATGTTTGTATCTCAAAGTGTATGGTAGTTGATCCACCTTGATCCTCTTAGGATTTACTTCTTTTAAACTTTTTGTAGCATGGCCTTCCATTTGTGAAACTTCTGCAGAGGCTCATGACATTGCTCACTTCTGTAAAACAACCTTAGGTTAGATCAATACAAAGCATGAAAATCAATATTAGAAGATTACCTTACATATCATCTTGTCCTTATTCAAGTAGCCTTTTCATACTTAGTAAAATTTACAACTCATTGGAGGTGGAACCAAGAAGGAATTTGGGATTAGAAAGCTTCAATATAGGCAAGCTTGAGATCAGGATCACTATCAGAATAGAAATTGGGATCGAAACGAAAACTAGACCCGAAACCATCACATAGTTTCAAGTCTGGTTTCCATTCCAATTTCGCTTCCACCAAAAGACATGGATAGGGAATGGAGTCAAGACTTCATCAGGAGTGGGCTCAAAACTAGACCTAAACTTTTAAGCAGATACTTATGGGTCGAATCCATTCTTGGCTTCGCTTTCGCCACTTTATCATCAAACGTGAAGCAATTTTAACCAAGCACCAACGAGGTCACATGAGGGGATGAGGAGGCTTAAACTAAAGGGGAGATTCCATTATTGATATGACCAAGATAGGACCAAGCCAGCTAGGGCAGAATATTGCAAAGACGGCTTACAAACCCTAGTTTCTGCAACCCATCGACTCAAGAATTTAGGGCATCAAAATCCCAACATGGAAACCATTGAGTTGACACATGAATAAGATCGGACAGGTCTTTAAAAAAATTTGAAACCTTTAAAATCCCTCAAGACCTGTCAAAGATGAAACCCTAAACAAAACTAGGGCATGCATGGCAGTACAGACACCACCAAAGCAAGAAAACGACAACAGGGCAACCAAAACAAACAAGAAAAGACAAAAAGAAAATAGGAAACGGAAGGGAAAGACAAACCAAAAGGGAAAACGAAAGAAAACACCAAAAATGGGTGAAGATCCAGGAGAAATTTTTTGCAAACTTGTGAAGAACAAAATGAAGAACAAGACAGGAAACAAAGAAAAAATGAAACAGGGAAAAACCACCTACCTCAAAGGCTACCAAACAGGATGAAAACTCGATCCAAATCCACTTGCAGATGCTTTCCCTTTGACCAGATCATGCTCCTATTTTCGCTTTGTTTGCTCTAGTTCACAAAAATAACTTAGGCAATAATAATAATATGTGAATTAACCTTGATTAAGGTTTAAGAGTCATTTTGCATGTGTGAGGAGGTAGTAATTAATGCAATTAATGCGGTTGGTCGGGCACAGAATCAAAGCAGGAATGAGTTCATACTTATCATGTACATCAGAAGTAAAGAGAGCACGGAAGAGGGGTCAAGAGAGAATAAGAAACTTTACCAAAGTCCCTCATCCACTCCAGTTTCGGCTCTGATTCTACGGAAAGGAAAAACAACACAAGGAAAAGGGGGTGGGATCAGAACCAAAACTGGATAGGGAACATTTTGCAAAGTTCTCGATTCAATTCCGATCTCGGTTCCGCTCCTGAAAAGACAAAGAAAAATGCAATGAACAAAAGAAATGGGAAAAGAAGGCAGAGTGGGACCAAAATGAACCGATCCCACAACAAAACAAAGAAAGAAAACACAAAGGCAGAGGTGGAGGCGAAATGAGAACCAAACTTAGAAGTTTGTAAAAATTTTGAGTTCAGTTTTCGATCCGGCTTCAATTCCGCCAAGTAGAAAACAACGACAACACAAGGAAAAAACAAAAAGACAAAGGAGGCGGGACCAAGGCAAAGCCTGTCCCAAATGAAACACCAAGACACAACAAAAACATAATGGAGGAAAGCAAGAGCGGAATCAAAACCAAATCTAGACTGGAAACCTTTACCAAGTTCCAGGTTCAGAACCTGCTTCGGTTCTGCTTTCGCTAGAGAAAAAAAGAAAACAAGGACTTAGGAGAAAAAGAACAACTCCTAAGTCCCGAAAAAAAACACGAAGGACAAACAAAAACAAAGGGGGACCTATTTTGACCTAAATCAAAAAGAAATGGGATGGTTATGGGTGATCCCACAATAGTGGTCTACAATTTTTGGTCAAACTGGACACTAAAATTATTATTTTTAACTAAATCTTCACATTCGTGCACCTATAGTGGCTAAACCGTGAGGAATTTGAACATGATGCGAACTAGAGTCTTGTCACATTTTGTCTGTAGATTCTAAAAATATTTTTTTCAATTTTTTTTTAATCAGATTGCACTTCTTTTTCCATCTCCCACGAAAACTGGTTTATTTCCAGAAAAAAACATTTTAAAAAAGTGACACACACCGTATAACGCATAAATTATTTTCCATGAAGGATAAAATTCTAATTCTTTCAAATTTAGATTTGTAACTCTAATATCTAGTGCTTCCACTTGGTTATATATTTTTTTATTGAATATTTTTTTTTTAATCAAGTTTCAAACTCAAACCAATTACAATTCAGACATAGCGCAACCGTATAACACACAACTTTTTTTGTATATATCAAAATTTAAAAAAAATTGTTGGATCAAGGACTTCAATATCTAGTGCACTCATATTTTTTAAATTTTTGTTTTGATAATCTACTATTTTTCCACATGTGCATAACAAAGACCTTCATTTTCAGTGAAAAACCTATGTTTAATAAAACTAAAAAAACAAATACATAATAAAACCAAAACATATCAAAATTATATTCATTGGATAGTTTGTTCCAAGGAATACCTAATTCTAGTTGGGTTTGTGAAGATTTCTCCATTTTCATGTTCAAACCGAGCTTCAAAGTGAAAAAATCTGGAGTCTTTTTGTGTCAGAGGGTGGGAAGGTGGGAAAAGGGGGGTTCGAGCAAACCCCCTTTCCACAATGTGGAAATGTGGGTTCCACATGTAAAGGGGTTCATTCGAACCTTGAGTTCGCTCGAACCCCTCAAAACGAATTTTTTTTGCATGGGTGAGTTTTTTGGAAGTTTTTCTTCCTCACTCGAATTGTAAACCACTATTGTGGCTTCACCCTTATGCAAGGAATAACACTAGTTTTTCCCTTTTAACACATACACAATCAAGACTTAATTAGAAACTTAAATATATGTATAAATAAAAATAAAAATAACCAACCACGTATCTAAATACACTTTTCCAGAATTTATCTAAATATAATTATCCAACAAACATATGTAAAAACATATATATATTTACATCCAAATATAACTATACCAAGGTTTACATATATAAAATACAATACAACCCATGCCAAAAAAATTGGCAATTTGGTGAATAAAGGAACATATTTTATATTTAATCAAGGTAGCATAAACACATTGGAACAATTGAAATTAAATTGCATACAACAAAACAATAACCAACCTGGAATTCACAGCATTTGGAGACGAAGATGATGCTAAATTACTTCCTGAATTCTCTTAGCTGTAAAACTTTCTCCCTTTTTACCAGAGCCCAAATCCTCGTTAAAAAAAAAAATTGACAAATCGAATGTCCTTTTACCCCAATTCTCCAAAATAAATTAAGGAAAAAACTCTATAGTTTTTCGATAACCCACTGGACAGATGGAAAAACCACAAAAATCATTTTCCCTACCCATCAATTCACCTTTCACCTATTTTACCACCTATAGGCAATTCCTTGTATTTTAATTAATTAAGGAAACCTAACTCCACTAAGGTGATTGAAACTTTTGATAATAATTTTCACCCTTAATTTACTTACTTTGTCGTTTCACATTAGGTCACAATATTTAAACTTAATAATTCATATTGTCTCGCAATTCCTTCTAATTACTTTTTGACATTTATTATTCCAATTATAATATTAAATAAATTATCCACTTTGCTATTTTATTCAATACCTTATTTTCCAAATATTTTAAATTTAAAAATAAACTTTATTAGCAAGTGGATTATCAATCTATTATTTATAAATACAAGTTTATGTTTTATTTACGTTTTTTAATCTTTAATAAAATAACAATATAAACTAGGGTATGTGCAAGATCATGATTGGCCAAAAAGTGGTGATATCTAAGTGATATGATGGCCCATGTGGCTGAGGACCCTTTTTTTACCCAAAATTGATGAAACGAAAAGGGTTTTTAAAGGTTATTCTCAGCTTTCCACCAATATAAATTATACTTTACTTTGAATTTAATAAATAATTATTATTCATTTTCTATTTGAATTACGACTAAAGTCTTGATTGATAGGCTGATTCAAAAACATCTATAGCTTTCAAACGATATCACATTTTTTGAATCTGAAACATGCGTCACATTCTATGTTTCGCATACTATAGGATTTAAAAAAAATGAATTTCATGAAGTTTTGACAAAGTTAAGGTGGTTAGACATATGAGTTTTTATATTTTTTAAAATTTGTAATAAAAAAATCATAATTAATTATTTACTTGGAAAAAAATTACAAAAAAATATGCATCACATTGGGACATGAGTCCCCTACTTATATCTAAAATATTATAAAAAAATATTATCATTTTATTGTGGTTAGGGTGGTCAGACAAACACATACTTCTTATTTTTTCCCTGAAATTTAAGTACTACTGCATTGAAATTTCAAATTTTCACCAAATAGATTTTTTATTTTTTTTAAAACCTAGTAGTTTAGAAACTACATTCAATTTGCTATAGATTATATTCTTACATATTTTTGAAATAATATAGATCTAACTTATTCAAATTTTTATGTCAAGTTGCCTAACTCTGATTTTATGAATTTTATTGCCACTTAAGGGCCTATTTTTTCCATGATGATCCTGCACATACCCACTATTAAATTATTATCCCTTTTGAATTAATTTAATAATTAATTAATAAAATTCTCTTAATAATTTAATAATTTAATTAATACTTTAATTAAATCATTACAAATGCGAGCGACGTAACCCAAAACAACACCTGAATGACAATGAACCATGACCATGCCAAATAATTGAAACACATTAATTAACCAATTAACTTGAACAACAAAATAGAACGACATTAAATGAACAATTAAAACGAATGACTCAAATGGAGCGATACCAAAACGAGAACGAGGTCGCAAACAGACAACGTCGTCAACACAAAACGACGGGGTGACGGACTAGGACGGGGAACTTCCTTTTCAACTTGGATTTCCACATCATATCCATTGGGCTTATAGGGCACACTCAAACCTGACAGTGCAAGTGGAGTCGATGCCCGAATATACCTACATCCTACATCAAAACAAATGTCAAGCAACATATATCTCCAATCACAAACACATCGTGAGAAGGAGTCACAGCATAGCAGGGCGCTCACGAATGAGCGATGCTACATTGTCCCCTCACCCAACTCCAGATAGTAACACATCATCATAAATATCATGAAGTAAGCATTAATCAATTTACATAGCAACATAATACTGCATCCAGATAATAAGCATAACCAAATAAAGTCAAACACCATACATCATCATATCATCAACATCATAAAAGAGAGTATCATAATCGTCCATGCAAATGAAATCGTCCACCAAACAAGTCAAACTAGTAAAACAATCACCATCATAGTCTCAAGTACGCAACACAACATGAAAGGAGTATCAAAATGATGACAACACGAGAGGCATTACAGTAAGGGTGACAAGAACGATCTCACACAAGAACTTGTTCGCCAGCTCACTCCAAGATATCTCCACCTACACATAGAAGAGGTAAATTATTGGGGGGGCTATTTAGGGGCTTGCCTTAGTCAGACCTCCGTTTTGGTGTTTCCACCTCCATGGATAGCCAAGTTTACAACGATATAGAAATAGTACAATAAATAAGGAAATACAAGCAAAGAACATTAAAACACTACAAAACAGTAATGTGCTAACTCAACCAAGTAATAGAGAAGGAAAGTAGAGAGCTTACCACCTCCACCAAGAGCACTCAAGGCTAATGGGGGAGAAAATGAGAGGAACTCAAGCCTCTGTTGCTATGGTGTTGTCCTACACTTTCTCTATCGAAGTGATGGAGTGATGGGATTGTTGCTATAGAGTGCAAGAATGTGTTTGAATGCTTGAATTGAATGTTAGAATGCTTGGAGATATTGTGAAGAAGCTTGAAAAATGGATGAAGGTGAGTGAATTTGAAGGAGAGATGGAGAAAATGGCCATATTTAGGTCGGTCAACCGAAAGAAGGCATTACAATTCAACTTCCAATGGGAAGTGTAACGCCTCTGTAGACTCCAGCTACAAGAATCTTCCAAAGACGTAAGTGCATTGTGTGGATGTCTGCACATCGTGCAAGCATCCTCGACAGTTATTCCCCCACCGATGCTCAAAACAAGCACCAAGTGGAATGAGGACAGTGGACTTATGTGGAATTAAACCTCTGAAAAAAAATTTCTAAAGTGAGGAAGGGTAAAAAGGGAATTTACGTTAGGGGTGCAAATTCTCTCCAATAGATTTCTCCCCCACTTTAGTGAGCACGAATACTGATGAATTCTTTGGTAAATTAGATCAAAGAAGTAGTAGGGTTAGAGATCTATACCTAAACTGTCGAGGAAGCAGACCGTGATCTGGCGAACCCGAGAGTGCAGGATAAGAAAAGGACTTCATAGCTCTGTAGAACTATGAAGTTGAAGAAAGAAAGAGCCTCACAGGCCCACAGACCTACAAGGAAGATATCCTCCAAGAACTCTCACATGAAGGAAACCAAGGAAAGATCCTTACAATACCACAGACCTGCAAGGAAGGTATCCCCCAAGAACTCTCACATGAGGAAGACCGAGAAAAGTGAACTCCGTAGAGTCAGAGAGTGGCGACATGTTTACCCATAGATAGAACACATTAGTAATCAGTCACGAAAGCCAGTAAGTGGACAGTCACGTAGACCATCAATAGGTTGGAAGAGTTTCAAAGGGATCCCTCGGGAACCCTTCAAAAGGAAGAGGGGTCCACTCAAGGGACGTACTATTCGAAAGCAAGGTTTAGTCAGGATGCCCCCAAGCTAGACGCAAAGATGTGAAGCAAGTCTAATCGGGTTTCCCTTGAGCTAGATGCAAGGATGTAAAGTAGGTCTAGTAAGGCTACCCCTGAGCTAAACACAAAAATATAAATCAGGTCTAGTCAGGTTGCCCCCGAGCTAGACGCAAAGATAAGAAATAGGTCTCGTCGGGCTACCCCCAAGTTAGATGTCATAAAGAAGACTTTCAAAGGCATCCCTTGGGAACCCAGTGTGAAAAGAAAGGGTCCACTCAAAGGATGTGTTGTTCAGAAGCTAGTGTCTTCTTTCTCGAATCGATTCATCATCAAGGAATCATTTTGAAATATTTTCACTTCATAAAGGAATTCGAAAGGAAGGATATGCCCCCATGCGAGGGGAATATCAAAGTTATTCCCGCTTTGGAGGAAGTTTTCCAAGTCCTTTATTTACGAACTCATGATGAAGGAAACATGTTTCGTTAGGGTTTCAAGGCGAGAATGCAATTCTAACAAAGAAGTGTGTGAAGAATATTGAGAAAAGATTCGTTGGCCACGAATGTATTTTTTGAAGATTGAGGCAATGTAAATGTGGCGTTGTCACACATGAGAGAGACAACTCAAGCAAAGAAGAGAGAAAGATAAGGAGAAAGCAAAAGGAAATAGAATACAAACAAAGGGCATAGGGGTAGCCTAATATTTTGAGGTCAGAACTACTCGTAAATATATATAAGTATAATAATAATATATAAATGAATTGTCATCAACCCCCTACTATATCAGGCCATGTGAGGAATGCACGAGAAGATAAAGTAAAAATAAAAAATTGGGTCAATATGGAAGGGAAGCCTAAATTCCCCCAACGCTTTGCATCGTCCCCAATTTGTTGAAATTCAATCACAAACATGGAAGAATGATAATACACATAGAAGAAGGTTTACAACACAAACACAACGCCTATATCCAAGCACCAATAGGGGTGACAAGGGTCATCCAGAAACATATAGCACAATCATGGGGGAACACATCACAACACATACTAATCTAAAGATAAAGAAGGGCTCTCCTCCTAACACTGATCAACCAAGAGGTCTTAAGTTCCCACTCTATATCATCGTAGGGGGAAGGAGGACGAGCCTGCAGTGGTGGAATGTTAAGGGGAGGAGCTTCCAACCCTCCCGCAACAAGGGCTAAGGAAGAAGTACCTCCAAGGTCTCCATCACTCAACTCTTGTGGGTCTAAGGTCAACGACTTCACGAAGATCACTGACAAGTTCGGAACTTCATCCACCGAGTTAAACATAGACTTAACAGGAGTTCCATGTTTCACCTCGATAGACGAAGAATTTTGCACCTAAGGTTCACCGCTAACCTCTTTGAGAGATTCAAGAGCGGTGACGAACTCAGGAAAGGTCGGGACCGGTTCCTTTACTGGGACGAAACAAGTCAGCACGGGGCCACCTTTTAGAGAAAGTGGGCTCCTCTTATGTCCTTCGTTGTAGGAGAGACCACTCTCTACCTTTTTCTTCGTTGGAGGAAGCAAACTCCCCACAAACGAAGAAAGAAGGACAAAGGGAGATGAGGAAAGAACGATAGCAGATACGACTGAGGTATTAATCATATCTATGGGCTTCGAGAAAGGTGGGACATCTAGAACGGATGTCAACAAGGGCGGCTCCACGGAAGGAGTGATGAACACTTGCACCTTTTCAACGTTAGGTGCATTCATGCTCACAGCGGGGAGTGATGCAAAGCTAGTTTGAATGGGAACAGAGGGAAGGAGAGAGGAGGATGTGACAAAAGGCCCTAAAATAGGGGCAGTCATCTCTTCTTCCTTGCTTTGTAAGGCAGCTTGCTCAGCCAAAAGATATTTTCACCGGCGCTTGCGCTCGCGCATAAGGCGGTTTCTATGACTCTTTGAACTAGAGGTTGGAGGTTGTGAAGGAGTGGAAGGCTCCTACTTAGCCATGGGAGTGTCCTCTGCAGTTATTTCTAGTGGAGGTACAAGCTCTTGCACAGGAATAGGAGGGACAAGTTCAGAGATAGCGGGAGGAGTCAACTCAACGCCTCGGCAATGGGCCTCTTCCAGTTCACTGCTTTAGAAGTAGGGGTGATAGGAGGCCACAGAGGTCGGGACATAGAGGATTCCCCATAGGGGGGCTTTCTGTCTACCGTATCGAACAGGCCTAGGCTCCGTGGGTAGGATAGGAAGTTCAAACGTGGGACGCTTGGACCTTTGCCAAGTGGGCACCATAGGATTCTCTCGTGAGTGCGAGGCAAAAGCAGATGGTACCCCAGTAGAGCGAGAGGAAGCATCAGGCTAAACAGAGGATGAGGAAGGAGGATCTCGGGACCGCTTCTCTTCTCTTTTACATGCCTTGGCGACATCATTATCAACTTTCAAGCAAGCCCTATGAGAAATAGCATAAGGCAAAAGTGGGTATCTCACTTTTGGCCTAGAATGCCCTTTCTTGTAGTTTTGATATGTGTGATATAAGATGTCCTTCCTGGGTGAGAGAGGACCAACAGGTGTAGGCCAAAAGTAATCTAAGGAGTAACTACCATGAGCAATTGATGGTCTATAGCCGGTGTTGTGGATCACATGCACAGAACCCTCATGAGTGGATTTCAAACACTTATGGACAACTGAGGGAACTGCATTCATAGCTACCAGCCAGGGGATACCCAACTTCACTCTAAAGAGTTCAGACCCCAGGATAATGTAAAACATGAGATTTACAGACTTAGGTCCAACGAGAACCAACAGGACAATACTACCTATAGGAGGTATGAAAATCCCGTCGTGCATGCAAACGGTACTCACAGGTGCATCATACCCATCTTTATGCAAGAAGTTAATTAGCATGATCTCCTAAGTTATGATATTCACTTGAGACGGATTAATGAGAACATCGGCTATGGTGTTTCCATTTATCCTCGCAAGGATGTAGAAAGGATATGGTTCTCTGTTAAATCCCATTGGCAAGTTCTATGAAGTGAAGGTTATACTAGTACCACTGCTCACAGGCTGCACAAAGGGGATGGGTTGATGTAAGAAAGAGGCCATCATGCACACTAAACAATACTTTCACAAAGCCTCCTAGAGGTTACAGGATAAGGTAGTGACCCTATTCCGATTTTGTTATGCAACACTTTTGGAACCTTCCAACTACACCTACTAGGGGTCGCAGGTTGAGTTGCAAGGCGAGAGCCTCACAAAACTCACACCTACAACGATTCTAGGATACGAGGAAAGGAACTTTTAGCATCGCAAAACAGAACCAAAACGGTTCACGTCAAGTTCACCAAAAATGTAAGAGAGGGGACCAACCACATCAAGGCCCCAGGTTACGGAGGGTCGAGAGCAGTAGGCTGCCCTAACTTACCTCAATTTAAGGGAATGTTAGGAAAGGCGAGATGAGAATGATGAGGAGTATAAGGTCATTCGATCACTCTGCAAACCCAAGTTTTGAAAGGAGACTAGGCAAGTCAGTTTTCAAGATCAACTCTATGTCTTAGGTAGTTCTCTGTCAGAGGACAAAAGTGCGGCGCACTAGCGTCTCTTAGATGCGTTGGCGTCCGTACGGCTAGAGGACCATAAAGACAAGGTCTAATCACTGGAAAATGGATTGGCAACCTAGCTAATGGTTTCTAAGTGAACAAAATAGCACTATGAAATACGAAACATATAAATGGATATGATAAAACAAGTATATTAAGGTAACGGTGACAAGAACAATCTCACACAAGAACTTGTTCGCCAACTCACCCTAAGATATCTCCACCTACACACAGAAGAGAGAGAAATTGTTGGGGTGTTGTTCAGGGTTCTACCTCAATCAAACACCTGTTTTGGTGTTTCAACTTCCACGGACAACCAAGTTTGCAACGATACAAAAATAGTACGATAAAGAAGTAAACACAAGAAAAGAACATTAAAACACTACAAAACAATAATGTGTTAACTCAACCAAGTAATAGAGAAGGAAAGTAGAGAGCTTACCACCTCCACCAAGAGCGCTCAAGGCTAATGGGGGAGAAAATTAGAGGAACTCAAGCCTTTGTTGCAATGGTGTTGTCCTACACTTGCTCTATTGAAGTGATAGAGTTATGGAATTGTTGCTATGGAGTGCAAGAATGTGCTTGAATGCTTGAAGTGAATGCTAGAATGCTTGGAGAGATTGTGAAGAAGCTTGAAAAATGGATGAAGGTGAGTGAATTTGAAGGAGAGATGGAGAAAACAGCCATATCTGGGTCGGTCTACCAAAGGGAGGCATTACAATTCGACTTCCAATGGGAAGTGTAATGCCTTTGCAGACTCTGGATGCAGGAATCTGCCAAGGACGTAAGTGCGTCGCATGGACGTATGTGCGTTGTGCGAGTGTCCTCGACAGTTATTCCCCCACGGACGCTCAAAGAAGATGCCAAGTGGAATGAGGAGAGCAGGCTTATGTGGAATTAAGCCTCTGAATTTGGTTTTCTATGGGTGATCTCACAATACTGGTTTACAATTTTTGGCCAAAATGGACACTAGACTGATTTTTTCTAACTAAATCTTCACTTTCAAACACCTATAGTAGCTAAACCATGAGGAATTTGAAGATGATGCAAACTAGTGATTTGTGACATTTTGTCTGTAGATTCTAAATATTATTTTTAAAAAAAAATTGGAATCAGATTGCAATTATTTTTCCATCTCCTTCGAAAACTATTTTTTTTTTCAGTAAACACCATTTTTAAGGAGTGACACTCACCGTATAACACATAATTTTTTTTTCATGAAGGATAAAATTCTAATTTTTTCGAATTTAGCTTTGTAACTACAATATCTAGTGCTTCCAATTGGTTTCACAGTGTTTTATTGAATATTTTTTCCTTAATCAAGTTTTGAAGTCAAATCGATTACAATTAAGACATAGGCAGACCGTATAACACAACTTTTTTTTGTATGTCTCAAAATTCATTTTTATTTTTTTTTTGGATCAAGGACTTCAATATCTAGTGCACTCATATTTTTCAAAAAAAAAAATTGATAATCTTCTATTTTTCCACATGTGCAAAACAAAGAGCTTGATTTTCAGTGAAAAACCTACATTCACAAGAAATAAAAATAAAAATAAAATCTATTTAAAATTATACTTTTTGGGAAGCTTATAATAAGGACTACATACTTACAAAAAATAAATTTAAATGAATTAATTTGATCCCCCAAAAGATAAATCAAAAGTGGTTTTTTATCAAAATTTTGATAGGTGTAAAGGAGACTCTGTTATAAGTATGGTTTAAAACTAGCGGAGTTTTATCCAAGGGGGTTTGATCTAAGCCGGTTTGATGAAGCCCTCTTCAATTGGAATCCTTAAAATGAAAATTTTTAAGGCTTAAATCATTATATTTTTTAAAAATATTTGATTTCAACAAGAATCAGAATCTCCCAGAAATTGTAAACCAACATTGTGGGATCACCCCTATAGTGAAGAAGGGTAAAAAGGGAATTTGTGTTAGGAGTTTAAATTTGTTCCTATATATTAGGCCATCAAACAATTCTAATATTAGCATCATTATTCTTTGTCGACCACAACATAGGATTCCAATTAAAGCATTACTACTATTTTTGTTAAGTTAATTGATGACAAGAAATAGAGTCCATTAAATTTCGTATTTAATATTTTCAAAGAAAATAAATATATGGTTGGAAGAATTAGTAGTCATAAATTTTTATATTAAAAAATTTAGTAGTTCTTATTTTTTAAATAAATATTCCTAAAATATCTTATCTATTATGTTTAATTCTTATGTTAATTCTATACATGTAATCAATGATGAGAAGATAAATACATAGCTAATGGTGATGAAACAATATTACTTAGCCATAAAATTTGAGTTTGTAATCTTCTAAAAGAGGTTAGGATAGTAATTCTCAATCTTCAAGTATTAAATGAATGACAACTAAAATCAAGATTGTAAGTATAAATATTTTGCTCATTTATAAATAAAAATATATTTTAAATCTTAAGAATTGTTTCTAAATATATCAATGTGAGCATGCAATAATCTCTATTTTTTTAATTTAAATAAAAGAAAATTATTATTTTTATTTAAATAAAAGAAAATAATCATTTGATTAAGGTATCTCCTTTTATCTCTCATTACATGACAAGTTTTGAAAAATCCTCTTGTTTTTTTTTTAAACAATCTTCAATCTTTTCATATAACTAAGATACACAGTTAATCGGACAAAAAAATGCTAGACATTCTCACATTCAAGAGTAAAAATTCCATAAATTTCCATTGACATAAATGATTATAACTAAACTAACTAAATTGCAGTAACTAAAATTAATAATGTCAATCGAACGAGCAGGTAGTATTTATTAATATAAATAAACAAATTTTCCATGATAGGTTTATTACTTTCTCATAATGTGAATCTTAAATGAAAGCTAATGATAAATCTCTTTACTTGCATAATGTTTTGAATAAAAAAATGTTTTTCCTTCTTATCAGTCAATGCTTTGGCCCTATGACATATTTTTTTCTCAATAATAATGTAGGGTTTAGTTTATTATTATAAACTTCCAGTTTTCTTATGATTGTAATGAGTTATCTAATTAAAATTTCAGTTTCATATGAGATTTTATTGGTTGGAAAATACTTTGGGGGAAGTATCATGATATTAAGTTATTTTAAAAAGGTTTAAAATATGGAGAATTGTCTATGTTTGAGAATGATAATGAAAGAAAGTAAAATTTAAAGAATAATATATCAATAAAAAATAATAATAAATAGATAAATAAATATAACATTAATTTGTGAAATGTTCAAACAATAATGAAGAATAAAAAAAATGTTAAAAAAATCAGAATTGTCATATAAACAAAGCAAATTGGTCAAGGAAAAGCATACTATGTCAAAGTTCAATCATTATGTGAAATTTGAAACAATAAAAAGCTTATATAAGCACTCAAATTAAGAGGAAAGCAAAGATATTAATTATCCAGTTGAGACCTGATCTTATCATCCTCAATGAGAGACTAACAGATGGACAGTATTTAAGGAAGAGTGGAAAATGAGGACATACCTATTTTGAAACAAAAGAATGGTGGAGACAGAATAGCACTACATCATGGAGTACACAACTTGCAATGACATTCGTATCAATTACAAAGATAGTCTGAAAGAAGACAACCTAAAAGTTTTATTTGAAGAAGCAAGACTTGACAAAACGTCACATGTGTAGAAGATCTGTATGCTATAATTGTAAAAGTTATTAAAATATTTCCTTTCATTTCAAAGAAGAGTAGTTAAGTTTCATTTCAAACCAGAAAAACACTCTTTGAGCCCTTTATAAAGCACATTCTCTAAACCAATCTTATAACTCATTCACAGAAGGCAAGCGTTGTCCTCCTATTGTTTGTTCGTCAATTTGGAGGACAAATTCAAGTCTCGGACGCATTATTTTTGTTGCGTAAAGTCATTTTTTTCGATTTCACTTGTGGTTGTTTTTATTTGGTAAAAGATAATTAAAATCTGTGATTTGTGTCGTTGTCGCATGATCAGTTGTGCCATTGATTGAGATTCAAACCTTCAAAACTATATGATGTCGTGCTACATGTTATTTATTTCAAGGACTACAAAAATGTCTATTTTCTTAAGTCCAATTCCACCATTACCTGCATCCTCTTTAAAGGACAATATTTAAACTAATGTTTCGGTCAGGGTGGTCTTATCTGTAACGCATTTTTGTTACGAAGTGAGGTAATTGGGGTTCGTTCACAAGCCAATCACTTGGAAAAAAGCGGATAAATGTATTATAAAGAGTTTCTCACTAAGTCTTCTGTTGAAGTAATTTGAGTCTCAAATTTTGAACTGTAGTCCATCACAATATTGCTCAAAATTATTAATTGAAATAGTATTTAATTTCTCTAGCTTATACCTTACAAGTAATTTTTTTATATTGACTGAGTTGCAGAAATGAAGTATGTTGCACGTATATATCTCACTTCAATGTTGAATAGAAGGAATGTAATTGTAAAACCCTATACCAGCTAGATGTACTCAATTTGCCTGTTTATTTGATTTTTGTTTTAATGGGAGATTAGGTTACATGGAAGACAATACTGTTTATTTGAATTTTCTTTTTAACAGGAAATTAGGTTATATAGAAGACAGTACTGTTTATTTGATATTAGGCATTTAACGTCACATAGGATTTGATTTTTGTTTCAATAGGAAATTAGGTTATATAGAAAGCAGTACTGTTTATTTGATATTAGGCATTTAAGAGCACATAGAAAACAATATTTTTTTATGGTTTCATTTGGCTTCACAATGCAGGTAAATTATGCGTCTAATTTCTTAAACAATCATTTAACGGACTCATTAATAACTGCAAAGTATTACTCAACTAAGAAAAAAATGCATCAAGAAAATGCAGGTGGAGCTAAATTACAATTTCTCATTTCCTCATTTTTTTCAATGCAAAAATCTTGATATTTTAGGGATTTTACCAGGGCAAAATGGCCTGATACTTCTTTTTGTAATATTCCATTTTAAAAAAATAAAAACAAACAAACCCTACCTCACAATCATAATAGTTTGCACAAAGGGAATACTGCCAATATCAAATCCTGGTATTTTTTGTCGGGATTTGCACAATTAAACATACATATGAAATCCTCATTATGTCTTGATGAAATCAACCCAAAAAATACAATTAACAGGTTATTCTCTAATCAAATATATAATGTTTAGAATTTAGCTCAGAAATGACCAAACTAATCCTCTGTTGTGATTGCTGATTTGTCCCAAAATCTCCAGAGATCAATTTCTTAATGAACCGCCTTTTTCTGTCTTTGGAGCGCCTCAAAATGTCTAATATTTGCCCTTAGAATGCCACGGCCAGTTACTAGTTGAAAGATTTTTTTTAATTTGAACTGAAATTTAATCAAATCTACATAATAGTGATCTCAGTGTGGAATAACTCTTAAGGAATTGTGGGTTTTCATCCTACAATTCCAAACCTAGAGTGTTTTCATCCTCGAGCTAATTGAACCGAAGTTCCATGCTCTACAAGGAGTAGAAATCAGATAACAAAATGTTTTTACTCAATATGCCTCCTCGCTTGGCCTCTCTTAAATATTTTTTTCCTCCAAGAGTCATAACTCTTCAAATGCCCCTTGATTGATATTATTAAAAATAAACTATAATTATAATTACATTTTATTACTTAACCCTTCCTTGAGGCTGGTAATGGCATTTTCCTTGTATTAAGGACCCGCCAGGTATATTGCCAAGAGCTTCACGTAATGGGTTTCCTTTCAATCATTTTTTCTCGAGTGTTGGGCATCCTCCCTCAAAGCCTGTAGCTCGATAATATTATCCTTGGTATTTGGAAGCTGCATAGGTTCAACATGCGATGTCCCAAACACATTCAAGCTTTGCATGGCTGGTCTCCACTGTGATACACTCATTAGAGGCAATAGAAAACGTAACGTATTCTGACATAATTAAATCTACATCTCATTCAAATTGAATTCATACTTCAAGCTAGGAAGTGGTAAATAACAATAGTCGGTTTCCTACGATGTACTGATATATGAATAATCGCAAAGGCAAAGACATAATCACATTCACTAGGGTATTCTGGTGAATTGTCAAAAAACAAAAACTGGGATGCAACATACCAATTAAATCTCATGACCTCTTTGAACGTTTTAAACGATAGGTTCTTGAATATTTAACAGTTGAATTCGAAGCCAAGATCATCCCATTGTTTTCTGAAGGATTCAACTATTATATTCATATTGATTAAAATTTGATATACACCCATCCGAATATCAGGCCATTGATATTCAGATATTCGGCCTGATTTTTGGCTTGAAATTATTTCAGGCCATTGAATATTTTCAATCAATTTTGCTGAGTACAGAAACACGGTACTTTTGACCCCACAAATGGATAATAAAGTGCAAGCTGTCTTGGAGATTTTCATTTTAGACTGACAAAAAGACAATTCATCAGGTGAAATCTTCCACATAAACATTCAATAAAATATATTTCACAGACCAAGGGAAGCTGGCTTGGAGATTTTCAGCTTAGAATTTAACATTCAGATGATATCCTCCACAGAAACATTTGAGAACATATATTTGAAAGACCCAACCATTATTTGTTACAATACTTGGAACGCTTCAAAGATTTTGAGTATGATATGATATAAGAAATAAGTACAATATGAAGACCTTGAAAAATTAAAGCTTGTCAACCCTCTTCACCAAATTCCTTAGTAAACCGCTCGTGCACTACAAGGTCACCCTTGCTAACAGTTGGTCTTTGTCTTGCAAGAACCTTATCAAAGTCTGTCTTTGCAATCGGAGGGGGCAGAATCTGTAGACACAAGATCATTTAATGGAAGCAAAGGAGCAAAAGGCATTCTTTGCAAAAACCAAAAATAAAGAGGGGATGCAGTAGGCAAAGTCAATACAAGACAATGACCAGCTTTTTATCAAAAAAATCACACAGATTTTGAGACAATACCTTTGATGCTTGACCGTCAACTGCAAGTTCCTGCATTGTAGTTTGCACAGCCCCAGATTGCCTGGGACCACATGGCATCCACATCTCTCCATCTTGTGTAGAGACTTTTCTGAAGAACATAGCATCTTGAGTCTTGCGAACAGGTTCAAATAACACATCTTTCACCTGCCACCATGATTCTTTGTGAACATTTCCGCAATGAAGTATGTTATAAACTGATTTAGCACTCCATCTGACCATGTCAGATGTTTCTCCTCATTTTTCTAAATTTCCTTAGGAACTTATCTGTGTACAGAATAACCAGACATAAGATCTACTTACACAAACAGAAATATCAGAACCAGAGAAGCCATCTGTTCTGCTTGCTAGTTCCTCAAAGTCGCTCTCTGTTAGATTATTAGGTGTATCACCTAAATGAACCTGTTTATATCTCACAATAAAACATAAACAAAATGTCCAAAATCACAACCAAACAAATTAAAAAATGATATGATAAACACAAATTTTTATGTTGTTTACCAAAACTTTTTCAACAATCAAGTCTCAACATTATCTGATGCTGCTATTTAAAAAAGAAACAAAAAATGGTTGGGGCATCCTGCACCTTGAACATATGCTGCCTTGCCTTCAGATCAGGTAGAGGAATATAGATTCGTTTGTCAAATCGTCTCCTAATAGCCTGCAACCAAATTACCCATGAGATACAAGCTCTTTGAAGCACGACTGTTGCAAAACATCTTATTAGGAAATAAAAGAAGTCCCTTATTAATCCTCATTAAAGACAACCAGTTTGCATATGTAAGCCTTGTAAGAGTGCATACCTGATCCAGAGCATATGGAGTGTTTGTAGCTGCCAACACAAGAACTTTCTGGTCATTATGTCCTACACCCTACATAAAATAACAGAGATAGATATTATTGCAGAATAAAATCTTCAGCAAGGGATACGACACATTGTTTAGTATGAGGAAAATTGTACAAAGAGTTGAATCAGATCCAATCACTCATAGAAACAACAAAATGCTAGCCATTTTTATAAAAAAACATATAAATCAACCAAAACATTGGAAAAAGAACAGTATTCATGAAAACAGTGCCAAAAGATACCAAAAAATTGGAATCCATTTTGTAAATAAGTATGCAAACTGAGTACATCATCCAATTATGTTAATAGATTCAGAGTATTGTTTGTTTTGATTCTAGTCTCTTATTCTAGGAATGCTATCAATTCATTGACATTTATTCCACCTTATGCTCTCCAATGTGGTTCCCTTGTAGTCATCTGGGGTTGCATCCCTCCCTTTCTTGTATTATCAGATCCCCCTCACCCAACTTTCCATACTTGTACCCTATTCTTCTAGGGTGCAGGAATCCTTGAAAAGATGATTGCTGAGAAACATTTTGTAGTTGGGTGCATTTCACAATTTGCATCATGTATGCACACCAATAAGTATTAAGTTTCCCATCCCAATCTATAATAATTAATTCCATTGCATTGCTCTAAGGTGAAAAAGAGGTCAACAGAGATTCAGCTTAAAAATGAGAAAAGGGCAATTGGATTTGCCTAATACTGCTTAAGATCACTGCAACAAAGAATGAGCACTTGCTTTCTTTCCCAGACCTGACAAAGGGCCCTGATTAATGGAGATGAGATTAGAAATAAGAATCCTACAGAGAATTACACATAAACTGCATATTTTATAGCTTATGTACTTACTATTTAGGCCTTATGGCAAAGCCAAAGTAAATCTATTTGCTTCCACATTGCTTTTGAATCCAGATAAACATGTTGTTTCCAACTCTTCTCAAAAAATCCCCTTCAGTTTTTAATCTAATGAAGGCCTTTCATAATTCATGATGATCAAATCTTGCTTGACTAAGCCGTTGGCACAAGGTAGTAATACTTGACACAGATCATAATATGATTAATGGTGACAAAAAACATTAACTTTCAGCAATAATTACAATTGCATGTATACTCTTCAAGGATAACTTGAGTTCAAAATAACAAACATAGCTCAAATTATAATATATTACAGAGTAAAAACTTAAAAAACATCAGTATAAGTGTAAAACAAGTATCCAAGTACATTTAACCAAAATGACTCAATTAGATCAGCACAATAATGCATAAAAGGTAAAAAATTAGGACACTTCATCTGTAAAAGAAACCATGGACATATGCAAAATCTAACTTTTAATGGATTACACTAACAATTGTTGTTTCCAATTCATTGGCCTTTGTTCCAGCTCTTTCAGTATGTGGCTTATTAGTTATTTGTCAAATATAAGTGACAATCCTAAGAGGAATTGAATCTCCCTTTTCAAGAATCAAAATAATAATGTGCACTGGATAATTGATTTTATTCATACCTGCATTTGTACTAAAAGTTCTGTTTTTATTCGTCTTGAAGCCTCACTTTCATTACCTTCCCCACGTTGTCCACACAAAGAATCAATTTCATCAACAAAAATAATTGAAGGAGCAGATTCCCGGGCCATTTGAAATAGATTGGAAACAAGCTTCTCACTTTCACCCATCCATTTTGAAACAAGGTCTGAGGAAGATATACTGCAAAATTTACATTATAAAATATTAATATCAGAGATGAATAATACAAAATGTTCAAAATCATATAAGAGCTTGCTCAAAGACATTAAAATCTTCTGCTATCAAAGATTGACATGAGTAAATGTCTTTACAAACACAAATGTTGTTTACATATTAACAATTTTGATGTTATCTTCATGTATATGGACCTAAGGATTATCTTTAGCACTAAGAATTAGGCCAGAGACATGGTATCTTCCATGAGTGACTAATGTTAACTAATATAAATATATCATAGGGAACATTAAAATTGAAACAGAGGTTGTCATAATTCATTCAAACAGGTATAGAACAAGAACACCTATATTCACCAAATGTATCTTTTGGGTGAAGAATTCATTTACCTAGATTTTTCTCTTTGTCTATGACTTGCAACTAAAATTGACCTGATGTTTACTCAAGAATTATCTTTAGGTAGTATTATTATTCATTAGTCAGTTAACTCATTTGATGTGAGTGGTAAATATTGTTGGTGTGAAAAAGGCAAATCACCTAATTAATTATTATTAGGTCCTTATTCACACTAGCATGCTTAAGCTTACTTAGGTCATGTGATTTCTTTGTCTCAAGTCATAGGATTAGGGCACATGTCATGATCTAATTATAACTCATCTAGGGTTTCATACATCATGTTATGACAAGGATTTCATTGTATATTGTAATCAATAATCTTTTTGCATCTAATGAAATCTCAAGCTTCATAGAAAATCAGTTGATTTTCTCTTATGTGATAGGGTGTTTCAATTGTAGGTGATCATTAGGGTGATGTGGAGTTCAATCATCACCTCCAACATGGTATTAGAGCTCCAAATCTACAATTCCTTATCCTATTTTTAATAAATTTGGCCTCGAACTTTCAAACAATGCATCTTGGAACAAAAAGGACATCACTCACGTCCAAAAGGCATCAAAACCCAAAGATCGCTTGTCTAAACACCAAAATTGATATTTGGAAAAATCAAGGCAAATCTTTTTGGGTCTTTAAATTTTTGCCTTAAAAATCTGACGTGTTCAATCAAAAATCTGGTTTACATAACAATCACACTTTGGAAAATCCAAGACTTTTTGTTTTTGCAAGTATGAGAGGGTACACCAAAGTTGCGATCAATTTGATTTTTCTAACGGTGTTTAGAATATTTTTGGCAAATTTTAAAGCTATGGACAGTTAGCAAAACAAGAAAAGAGTTATCGACAAAGTTTGAAGGAATTCCAATGTAGTCTAGGATTTTCTTGCAACGCTTGGTCCTATGGGGCCCTAGCCCCTAGTCACATTCAGACCAAAGGGGGTTGTAGACCCAAACAACTGCACCACCATAGAGCTTCACCTATGATCCAACACCACTGACACCTTTTGCCCTTTCCATCACTAATGCCTTGCCAAGGGGGCAGTTCCATCATTCCACTACCCAATTTAGTGCCACCAACATGCCGCACTAAATTGAAAAGCTCAACCTGGAAACCATCACCCATCCTATAGTGCCACCAACTAGGGCCCCTAGCCCTCTTTTCATGTCTTAAAGAAGTTTTTTTATTTTGACATAACTTGGACATATGGTATCAAATTTTCAAAATCTACGTCATTGGGAAGCTAGTTCCAAGCACTTTCCAATGGTGCTTGTATATTTTTTTGATTTTGCTTCTAATGAATTTTATTGCCTATTGAAGTTCGATCACCTCTTTTGACTTCTGAGGTCATATCTCTTTGCCAATTTCTCTAATTTTTGCGATTCTTGCAACATTGGAAAGGAATTGATAGGCTCTTCACAACCATCCGTGCACTTTTTCTAGAATCTACTCCAAGTATCTTTAATTCAGCTTGTCGCTAGTTTGCATTATGGTTGATTACTTGGACATTTTGGCACCTAGAAAAGTTTTGTTTTCTTGAGATGACTTCATTTCAACTGATTGATATGTATTGAGATTATCGGTCTCTAATTTATTATTTGAGAAGAGTATCATGGGATTTTTATTCATCATTTTATGGTAATCCTAAATAAGGATAATTACGAGTCTTTGCAAAATGGCAGCTTGACACCTCTCAAGTGTCTTAATCTTTTGCCTTATCTTTATGGGCTCATTGTCATGCCCCCGCCATGATCAACACTAAAGTATTAAAAATATAAAAAATAAATATTAACAATTTAATATTATTATAATATAATAATATAAAATATACATATAGAACTAATATAAAAATAAATATGTTAAAATAAGAAAAAATATAAAATATCAACAGCAGCGAATATGATAAAGAGCATGACTAAAAGGCAGCAATCAAATAAGGGCGATGGTAAGCAACAATTCCATTTTGTAATAGACAGCGATTAAGATGTTATATAATAAGTAGCTATTAACAATAAAAGGAAAGCGATGAAATTATATATGGGCAGTGGATATAGATAAGGCATTGGAAACTTATATTAGTTATAAGATCAGCGATTATATTTCAAAAAGAGGCAGTGACTATTTATAGAAGGCAGCGATTAAAGTGATTAAGTTAAAAGGCAGAGCTTAAGAATACAATTGTAATAAAGGGGTGTGACTATTCACCCCACCATGAAGGGTATATAAGGAGGCATCATTTGGAAAAGGCAGATACCATGGAGGGAAAATAAAGGAGAAATCTGGAAGATATTTCTGAGTATAGCAGCAGATATAATCATGAAAGGGAATATCAAATGGGGGAATCAATTAGAAATCTGAATAAAACAGCAGATTGAAAGAAAAGGATTATCATTTGGAACTTAAGCAGATATCAAGAAGTATGTGCGAGGAAGAAGATAGTTCAATGAGAGATATATGATGGCAAATAATAAATCAATAATAAGGGAAGTAAGTTTAGTAAGTTTAGTACGTGTATATATATATATGTGTGTGCGTGTGTGTACACACACACACACACACACATATATATATATGCAATAATGATGCTTGCCGCAATTATTAATCCTTATTAGTAATTGTTCATTTGATTTAATCTATTTGTTTCTCTTTAAGCAAAATCTTTTGAATATTAGAAACAGATCGAACAGCAAAGCAATTGGAGCAGATCAAGCATAATTATCTACACTCAGCAGACAAGGGCAGAAGTCAACAATTGTTAATATATTTGCATCATAGAATATAGCAGTCTTATATTTTAGCAAGTATTGTGGTATGCACTATTATGATTATTGTGAATGATGATATGTTTGTTAATGTATAATCTCTATGAATTTGAATATATTTAATGTTTGTAATTCTCATCAAGCAACCATAAGGAGGAGTGGAAAATTACCAATAGGGTGAGTAGATACTAGATTTCTTTCTAAGTATGCCACTCCAAGATGGCCACTTGGAGCCAAGGGGGTGGGTATCTACGCTTGGGCTAAGAAAGGAGAATCTACGGGCCTCCTATTGTAGCTTCTCCCCAATCTCTACATGGATTGGTTGTTAGGATGGATTCAAGGAGTTTCAATCATAAGAAGGATGGATAAGATAGCATGGATAGGGAAATCAAATACAAGTTTATCCACTAAGTACGCCACCCCATGTTGGATGCCCGTGTGTCTGCCACTTGGGGCCAAGAGGGATGGTATATCCACTCTTGGGCTTAGCATGGATAGCTTTGGGTAGACTTATCATATTTCTCATCCAAGTCCTATTATGATTAAACTTCCACTATGCATTATGGATATTGTGTAGTTTATATAGTTTGAAGTAGTTATGTAATTCTACATGGTTTAAATAGATAAGGCAATTATTATATATGTTTTGATCACATGAATTATATTTCCAATATTATTTAACATGATTGCATGACCTAAACCAAGATTTATCTTGCTTAAAGCATTTAATTGTTAAGTTATAACCCTAACTACATTAAACTTGTGATTCTAGGGCAAGATTTGGGTCAATCCCAAAAAGGGGACATTTCACTCATAGTTAAACTCACCAAATTGAAAAACTCGTCAAGCCCAAAAAACACGACTCGGCAAAAAACTCGGCAACTTAAAAAAATTGTTTAAATTTCATTAAAAAATGCATTTTTTTTTGCAAAATTCAATGATAAGATGCATCCAATGAATCAATAAATGAGTACATAAAAGAAACAAGTTGAATCTAGTTGTATTTGATTGATTTGAAAGCAAATTGGGTACAAAATGGCATCCTCATGTGGAATGCGCTAATACTGATAATCTGAAACAAAATGAAAATAGCAAATTGTTTTCGTAAAATTGAAAGTAAATACTACATTAATATATTTTACAAATTTACATCTTCCTCTTCCCATGTCTAGTGAAAACTAGCGGGAGGTAGAACTAGACGATATTATAGATGAAGACTTGTAGGCAAACTTGGAAACTTGGACTTGGAGAGTACCTAGAAAATCAAATGAAATAAAAAATGCCTTTATAGCGGCCGCAGGAGACCTTTTTTTAGGATGGGCGAGCTTTTTTTGCGAACTCGTCGAGTTTTTAGCAGATAATATACACCTTGATGATGCAGATAATATACACCTTGATGATGCAGATGATATAACTTTTGATGCAGATGCTTTAGAGGAGTTATGAGCATATATCAGGGCTTGCATGTTTTGGTGATACAAAGACTCCTCTTTTGTGTCTTCTCTTATTGAGATCATATCTTCATCTTTTGTTGTTCCTAAAGAGATTAGTATCACTACATCCACAACCCCTATTGATTTAGTGCAGCAAAACATTTATCATCTTCCAAATATAACTTGGAATTCCTATCTATCAGACATATCATCCTTGTCTATGGAATCTCACATTACTGATGTGGAGGACTCATTGGAGGACGTGCATTATCTCGTTGATGATAGTGATTTCATCTCATCTTTAATGTTTCCAGAAGCAATTCAAATATTTCTCTCTTGGTTCCACTTTTTTGATTAGGCATTCAGTCTCTATTTTGGAGGAGACATCTTTTTCCAACATGAAGACACCAAAGTTGCATTTAGAGGCACACATTTGGATTTAGATTCCATGTTCATTCATATTATGTGAATGGCTTTTACAATCACCAATGGATCTATTTCTTCCCCAAGGGAGAAATGTTTTTGATTAAGGAAAAAATAGGTTTTGAAGGGACCCGAAACCCTTATACAAACTGATTTTGAATGGATCTAGAACCCTCAAACACAAAGTTGTCCTAACATAAGGACCATGAAAGCACAAACAACCAAGGGCAAACCAAAAACAAAGCTGCAAGAAAAACAGCCTACAGCCATCCAAAAACCAGCCCCCAACCCCAAGCTATCAAGATTTACAGTTAGAGCTACTCTTTTGGGATCGGCGAGTCGTATCAAAAGAAGACTTAGAGAACTTAGTTTTCTTGCCCTTTACCGAAATCCAGCCCTCTTCCACTTGTGTTGCCTTATCATGCAAATCCAGCGCACCATTATCTTGAAAATGAATGCCTACAACCACTGTCACAGAGGTATCATCAGTATTCCTCCCTACAAGCATGGCTTTATCAGAAGAACCACCAAAATTAATAGCCGGAATGCTATCACCAGAAATGGCAGCCTGAGGCCCATTCGCTCTCTCTTTAGGGGTTTCAACATGATAATCTTGCACTGCATCAGCAACCCCACCATTTGTGATATCCAGAGAGGATACCCCAAGATCCTGTGAATCCACCGCAGCCACCTCAGAAAAACTCCTATGTTGCTCAGATTTCTTTACCACTATATAATGCTATTGAGAAGCACCTTTCCACTATGTAGCCTTCATTGCTTTTTTCTCAAAACCACAATGTGCAGCCACATGACCTGTTTTAAAACATCTTCTACATCGGAAGGGAATCCCTTCGTAGTCCAAAGATTGAACCCAAGACCCCTTAGAGGATTTAAGTAAAATCTCAGCAAGCAACCCTTTTGAAACATCCATTTCAACCAATATGCAGGCAAAGGTAGAGTGAAAGATATCAAAGGAATCATTATCCACCAACAAAAAATCTCCAAGAACATCACCCACTTCCTCTAAAAGGGGATCAGCCCATAAATGGAGGGGGAGATTAGATAGTCAAACCCAAATTGGGGTCTTATTAAATGTTTCAGAAGAAGGGTTGAAATCAGAATGCCATGGCTTAATCATCAACAAAAATCTGTCCTCCCAGTTAAAAAAATGCTCACAAAAAAAAAATTATATCCTGAGCATTCTCAAACTTAACAACAAAAAACCCCTTAGCCATGGGGAAAATATGGACTTTACCAATGATTAGAGGCTCCCACTGTTCAGAGATCCAGGTGTGCAGCTAAGGGAGGCTAGGCCAAAAACCCCTAAACCGACAGATCACCCCATGGGAGGAGAAGACAGAGTCATTATAATCAATTTCTTCTACCGTTTCTACTTTTAGATTAACGGAGATGGAATTAGCAACTGGGATGAACCCACCAAACTGCAATCTTCCTTGCCCTAGTCTCGGTACCGTCGAAGTTGCCTTCGCAGCAAGGCCTCTGCTCTTACTACGTCTTTCACCCACCCCCACAACCTTAGCACCGTCGTTTTCCGTCGCTGCACACCCTTGCAACGTCGACAAAGCCTATCCGCCGCCGAGAAGGTTTGCACCGATATCACCCCTACAAGCTCAAGCCGCCATCACTCGGGATCTCTCAATATTGATATATAGCTTGTTCCCAAGGGAGAAATGTTGTTTGCAAGCAATGGATCATTTTCTATCTTTAGGCACTCCTCATTGGCACATGAGCTACTTCTTTATGGGAGGGATTCATAGTCTCATCTTTTCTCTCCTATTGAAAGGATATAAATTTACATTTTCGATAAAAGTAGTACTTGGGGGTTCATATTGAGTCTTCCTCTCTTGCATCACATGTACATGTTAGTTTACATTTTTTTCTCTCTTTTGAAGAGGAGTGTTTTCCCATGAAGTTTTCTCCTTTTCTTCGATTGTGAGAGATTTATTTGTTTGTACATGGGTATCTCATTAGGCTTTGTAGCTAGGACCCATCCATGCACCCATGCATTCATCATCAATGTGTCTTTGCATTTCATCATACTCACTAAGTTGCACTCAAGCAGGGTGTTGGTAAGAAAAAGGTAAATCACCTAATTAATTATTATTAGGTCTCTATTCACTCTAGCATGTTTAAGCTTACTTAAGCAATGCGTTTTTTTGTCTCATGTCATAAGATTAGGACACATGTCATGATCTAATTATATTCTCATCTAGGGTGTCATCCTCATCTTATAACAAAGGTTTCATTGTATATTGTAATCAATAATTTTTTAACATCTAATGAAATCTTAGGCTTCATATCAATCAATTGAATTTTTTTGTGTGATAGGGTGTTTTGATTGCAATGATTACAGCACTAAGTCAGCCATATGTGCCAAAATAAATCTTTAAGCTGCTTACAACACTAGTCACCGATAAGCTATCCATCTATTGCCAGCAATGTTGATGATGATAATATTAACATGGGTTTCATGGTAGCAAATACTTTTGGAAATTTTTATTGATACGCAAGATATATAGGACTAGTCTGTTCATTTTTACTGCCCATCATAGCCCTCGAAAAACCTTGCATCATCCAGTTATTCAGTGAATTACTGAAATAATGAAGAAGCATCATTGGGAACCAACAATACCAAAAGTGCTTTTAGTAGAAACTTCTGAAACAACTACCATGTAATATGTACATTTGAATGGGCAAATATAAACAGCTATCAAGACTACCATCTATAGAATAGAGTGAAAATGCCTCCAACTGATTTTGTGTCTACACAAGATGTATAACGTTGGAGAGGATCTATGTATTTTGGGGAATTTACTTTAATATTGAGGACATTATGTGTATATTGATTGCAAACATTATGTAGGGTTGAATACCCCCTTAATGATTTCAGTGCAGTGAGCTTAAATGGTTGACTCCCCTCTCCATCAAGTTACAATTGTTCTGATGGTTCAATCCCGAAGTAAACTCGCATTCAGGGATGGGAACCCTGTCTCCATACCCTATTTCAAAATGGCACCACCATCCACATTCAATAACCACATCCCATGTCTCCAGATGACCATATTATTTTGAAATATAGTTATTTTATGATAACGTATATTGCTCCAATGTTTAATCTTGTAAAATGCCACATTGTAGATTTCCTGCATCATTGCACCATTTTTGAATCAGACTCAGAGTAGAATAGACCAATTGTTTGGCTATCCTACATTCATTTTTTCCCACTGCATCCGTGTGTTCTGTATGGTTACTTGTTGGTTGGGAGGGAACTTTACTCATGTTTCTACTCCCCAATATCTCACATGCATAAACAGCATGCCAATTACATAGGTTAGTAGTCTCTGATTTTTGTTAATGAAAACACATTCATACAACAGATGATGAGTGTGTGGCTAATGTTAATGTGTGTTTTTCTTCCATAAAAAAGCTGCACAATCCATGGATCACAAGTCATCACCTGTAAATCTATAGACCACATGGTAATCACACTGTAATGTCACACACAATGAAGAAACTTAACGTAAGTAATCCTCTACCAACCATTCAAGGAAATCCTCAAACTATCATGAACAAACACACCACATGGTAATCACACTGTAATGTCACACACAATGAAGAAACTTAACGTAAGTAATCCTCTACCAACCATTCAAGGAAATCCTCAAACGATCATGAACAAACACCTTTATATGCTTAGGATGGTACTTTATTGTCATCATTATTTCTCATTATATTTAACATTTTACGTGTCATTCAAAGGTGGCTCTTGCAGTTTTGTAACTCTTGCATAATCCATTCAGAACGAGAGTTGGCAAAGGTCAACTATATGGAAGAAGAAAACCTCTATTCAAGAGCTGGGCCCCCACGTTGCATATCCACCATTGTTAGGAGTATAGAGCTCAGTCCCATTTTTCAAGCATATTTTATGTCGAGAGAACTAATAATAACTATAAATCAATGAAAGTTTACAAGCAAAAATATTTCTCAATCCACAAGCAAGCTTTCCAGTGCAACAATTGTCATGCTAGCAACCTCCCCTTCTCTGGATTTTGATCCTTATTGAGGTGTACTTCCCTCACATGGCTCTCTATTTGTACTTAGATCTTATGGTTTCAGGTCTTAGCATTTTTGTTTTACCCTCTCTTGCTTTGTTTTCTTTGCTTTACGCTTTTAGCTTTTACTTTTAGTGTTTAGTTACTTTCATAACCTAGGGTCCTTATACCTGAAATGATAATTGATATTCAATATTCATTATTCTGTGTTTACAAAGGAGAGGAATACTCCTTATATAGAAAATTACAAGACGATGTTTCTAAAAAGAAACCATCGTTAACTAAAGAAAACTAAAGCAGATAACTGAAAGTTGCTAAAACAAACTAAAATAGGAACAAAAGTTACTAAAAGCTAACTGAAATAAACTAAGTTAACTAAAAGTGAACTATCAACTAACTAAAGCTAAGATGACCATTAAATATTACAATAATACTTTAATACCCTCCCTTAATGGTCATCCTACTAACTAAACCAAGTTTATCCATGATCTTCTGGAAACATATCATCAATGACTGATAGTAGGAGAAGCATAACCGCCTCGTGATTACTAGTCCTTTCCCACAGAACAATCAAATCTAGACACTGACACCCGAAAACTGTGAGCTTCTTTTGCTTCCAAGTATTATAACTCTTTCCATTGAACCTCTGCGTGTTTTCCAACATAACATTGGACAAAGACACCATCCCTCACGTTTTCCAAAGCACAAAAAATGAGGTAACACTGTGATCAACTAGCACAAACTCTAGACAATCAGCTAGCACAAATCCCACAATTAAAAATCGTCTACAAAAAAGCTCAAGAACGGCAAGATTTTTCCAAAAAAACCTTCAAAATTTTCTGAAAAAGCAAGATATTTTCAGAAAAAAAATCTTCCAAAAACTTTGCAAAAGCAAGATTTTTATAGAATTTTTTTCAAAAACCCTTCAAATCTTCAGAAATATTCTTCAATATTGCTCAAATCAGATCACGAACTCAACCCACGAAAATGTGCACAAATAGATTATTAGTATAATATCTTTCTATTGTGTTGTTAATGGTCATCTATTTGTTTTAGTTAGTTTCTAACTTCGTCTTTTGTTAACAATTGTTTATTTTAGAAACATCGTCTTTGTAATTCTAGTTATTGAAACTTTCGCTTCTCGTGTAAATAACATCGATTATTTGAACATGGTATCAAAGCCAAAACGACTGAGCAGGAATTTTTTCTGGTGCCATTCATTTCTAATTTGTGGCTCTTGACTGAAAACACGTGACTTCCAAAAATCACACCAACCATCTCTCTTCGTTCTGCGTGACCAGGGCATCGATAAAAATCGCGACCTCATTCTTTGTTGGGCGATTTCGTTGGGTTCTAGGCGGTTTTTTCCTTCTATCTGCTCACAACCTGGTGGTCATTGGGGTTGGTCATTGTTTTCTTAGCATTTTTTAAATGCTTTTTTTACAATCACGACTTCTAGGTGCGATTTACACACGACCTCTAGTTTTTTGCTTGCAATTGTGTCACAACTTTGAGAGACTTGTTTTCTCTGCACGAATTTCTGGAGTTTTTCTTGCTCGAGTTTTTTGTGGCACGCAACCAATCTGGAAAACCTGCGACCAAGGGTCTGGTTTGTTCTGCACATGACCTCGCCAATTTTGGGCATGATTCTTTTTCCAACACAACCCCTTCTGTCTCACACGTGTTTCTGACGTGATTTCATTCTGCTCACATTTGTCAGAAGCTATGTGGCGCGTGGGTTTCTGAAACGGATTTCTAGGCGTTTCTTTGCTTCCTTTTGCGGCTAAGGTTTAAAACCCTCTAGTATTTTGCCGATCAAGGGTCTATACCACTTCATTTCTGGGCATCGATGTTCTAAAGGTTTTTTAAATAATTTTTGTCCTTGGAAAAAAAAAATTGTGAGTTTTTTAAATAATTGTCCCTAAAAAACATTTGTGGGTTTTTTAAATAATTTTTGTCCCTAGGAAAAAAAAAAATTGGCTTTTTAAATAATTGTCCCGAAAAAATTGTGGGTTTTAAATAATTTTTGTCCCCAAAAAAATTGTGTTTTAAATTTTTTTGTTCTTGAGACAAAAATTTGGGGTTTTTAAATAATTTTGTCCCTAAAAAAAAAATTGTGGTTTTAATATTTTCCTCCCTTAAAAATCTGATGGGTTTTTGATAATTTTTCCTTAAAAATTTGTTATGGGTTTTACAATTTTTGTCCCTATAAAAAATTATACTTGGGTTTTGGTTTTTTGATTTTTTGCTTGAAAAAATCATGTGAGTTTATAATTTTTTCCTCAAAAATTAAGGGTTTGCTCTTGTATGCCCTAGTTAGGGTTTTCGCATTTCAAGAGGGCTCTCTGGTTCCTGGAAAGGTTTTACCCTTTTTTTCCTATAAAATGATGTTGTGTATGCCGATCCGTGCCTCGGATTTTGTGTTAGCTACCTATTTGGTTTTTTCAATTTTATCTTCAAAAATCGTTCCTGGGTTCTATAATTCGCAAAATTTTGTGGGTTTTCACCATTTTTTCCAAAAAAATAATGATTTATAATCTTGGGTTTGGCGATTTTTTCCTCAAAAATTGTGATTTTTTGCAGTTTGTTCTGGAGTGTCGTGCTCATCTACAAAAGTTTGGAGGGTTTGCCAATTTTTCCTCAAAATCGTGGCAATTGTTCCTAGTGTGTCTCTGGTTACAAGGAGGGACAATTCTGTTATCCAACATCAGGTTGGACGATTGGTGTTGTTTTTTGGGTATATCCAAAAGTTTTGCAGTTCCTAGGAGGGTTGGTGGCAGACTCATCTCTCAAGTGGCAAAGTCAGTGGCAGGCTCTTGTCTTTTGTTGCAGAAGCGTTCTGAGAAGAAGGGAGCAGCCTTCTCTATTATTTTTCTGAGTAGTTAGAATGATGACCATTAAGGGACGTATTAGTATAATATCTTTCTATTTGTGTTGTTAATGGTCATCTAGTTGTTTAAGTTAGTTTCTAACTTCGTCTTTTGTTAACGATTGTTTCTTTTAGAAACATCGTCTTTGTAATTCTATGTATTGAAGCTTTCACTTCTCGTGTAAATAACAACATCAAT
Organism: Sequoiadendron giganteum; assembly: GCA_007115665.2. Classification (NCBI taxonomy): domain Eukaryota; kingdom Viridiplantae; phylum Streptophyta; class Pinopsida; order Cupressales; family Cupressaceae; genus Sequoiadendron; species Sequoiadendron giganteum. Next base: position 567,750,673 of record CM021105.1, on the reverse strand, counting down.
TGTTTGAACACAGATCTGCGAAAAATCTTCTTCAAAAATCCGCAATTTCATGCAAAAGAAACCCTCAAATTTGCTTCAAGAAAACACTTGAATTTCTTAAAAAACTTTGCTGCAATAAACCCTTCGATTTCCAAAGAATCGGTTCACAAAAACTCTTCACAAAAATTCCTCGATTTTTATCTTTAAAAAAATCGACTTAAAAACTTCACGAATTTTTATAAAAACAAATCGTCAAAAAACTTCCGAAATAATTTTTCAAGTTAACCATTAACATTTGATTTTTTTTTTTAAATTGAGCAAAAACATCAAAGAAATTTTTTAAAAGTTCCTTAGGAAAACAATGAAATTTTATTACTAAAAAATCCGCAAAAATAGTTTGAGCCTAAGCTCTGATACCATGAAATGATAACTGAAATTCGATATTCATTATTCTATGTTTACAAAGGAGAGGATTACTCCTTATATAGAAAATTACAAGATGATGTTTCTAAAAAGAAACCATCATTAACTAAAGCAAAGTAAAACAGATAACTGAAAATTGTTAAAACAAACTAAATCATGAACAAAAATTACTAAAAGCTAACTGAAATAAACTAAGTTAACTAAAAGTTAACTATCGGCTAACTAAAGCTAAGATGACCATTAAATATTACAATAATACTTGGCAAGTACTCGCCGAGTCTGCCAACTATGGTATGCAAAATGAGACATTGCATTTTGCTCTCATTTCATTAAACTGGGATGTTTTCACAATATATGTTTACATTTTCTCAACCTAAAAATGTGCACAAATGTGGGTATTATAGTGAGGATACTAACAGTCATTTCTGGGTATTACATTGTACAATGACTAAAGCCCTAATTAACATTCCCTCTTTCAATTATTAATTTATTAGTGTTATGATCTGCATAATTGGACAATCCCAATTTTAATGGTCTGAAATATGCAGTTGCCCTGCTGATGATGTTAATTGTGTTTGCTTTCTTGTTCAAAGGTACGTCGAAAGTAATATTCAAACAACTGTACTTTCCAGCAACCAATGCAGACTACATTTGTGCATGGTATGATAGTAAGAGAAAAGAACAAGGATCCATATCCTCTCAACTGCTTGGGATTTTTTCAAAAATTTATACATTTTAAAGAGCATAATTATATCCAAAATATCATTAACATTAGGCATGGAATATTTGGTAACATTTCATGAGTCCATGTGTAATTGGGCTGTGGTCTCTCACTTAGATGGTTACTGTCATGCCCAGGCCCATAGTGAGAATTGCAAACAAGCACAGTTTGAATGAAAGAAAGATGAAAAGGAGACAGACATGGAGAAAAGGAGACAGACAAGGAGAAAATGAAACTTACATCTCCAAAAAAGAATCCGAACCATTGCTGATGTTTCTAATCAAAACAAAATTGGATAGGATGATGTAAAATGGTTCCTTATTCACTGTAATCAATTGAGAATATTTTCCATTTGCCTATCCCAGGAAATAGCTGTCTCCTACATGAAATGTCCAATTATTGAGAACTTCTGGTCAGATAAGCAATGACTGGAAAGAAAGGGCTGCTGTGCAGATCAGTTCATTGGGATTGATAAACATATTCTCAGTCATAGTTGTACTAATTATAGGTTGCCAGTGGCTGACCAACAGGCGCTTACTATATGATTAATCTAATTGACAATAAAAGAATCAAGGATTGGCAGTGCAGGCTTTCAATTATGTAGTTTATGTTCAGATGTCTTTATCCATCTTTGTGTCTTTCCTCCAAAGAGTGGTGTTTTAAATGCATCTGGTTTGTCTAAATCAATGTTAATGAGAGACACCTATCCTACCCCCTGAGACGCATCTCGGGTACGGAGACATGTCTCCGATACTAGAAATGCCTCCTGAGATGCCTCCAACAGCACAGAGACGCGGCCAAAGACTCCCGACATCTCCTGAAGTCTCCCGCTCATGAAAGTGACGTCTCCTGCCGTCTCTTGCCGTTTAAAAGCCAAAACAGAAAAAAAATTGAAAAGTAATGAAAAAAATGCAATTTTAACATAGGCATCGCCCATATAAAGTCTCAACGCAAATCAAAGTTGCTTGATTTGAGCTGCATGACTGCAAGAGAGGGCGATTCTTTTTGTGGAGGGCGAACATTGCAGCTGGTATGTTACATTCTGATTCCCAACTTCGTTTTCCCTTTGCTATTAGTATTTGTTTTCTTTTCAGTTTGCATGCTTCTTCATTTTGCAAATGTCGATTTACCATTGCATTGCCATCAACTGTTGCTACCATATTATAATACGTAGCAGATTCTGAAGCATACATTAGAGTCTAGAGAATGTGCACTTTTCTCAGTCATGGAGGTCTATATCGAGATGTTTCTCAAAATCATTAACCACTTGTTTCAAAAAGCACGATTGCCCTCCCACAATGAATATCAGAATAATAAATATGCAATCCAAAAATGAACATTAGTAAAATTCTAAAAAAGTAAAGACACTGAAATTCTGAATAAGCAGTGTGTATTCAGAATTTCAGTGTCTTTACTCTTTTAGACTTTTCCTAATGTTCATTTTTGGATTGCATATTTATTATTCTGATATTCATTGTGGGAGGGCAACCATTTTATATTTATGAGGCTTCATTGGTTTATGGGAAAGTTACTTTCAGTTTCTCACATTCCATCTTTCCTTTTTGTATGCAAGATGGTCTCTAATTCTCTCTATTTGCAGCATACAAAAAATTATCATCCCTTCATCTTTTCAAGTAAAACGTCCTGCTTGCCTATCTCAAACTGTTAGAATATTGTATTCTCTATTATTATAATGGTCAATAGTTTACTATTGCTACAGTAGTCGGTAGCTGAGGTAATTAGACATCTTAAATGTCTACAGTGCTCTACCTCCTCTATTTATTGTAATCTACCTTCTTTGTTAATTCAAGCAATGTCTAGCCAACATTGTTTCATGGTATCAGAGCCTATTAGGATTTCTGGAAATTTCGTGAGCCTTCCTTTTGGCTGTAATTTCAAAAAAAAAATTAGTTTTCTGAAAAAGAAAAATAAATAAATAAATAAAAATTCTGAAAGAAATTTGTGGCTCTCTAATCAAGGCTTTCTCAATGCTGGGCGCGTGTCTTTCATGACCTTTGCTGATTCGCGTTTTCTGATGACACTTTCTGATTGTATATGGTTGTGTGTTTTTGGGCGTGTGTTGTAGGGCCGCATTTCACCCTGTGCGTGCTCTCTGAGTGGATGGGCCACTCTCTTTCTGTGTGCGGCTCGCTAGTTATTCTGCCCGTGCCTGGAGAAGGGTCGCATTTTTTCTACCTGCGACTCTATGTTTACCTCCCACGACGACCGTCTCTGTGTCTGCACACCCGCGACGCGTCAGACTCTTCTTTTTTTTTGGCGCGAGTCTCTTCTCTTGGGCGTGGCTTTACTAGTTTTGGGTCGCGGGTTTCTGCACGTCCTTTGCTTGTGTTTCCCTGTCTTCTAGCCACACGAATTTGCTCTCCTCTGGCGCGATTTGAAGACCTCTCCATTTTTGGTGATGTACTTTCAAGGGCTGCGAAAATCCTTTTTATTTTACGCGATTTGAAGACGTTTTCTCAATTTCTTGTGGACGCCTAGGGTTTTCAAACATTTCTGCAAATTTTGAAGCTCTCATGGCCATCTAGGGCTTCCGAAAATTTTGGCTAGGGTTTTGCCCTCTGTTTCCAGTCGACATTTTTTTTTAGACTACAGATTCCTTCTAGGTTTTCTGAGAGCTCAACTGGGTTGGTCTTGGATTTTTTTGGGTGCATCGTTTCCGTGCCTCGAAATCTGTGCAAATGGGTGTTGACAAAATTTTTTGGGTAGTTAGAAAATTCTCTGGTTTTTCAACATCCTTTTTTGGGTACTTTTCAGATCTTCTGGATTTTGTCTTCGAAGTGCCTCGAAATCCGTGCTTGGTGAGAGATTTTTGGGTTTTTAAATATTTTTTGTCCCGTAAAAGAAAAAAATCTGTCTTCTGGGTTTTAATAATCCTGGGTTTTAAAAAAAAATTGACCTTAAAAAATTTGTAATTGGGTGGGGTTTTTAAATATTTTTTTGTCCCGTCACAGAAAAAAAAATCTGTAATTTGAGTGGGTTTTAAAGTTTTTTCCCTTAAAAAATCTGTAATCTGGGAGGGTTTATAATTTTCTCCTCAAACATTACGGGTTTATCCTATATACCCTAGTCAAGGTTTCTGTTGTTCAAGAGGGCTCTTGGTATTTGGTTTTTACCGTTTTTTCCGAAAAAACGATGATTTGTAATCTGGGTTTGGCGATTTTTTCCTCAAAAATCGTGGTTTGTTGCAGTATGTTTTGGTCGCACTTGGAGTTGCTGAGGCGAACATCTGCACAACTAGCTTCTTGCAGTCAGTTCTCGAGCGTCATGCTCATCTGCAAAAGTTCCGATGGTTTGCCGATTTATCCTCAAAATCGTGTCCGTTGTTCTCGGTCTGTCTCTGGTTTCAAGGAGGAACAACTCTGTTATCCAACATCAGGTTGGACATTTTGTGATGCCTTCTAGTCAGCAGTTCTGCAGTTCTAGGAGGGTTGGTGGCAAACTCATCTCGATGGCAGAGTCAGTGGCAAGCTCTTGTCTCTTGTTGCAGAGCATTTTTTGGACGTTTTTTGGTTCTCTTGGTCATTCACATTCTGCAGATCCAGGGAGGGTCTCCGTAGCAGCAGAGTGTTCTGAAGAATTTGTGACCAATCGACCTGCAGATTGTTTTCTGTAGGCTAGTTAGTAGATTGACCATTAAGGGAGGGTGTTAGAATATTGTATTCTCTATTATTATAATGGTAAATAGTTTACTGTTGCTACAGTAGTCGGTAGCTGAGGTAGTTAGACATCTTAAATGTTTACAGTGCTCTACCTCCTCTATTTATTGTAATCTACCTTCTTTGTTAACTCAAGCAATGTCTAGCCAACATTGTTTCACAAACAACTACCAAACTTGGATTCTACATTTTGTTGTTATTGTTTGTACTATTGAGTCTCATAGTTCTATTTTTTATTTTGGCAATTCATGGACATTAATATAGTTTTTGTTTCTTTCTTTTTGTAGCTATTGTGTCCAATGTCTTTTTTTTTTGTGTAGAATCCCAATCATTGAATCAAGAATGTCAAGTGGGGGAAAACAAGGCTTGTACCCATTGGGAAAGTATTGTGATCGTGTTCCGGGTCCGAAGGGTACAGATGGAACAGCCACGATCACATGTAAGTTATGTGAAATGTCATGGCAAGGTACTTACACGAGGGTGAGGGCTCATTTCCTTCACATACCTGGAAAAGGTGTTGATCCTTGTCCAAATGAGGTTGAATGATATGAGGCTGTAAGGGATCAAGAAAGGGCTGATGGAAAAGTTTCTAATTTGAGCTCTCACGCTTCAACATCAAGGGCAACTGCTGCAATTCAAAGTCAAAATAGAGGCAAAAATGGATGTGTGTTCTAGAGATCTACTAGCAGCAAGTTCTCACAAGAGACCACACATCGGTAGCTCAAACCCTATTGGAAGATTATTTGATGTGCAAGGTCGAGAAGCAGTTGATGCAGCAATTGCACGCTTCTTTTATACAAATAAATACCATTTAATGTTGCTCGCTCACCTTTCTATGGAGAGATGGTCCAAGCTATCACTAATGCACCAGCTGGGTATAAACCACCTATGCATGAAAAGCTTCACACTACTCTAATTGATAAAGAAAAAAATCGATTAGAGTAACTAACTGCACCAATGAAAAAAGTGTGGGCTATAGAAGGATGCAGCATTGTGATGGATGGGTGGACAAATACTAGAAATCGTCCACTACTTAATATCATGGTAACATGCAGCAAAGTGCCTTATTTTTTGAAGGCAATAGATTGTTCAGGGCAAGAAAATAATGCAGAGTTTCTTTTTAACCAGCTATGTGACAGCATTGAGGAGGTGGAGGCATCACATGTAGTCCAAATTGTTACAGATGATGCCCCTATTTGTGAAGCAGCAAGCATGTTGGTGCAAAAAAAATACAAACATATATTTTGGACACCATGTTGTGTGCATTCGTTGAATAATGCACTCAAAGATATTGGCAAGTTTTAGTGGATTTCACCTCTCATAGAAAAGGGCATAAAAATTCAAATGTTCGTATGTAACCATCACCACACACAAGCCATTTATCGAAAATTTGCCAAGGTGGAACTTCTCAAACCAGCTGATACACAGTTTGCATCTTATTTTATTCTTCTTGACCATCTTTGTGAAGTGGAAGGAGCTTTGTGTTCCACGGCAGTTAGTGAAGCATGGCATCTTGGAGGTAATCTATATCAAATGATGCAATTGAGGTGAGAGGTATGGTCCTTGATGAGAGGTGTGAAAGAAGAAAATAACAGATGCAAAAGATCTTTCTCTATATCCTTTGATAGAAGAAAAGTTACATGGAAGATGGAACAAACTTAACACACTCCTTCATTTGTTGCCTATGCCTTAAATCCTAAATGGCATAATATACAAGTGACCAATAAGAGGGCTCCATATGAGAATAGAGAGGTAATGAAGGGATTTTGGGCTGCAATAAAAAAGATTTATAGACGAGGTGAGGAAGCTTCAATTATGAGGAGTCAATGGAATAAGTTTTCACGTGGGCATGGTGATTTTTCTTTCGTGGAAGCTTTATACGATATGCAAGCAAAGAAAGACCCTATAGAGTGGTGGTGGAACCATGGAGGTGAAACCCCTAAATTGCAATCATTTGCAATAAGATTACTCTCACAAGTAGCTAGCTCTTCATCTTGTGAGAGAAATTGGAGTATTTATGGTTTTATTCATTCACTAAAAAGGAGCCAATTAGGGTCAAAGAAAGCAGAGAACTTAGTGTACATTCGTAGCTCACTTCGTCTTCTCTCTCGTATGGATCCTAGGTACAAGGAGGGTCCTTCAGCAAAATGGGACCAAATTTCACCTGATGGAGAAGTTGCAGCCATAGTGGATGAAGTGGTTAAAGCGGATAACCTTAGTGATTTACCCCCAGTTCTACTACCAACAAAGGAACCTTAGTTTGAGAGTGATGAGTATTTGGAGAGCATCATAACTGAGGACCTTGACATGGATGATCACGATGTCATGTAGATGATAGATTTTTGGTTTTTTTTTTGTTTGCGTATCAGCCTATCAAGCTATCAATATTTCTGAATTTCAATATGTAATCAAAATGTAATGTCAAATGTGAACTATGATTATGAAATATGAAGTATGAACTCTTTGACACAATGACATTTGTGTATTTAAAGTTAATGTTCATTGTTAAACTTTACTATTGCTCTTGTTTTGAAAGTTCAATGTCATCATATTTTCTATTAAAAAAAAAAAAAATCAATTTTTATTTATATTAAAAAAAATGGCATCTCCAAGTACCCCCTGTCTCCTATTTTCAAAAAAAAGCCATATCAGTACCGGTACCAATCTCTCGTACCAGTACCAGTCTCCTGGAAACCTTGGTCTAAATGAAAAGCTTCAAGTCAGCCCACCTCCTTCCACCTGGCATTGTTTTCATTTCTTTTCTTTTCTTTCAAATGGTAGTTTACATAACACGTCTATTTGAAGATTGACAACATTTTTGAATAACTTTTTATTGAACCAAAATAACAAAATAGTTACTTTACAATTGGGGAGGAGTGAAGTAGACAATGTTTAGGCAGACCCTAGGCAAACTTTGGGAAAATCTCAAGATCTAGGTGGACTCGGGCTAATTGCAGGTAGCACCCCATGCTTGCTTGGAAGGATGTGAGATAGGCCCAAGATGGCCATGGATGCACTGACAAATCCCACATAAATTAATGCAAACACTAGGCAGACCTAAGGCCACAGTCTAACCACAAGCAAGACACCATGATCACTTGGACAAAAGCCGAACAGGCACAAGAAAGCCACAGAGTGGATCCCAAGTAGGCCTATACAAATAAATGTGGACAGCTAGAATACTTGCATTGATCCTAGGTGAACCCAAATTGCTCCCAATTGAAGCCTAGATACACACCCCAGACGGGGTTTAGATAAACATTGATACAGGCTCTATTCAAGCCCTTGATGTTCCCCAAATAAAATAAACCCAACTCAAACAACAACCAACATAGGAGAGCATGGTTATATTCCCAAACAAAACCGGGTAAGGCTCCAACAAGTACCATGCCAAGCAAACCCAAGTAAACTCCCAAATGGGATCCAAGCAAACTCAAGGTATGATCAATGAACCCTAGGTGAACCTAGTCAGATCACAAGTTGAAGCTAGATTGATCCCAGGTTGTATTTCCCCTTTCCAATGCCGCAAACAAAAGTACAAATCCACTCTGGATGAGGCATATGTATGATTCATACTTGGACATGGATGAGGTAGGCTCCAACAAGAGCCATTCCAGGCAGATCCAAGTAAACTCCCAAATGGGACCCAAGCAAACTCAAGGTATGATCAAGGAACCCCAAGTGAACCTAGTCAGATCCCAAGTTGAAGCTAGGTTGATCCCAGGTTGTATTCCCTCTTCCCAATGTCGCAGACAAAAGTACAAATCCACTCTGGATGAGGCATATGTATGATTCATACTTGGACATGGACGAGGTAGGCTCCAACAAGAACCATCCCAAGAAGACCCAAATAAACTCCCAAATGGGACCCAAGCAAAATCAAGGTATGATCAGTGAACCTAGTCAGATCCCAAGTTGAAGTTAGGTTGATCCCAGGTTGTATTCCCTCTTCCCAATGCCGCAAAAAAAAGTACAAATCCACTCTGGACGAGGCATATGTATGATTCATACTTGGACATGGACAAGGTAGGCTCCAGCAAGAACCATCCTAGGCAGACCCAAATAAACTCCCAAATGGGACCCATGCAGACTCAAGGTATGATCAGTGAACCCCAGGTGAATGTAGTCAGATTCCAAGTTGAAGCTAGGTTGATCCCAAGTTGTATTCCCTCTTTCCACTACTGCAGACAAAAGTACAAATCCACTCTGGACGAGGCGTATGTATGATTCATACTTGGACATGGATGAGGTAGGCTCCAGCAAGAACCATCCCAGGCAAACCCAAGTAAACTCCCAAATGGAACCCAAGCAGACTCAAGGTATGATCGGTGAACCCCAGGTGAACCTAGTCAAATCCCAAGTTGAAGCTATCCCAGGTTGTATTACCTCTTTCCAATGCCGCAGACAAATCCACTTTGGACAAGGAGTATGTATGATTCATAATTGGACATCCTCCAGCACATTTTCAATTCTCATAAATCCTGATCTTCATTTTGATAGTGTAAAACTACAATCAGGGTTCCTAAAAAAGCATGGCATGAAACTTTAAATATTCTCTTCACAATCCACTCCTAATTTAGTACAAACTACTATTGGGCATTAGTTCTAACAAGTCGATGGAAGCCCGGGCTATTCTAGTGGCTCTTGAGAAAGCCTGTGAGTTGGGTTAAACAAAGGTTATTTGTGAATCTAATTCCTTGATCTTGGTTTCTCTTTTGAGGAAAAAGGGTTATCAGGAGTCCTCCTTTAGTGGAACAAACCCTCATCTCTCTTTGAATTTCGAGGCTATCTCTTTTGCTCATATTCCTAGGGAATGGAATGCTATAGCAGATTGCCTTGCCAAGTAGGCTTCAAAGGATAATTCCTATTGGCATGTTTCTAAGTTAGCGTCACTGCCTTTTTGATAATTCCTTTCACCTTTTCCAACTTATTATTCATAATGACCAGATTACAAAAGAATAAGAGATTTCACTCTTTCAATGGATGTGGTAGTTTGTGTTATTTTGGCTTCTATCGAGTTCAAGATAGTGTTGAACCTTCTTGGGTTTTCCTTCTTCTTGCTTTAGTAATGGCTCTTGCCATTTGGAAATCTCAAAGTTGTAAAAATGTAATATGGTTATAATATTTTAATAAATAAAAAATTAAAAGGTGAAACTATTGCAATAAAATCTTCGACAAAGTGTATACAAATCATAAAAATGTTTCTTTATCTAGGATCATCATTAAAGAATATTATGTAGATGGATAAATCAGCAATAACAATAAGTTCAACAAATTATATAAAAACAAGATTTAGGTGGAGAAACCCTTTCGGGAAAAAACTCCACCAAAGGAAAAGGACAAGTACATATTGATTTTCAATATACATGATACAATATCAACACACTACACTCTACACTCTAACAGCACTCAAGCAGCCACCGTGTACCTGTGAACAATAATTTCAATGTCCCGTTCTAGAATTTTTTTGGCTTTAGACAAATATCCCACACTCACAATAAGGCTTGCGAAATTAATTTTAAATATTAATTTGTCCTTAACCTATAATTTTTATATATATTTCAGATTTAAAATTTTATTAATATAATTCTGAAAAATACAAACTTATTTTTTAATAACTGCTGTAATCTTCTTGCAATTTGCAGCTATTTTATTTGTTCAAATGTGTTGATATATTCTTGCTAAATTTAAAGGTTTTCATTCTTTAACTTGACAAGAGAAATTGTGGGTTTCCGTCCTTCAATTTCTGCCATGAAGGGTTTCGTCCTCAAGTTAAATGAACTATTGTTCCATGCTCCAAAGGAGTAATAATCAGATAATAAAAGATGTATTCTTCATATGATCCCTACTTCTCCTTGTTTGGTGTCTCTTATATATTTTTTTCCTTTAATCGTCATGATTCTTCACATGCCCCTTAAAATTAAACTTTAATTTTATTTTTTATATTTTACTTATTTTAATGTATTATTATTATTACAATCCCATTTCAAAAAGTGGACACTACACTCATACATCTAATATATAGGCAAGGAGAGAAGCCAGAAACAAAAATGGTTTTACCAAAATAATAGATATCAAAACCATGGTATCATGCAAAAATCTCACGCCACCATGGAGAGCATCTTCCAAGAATAGTAAATACATCAAATGACTTCACGTGGGTGTCACATGGGCCCAATCAATGAGTCTCCAAACATTAAATGTAACCACAAAGACATCTTTGACCAATAACTCCCCGACGACTCACATCCTCAAGTCTAGCGCTCCATTTTGGAGTCCACTAAGCCATGTGAACCCCATCCATCATACAAAGAATCTCCACTTCTTCCTCTATCACCTAGGAATGGGAAAGTGCCTTAAATGACCTCAAAGTCAACTGTAACCACCACCATTGTGCCCCACCTCCTTCATGAATGCATATGACAAGAAATGCCAAGAATCTAGAGGAATTTAAATTACAAATTATTTCTCCAATTACACCCTAGGTATCCAAGTACACCTTCCAAGAGTGTTGGAGACACATAAAATATGCATAGGATTGCAAGGTGAATGGCACCTTAATCCTAGCAAAAACAACATAGTATAATGAGAGTGCTTTGATCCCACACAAAGAAGTATTCTTTCATCTTGAGTAGGACGACAAGTTTGTTGGATTTCATTCTCACCGGAAATATTTGTCAATTTTTTTTATTGAACATTCGATATTTATTCATCCACAGTTTTCAAAGCATAGTATGCAGTTATGCACCTCACCTAACCAATTCCATGGTGAGTAAAAAAGCTTTTGGATAAAAGCCCGAATGGGTGGCATAGTTGGTTAAGGGCTTTGGGTTCATCCCATGTAGGTCCCGAGATCGATTCTCTCCACCCAAATTAAACTGGTTGATGGACGGCTTCGACCATCGCCCCCAACCTCCAAAGGACTAGTCTTACCTCCGCTCACATCCTCCTCCCCCAAAACTTGGCAAAACAATAAGCCCAGGGCAAGGGTGGTTGAGCTCGCTGGGCGGAGTCACAACACCTGGCTAAGCAAGGTGTGGGGATAACTCTAGGTCATCAAAAAAAAAACAAAAAGCTTTTGGATTGAACCATGTTATACATTTTTAATATAGTATTATAAGTTTCAGATCACACTGGACAACCATTCCTCAAGATAATACTGATTATCATCATTTACATGTATTTTTTCGGAATTTGGTTCCTAATCCCCAGGTCTTATATAGTTATGGTGCTAACTTTATATTTGAGTAAGTGAAGGATAACGTCATGATGCAATTAGGATTTTCCCTCCATCAGCATAAATTTAAGGAAACACCTAATCTGTGTATCTTTTGTTATTTTCAATCAATCTGATAGCAGAGAGCTGTCCCTTTGAGAACTCTTCTGTTTATTGATCAGGTTTGCAGGTGTAATTCCAGAGTAGATGTGCATGTGGTCCCACTGTGCAGATTTTTCCTATGACATTTTGGGAATGCTGTGGGGTATTTATGAAAAGCTCTCCCATTCATCCCATTTCAGATTTTCAGCATTTTCGTTAAAGTTCATAGATTTTTCCTATGTCTTCAGGAATGCTGCAGGGTATTTATGAAAATATCTCCCATTAAGCCCAATACTAGAACTATACTAGACTTACCTTACAATCCAAGCATTGGAGTTTGTACCTAGTTGTTCAAAACTTCAACCCATGTTCTTCTTAGCAGAGGCACACTTCAGCAGCAGAGTACTTCAACAGATCCAAGGCTGCAGCACAGCAGCCTCTGTCATGTGCACAGCAGCGTATAGAGGACACATTTCTGTGGGCAGCAGCAGTGTGAAGAGGCAGAGGAGCAATAGGTATATAGGCTGTAGTAGAGTGCACAAGCTTGCCTAGGCATGCATACATCAGCTTGAGCACCCTTTCAGTTTCACTTAGTATGCTTTTATATTTAGAATAGCATTTGTATGAGAAGGTTCTATTTTAAGCAGTGATTTCACTATTGTACAATTTTGATTAAATATTTATATAGTTAAACTATTCAATTTTTATTTCACAAAATAAATGCCATTTTAATCTATAAGTACAATTTTATGCTTGTTAAAATCAAGATTGGTACCTGAAAAATGTTGAATCTGCTTCCGTTGCAACAGCCTTTGCCAAGTATGATTTTCCTGTACCAGGAGGGCCATATAAAAGAAAAGCTCTCCAGGGCTTCCGTTTACCTTTATGACATAAAAATAAGCAATTGATTATTAGCACGAGTGAGCTCTCAAATAATATAAGGTTGACAAAAGGATGCTTTAGAGTAACAGGAAGCTCTAAACATTATAAAATCTCATTTTATGTGAACTTATATTGTTGCAATTAAGTGTTAATGCCATACATATCTAATCTGCATCTCTACTGGTTGTAATTTGTATTTGCAGACTTATTTATGAGTTGTAATGCAATAAATTTCTGATTTGCACCTTAAAAAAATTCTCTGTTTTACATTAAAATTGTTTGAGCTAATCAAAAACCCTAAACTAAAGGGAAGGAAACTTTACACTGGTATCAGAGCCTTGTTTCTGCCAGCCTGTGGGTGTGTGAGGCAGAATTGTGCAGAAAATGACCATGAAATCAGGTATCTACTAAGGGAAAAGAGGAAAGAAGAAGCTATGGGCGAAAGAAATGAAGAGATTGTAATGTCCCCTCCTAGCCTCTAAGCAATGGAGTTGTCCATTAGCCTATTCCAAAGTTCTTGTAGGCTAAGTGGAGTTGGTAAGGGAACTCAGTGTCAATCCTTTCTGTGGAGGTTTTCGGTGTTTCAGGTAGAACTTTCTATTTTTAGCAGGAACCAATTCCATCACTTACTGTTTATAGTAAGTCGCATTGCTAATTAGTTTTCATGCCAATTTGGGTTTCCAGTGTGTTTACTAGTAGTTACTAAAAATAGTAAGTCTATTTCTAGTAACTAGACCTAGTCAGGCTACATTCAACAGTGTCTGTCCAATTTGGGCGTTGGGTTTTTGCTAAGGTCTGATTTATTTTATTATTGTATTCCTCACTTAAAATGTTTTTATAAAGTTACTTTATATTTAAGTTGAGGGGTCGGAGTGTTATCAAAATATACCTTGGCGCCTAGTTTAATCACTTAAGTTGTTTTTAAAGCAACAAAAGCGCTTTTGATGGTTGGATAGTGGGACGCCCAAGGGAGACATAAGGTAGAGTTAAAATATATTTTTTAATCAAAAAACAAATGGAGAAGGGTGTAGCTTTTGGAGGGAAAGCATTTTCAAACTTGAGTTGCCCTAATTTCTCATTGACATTATATAATCTCATTTTGGGGTCTCATTTGTTCATGTCTAAGTTGGTTGCATAATAGGATGCTGCTGGATTTTCTCCAAAGGTCTACAATTTGGTGTTGAGGACAAAAACCCTCTTCATTTAGGAGTTGGTTTTGGTTGTGAGAGATCCACCCTAGTCAATTTGGGTGTGATTCCACTCAAGGATCACTTGGTGCTTCACAGATATTCTGATTTTTAGTGTTTTTGGCAAGGAAAGATGAAGATATTTGAATATATCTGAGGTGATGGTTTTGGGTTTGGTGTGTGAAAGCTTGTCTTCATTTTGGTTTGGTAGGGTTTCAATTTTCAGAGTGATTTTTAGTGGTTTGGAAGCCTTTCTTGAGTTTTCAGGACATCTTCATACCCAGGGCAGAAGTTGGTAATTGTTTCATAACTTTCTATTGGCCTGAGATTCCATTCTGGGTATTGTTCCTATTGATGCTCCTCATCAAGGCGTCTTATAGCATGTATTCACATGTATTTATTGATTAAGGACTGATTTTATAGAACAGATCGCCCTTCTCATGCGACCGTCATATTTGAGGTGACTTTCCAGATTTCAGGTCTGCTGTGTTAAAGCCTTTTCTCTGCCATCATGGGGTCTGAAAGTGTGGTCATTGGCATTGAGGATTGCAAGGGGGTTGCTGACCGTCATTCGGGTATTGTTTGTTGCAAGTTTGAAGACCTAATATTGCTGTTTGAGCTCCTATTCCAGGTCTGATTTGATATTTTCTGAGTCTGATATGCATTTGTAAAAATCTGAAATTTCTGTTATGATTATCAAATGAAATATATTACTGGAAGTCTTCTTGCAACCAAGTTTGCTCTAGTTTCAGTACTTCATGTTATATCTATTTCATATATACAAAAACAATGAATGGCATTTAAAACACAACAAACAATCATCAGCAAAACGTATCAATCGGCAAACAGAAAACAAAAAAAATAGGGGCAGTCATTACAGAGATCAACATTCAAGAGGTCATTAGGACTGAAAATGGAGAGCTGGCAAGAGAATTTCAATCCTCCCTAAGGGAGTCTATGGCAGAGTTGTGAAAACGCTAAGGGGAATGAACCAGCAATGGAATGTTGGAGGATCCAATGCCAATGGTGCTGAAGGAAGTCACTCAACCAATGAGGGAGTTTCTGCTAACCCTCCAGCCAAGACATTCAGGACCAATTTTTTACAAAAAGGAGGAGAAGACCCATTGGAAGAAGAGCAACAAATACCACCTAATTCTGATGATGAGATGGCAAGGTTTCATGCTAATTATAGTGCTCTAATTCCAGCCATCCACTGTAACATGACATACATAGAGTATTGTGATATGAAGACAAGCAATGGACATAAGAGTAGAAGGTATGAAGAGCAACCCGGCAGAGAAATACAACAGCGTTTAGGCAAGATTACAATACCGACTTTTGATGGATCGGGAAGTTGTTCAGCTAGAGCATGGTTGCAGATATTGGATACATACTTCTCTTTGAATTCCATGTTTGAGGAAGAAGCCATCAAATTCGCCACCTTGTATCTTGAGGGTGTAGCACATGAGTGGTGGTACCATGGCATGGTGACCCAAGGACATAACTCAATCACAACCTTAGAAGAGTTCAGCCAAAGATTGATGAAGAGATTTGATAGGAAGGATCTAGTGATTCACCTCAAAGAGCTAGCACAATTAAGACAAGAAGACATGGCAGAGCACTATGTGGCAGAATTCCAAAGGTTATCAGTGGTGGTCCTTGATGTGACGAAGAGAAGGTTCATAGTTCCTTTTGTAGAGGGCCTATCCGAACCACTCAAGGGTTTGGTAAGGGCATTTGATCCGAATTGTTTGCAAGAGGATATTAGAAGAGCCCTAAATTTAGAGGATTTTGTGGCTAAAAACAAATTTTACTCCAAGAATGCACCACCGATTCAGCACAAGAAGCCACCGCAAAAGAGTTTCCCTCAACCTAAGGCACTAACCCCAAAACCAAACAAGGTTGAGGAGTCCAAGAATGAACTTCGAAGGAAAAAATTATGCTTCACTTCTAGAGATCCATGGCAGCCACGTCAAATGTGTTTGGGTAAGGAACAAATACATTACATAGAAGTGGTTTCCGACAAGGATTCAGAGCTAGAAGAGCCTAAGCCTAAGATTGTTGTGGATGAGCTTGAGCATGACGACCAAGGAGAAGAGCATCCAAGTGGCACGCTTGCCACACTTTCAAGAGCACCTAGATATCACTCTTTTCTTGTTAAAGGAGTCTTAAGGACAAAAGGTGACAAATTTGATTGACAGTGTGACCGCCTACAATTTCATTGATGAGGGGTTGGTGGTTAAGTTAGGTTTGAAGATAGAAGATTTTGAGGGGTTTAATGTCACAATGGCAGATGGGTACACTATTCCATGCAACCAAAGGATTCAAAAATTGGAGTTGACTCTAGGAAGACACAAGATGCGGGATGACTTCTACATGATTGGCATTGGTGAGACGTGTTACATTGATGGTTGCCGTTGCACCAAAAGATCGACTTGTTAATCCTTGATACAACCACCAAATTTATACAAGATCCACAAGAGGCGGTTAAGCCATGTCACGAACCCAAGAGCTTTGTTGCACAAGGAAGACCAAGGGACACACCATCTTGCAACAATCCCCCCCAGCACAAGTGAGGGTTTCGAACCTGTGACCTCGGCTTTGATACCAATTGTTACATTGGTGGTTGTTGTTGCACCAAAAGATCGACCTATTAATGCCCGATACAACCGCCAAATTTATACAAGATCCACAGGAGGTGGTTAAGCCATGTCACGAACCCAAGAGTTGTGCTACACAAGGAAGACCAAGGGACACACCACCTTTCAACAAAACGGAGTTGGTTTTCGTGTCCCAACATCAGCAAAAGTTGTATGTTGACCATCACCAAACTGAGAGGGTTGAGGTAGGAGATATGGTATTTCTGAGACTGCGTAGACAATCTTCCCTCAAGGCTAGTGGTGTTGAGAAGTTGAAGCCACAGTTTTATGGACCCTATAAGGTCATAAGGAAGGTTGGAGAGGTTGCATATGAGTTTGAACTACCTGAAGACAATAGAATTCACAATATTTTTCATGTGTCTTGTCTAAAGAAAGCCCTTGGACAGCAAGTTACACCATCACTTGAGCTGCCGCCACTTGATGATGAAGGGAAGTTGATTTTGGAGCTCAAGGCAATAATGGATGTAAGAGAGAAGAAATTGAGGAACAAGATTATTCCAAAATATTTGGTGAAATGGAAAAATCTTCCACTTGAGGATGATATTTGGGAAGGAGTGGAGATTTTTGAGCACCCGAGTTTGAAATTGCTTGAGGGCAAGCAATTTGGAGAAGGGAGGACTGTCATATCCCTCCTTTAGCTGATCGGCCATCAAAAAAATTTAAGGTGCTTTTGGGCGCCAATATTTAATATAAATATTATAAATAAATATATAATAATAAAAAATATATAAAATATTTTAATCTTGGCCGACCCCTATTTTAAATAATAAAATAACTTATTTTGGCTGGTTGGCCTAGTTTGGGCCCCTCGCACCATTTTTTCAAACAGGTTTAAATAAGCTTGTTGCTGGCTGGGCATGACATCTGAAGTTTTGACATGATTTTTGGAATTAATTTCCAAGGTGTGATTGCTGGGACACAAACCCTAGCAGGCACCAAGTTTGGGATGAAAACCCTAACCTTCTCCTATCAATCCTTCTTTCCATAACTGCATTTTCTATTTGCAGGGTTTCTCTAGATTTAGCTTTGGATCTGACCTGTGATTGGCCACCACTGCTAGGGTCTACAATCAGTCTAAGCATCAAGAGTGGAGAGGGTTTCATCTACATTCAAGGGCAACTGCGGGAGTTGCACCTAGGCTTGCTGGCCTGAATAACATTTGCTAGAACTACGCCTAGGATTGCTGATCTGGGCACCATTCTTGGGACAGCGCTTAGGGTTTCCAGACTTCATCAGTGCAGGAGGCAGAAAAGAATCAGTGAAAGAGCGAAAACATACCCTCAGGAGCCAGCGGTGACCCCCAGGCCAGCATCTACACCTTTCACCAACACACACTATGCTGCTAGGTCAAATAGATCCTGTTTGGATGCTGCACCAGACAAACTGATCACAAATTATCAGGTCTGTAGCACTCAGATCTGTGTTTCAGGCATAAGAAGACTGAACCAGACCAGTTGCTGGTTTCAACTCATTGGGTTTATTCAAACTGGGGTAATCTGGGCCTGATTATTCGACTATATCAGATCACCCAGGTCCTGTATTGCTGCCATAAGTGTGTATATACAAGTATAGACCTTCGGCCACCTATATAAATAGCCTTTTGCATTTTCAAACCCTACTCACAGCATTAACCTAAGACAAGTCTAATCTGCAGGTGGACGCCAAATTGTGAAGGGATGCATCAAGAATATCCCAGACCGCAGGTCATCCATCTGCTGATCTGAACATCTCCAGTCTCTGTTGAAGTGCTGAGCGAAATTTCATAGGGCTGCCAAGTGATATCCTTTGGAAACCAATCGACTGCAGCTGCCATCAACAGAGCATACTCATTCACTAATCTGGCCAGAGGATTGCTGCCAAACACCAGTCTCAAGAGGCACGCCAATACCCCAGATCTGAGAGCCTGTAGCGAGCAGCAGAGTGGAGGTTTTGACATACTTTCCATCAAGAATCCTAATTTCCTACAGCAGCGACCAGATTGGTGTTTCAGACCTAATCCCTATAGAAGAACGCAGACAGAGAAGGCCACTTTTCCCTGAGACAGATTGTTGTACATGAGTTCAAGAGTTAGGGTGTTAGGGTGCCATCAGGGGGGCTCCAGCCAATATTGGCAGTCACATCAGCTCCCAATCATTTCATTTACTAGCCCTAAATCCAATCAGAATTCGTCATTTAGGAGGCTAGAATTGGTAGAAGTTGAAGCCAATCACATTCTGTAGGCCTTGTACCAGGTCAGGTTTATTTACAGCTCTCTGAATTTGAACTGGCTGTGTATCCATTCTGTAACTGACACTTCTGTTTGGAATTAAAATTCTTTTCTGAGTTGTATAAACTGAGCATTATTTTTTGGTGAGTTAAATTTGCTGTGGTGAAGATTCTATTTGAGTGATCACAAATTTGCAACTGGTTAATTTGTAAACCCTAGGGGCCATTTCAGTATCCTTTACCATTTCCAATCAATGCAACTTAAACCACAGTAATGGCACTTGTGCTTGCAAAAGAAATGGCAAACACAATGGATATTGACAAACTGGAATCTGTTTAAAAGTACTAAGATTAACATATGCAGAAAGCCAAAAGAAGCCATCCAACTGTTAGGAAAATATAAATTAACCATAGATTGGGGAATTACTTCGAACAAAAGGGCCATCTGTACATAAAAAGCACAAAAATAAACCTTTGAGCAACTCCTCAATCTGCTCATTTTCCAGAGTTCAATGTTTTCAATACATTGGAGCTAAAAATAATTGTTTAGTACAAAATCCTAACTGTAATTTATGAAAAAATAAAATACGCAATTCCTGCTCCAAAAAGAGACAACATGCCTTTCAAACAACATAATCCACTATCTTTAACTTCATATTTGAAGAGTTGGGATATCCTTTAACTGCCATTTATTCCCTCACAGCTAATTTCATCTCTGACCAAGAATGTTTTCTTTATCAAATTTCTCAGTTTTCCTAGTTGTTTTGCTTCTCTTGGCTGTTGTAATTTGCTGGAAATTAATAACTTTCACTTATGAAATATCCTAGTTGTTCCATATAAAAGGTTTCCAAAAATCTATTGCAACCATGCCAGATACCTACCTTGTCTATAGCCTTATCCATTTCTGATCAATGATTAAAAAAATGTCAAACACAATGGATATTGACAAACTGGCATCTGTTTAAAAGTACTAAGTCTAACAAATGCATTAAGCCAAAAGAAGCCATCCAACGATTAGAAAACTATAAATAAACATAGATTGAGGAATTACTTTCGACAAAATTCCCAACTACAATAGAACTTCAGAATATATCCCTGCCATTAAAAGGAACAAAAGGGTCATCTGTATATAAAAATACAAAAACCTAGCTGTGAACACAAATAAAACCAATAAGCATCTTCCTTTGTAAAGTCCCCATGTTAATCAAAATTAATTTGTGAGCATTTATCTCAATTTCGGAGTTTTCCCATAAGCTTCTTGGTGAGTTGGGGAGTATTCCAAAATTCTTGGAGTGATCTGGGTTGGTTAGCAATGACTTGGTTCTTGGAAGTGATCTCAGTAGACAGTGTGGATCAGTATGACACTTCCAGAAGTGAATTCCGACTTTTGGTGGCTTCTCCAAATTTCTTGGAGAGACCGACTACTTTTAATAACTAATAAGTCACCCGATTGGCTCCAATCATCTTCCCAAGTTTTCAGAATCATGTTGGTATGATTAGAGTTTGATTCCAAATCAGTTTCAATGCTTTTAGCAACTTGGGTGAATTATTGAGTTATTAATTAATATTTCACTAATGTTGTCTATTGTTGAGAAATAATAAAAAAACAACTTAGTGTAATAGCTCGTTAGAAAAGTGATTAAGCGTTTTAAAAGTTGGATGCCTAGATAAGGGCGCCATTGCACATGAAATATTATTATTATTTCAAAAAGCTCTTTGTGAGGAAAATAAAGTGAATTATTATATGTATAAATTGTATAATTCCCTCCAAAAATCTATATAAGGAGATGTTGGGGCTCATTTTGGAGATAGCTTTGAAAATGATATTATTATGTTGTTGGAATGAACCTAGGTTCTTCCAATCATTTGAGAACAGAAACCCTCTTAAGATTTCTAGTTTCGGATTTGAAAGATAATCCCTAGCTAGATTGGGTGTGATTTCATCCAAGAATCACCATTGCTACAAATTGAAGCTTTAGATATTGGGTTGCAGACATGGATGTTTTTTAAGTATGTTGAGTTGCAAAAATTTTTGGTGAATTTGCTATCAAGTTTCAAAGATTATTGAAGTGTTTGTGTGAGGGCGACTTCGAGGGGTTTTGTTGGCCATATCATTCCTGTTGGCTGTCTTTATGGGTGAATTTCTGAGAGTAATTTCTTAATATGCTGTTTAGTCGCCCTAACCCCATCTTGCAGGCCATACATGAGACAAAGATGCTATAAAGAGAAAGAGTTAGTTGTACAAATCTGGTACAGGTCGTACCATGTCCAAGGAGGAGGGGCGTGAGAATCTTGGGATGAAATGCTGAGGTTTTAGTGCTCCAGTGATCTTGTTTAGGGTCACCTTAATCATATTAACAGCTTTCAAGACATTTTGAGGTGGGCAAACTGCTGTTGGTGAAGTTTGGGAATGGATGTGATGGCTGTACCTACCGTATCAGCACTTTGTCAAATATGTACATGACTGATTTTAGTTTCCAATCATATTCATAATTTTTTCCTTAAGTCTAGGGGAAGTTTGGGAACTGTTTGTTGAGATGAATCGACCTATGATCATTTTGGAGTGTTGAATCAGTGTTTTGGAGTGTTTCTAGGTGATTTTATTCTTGTTTTGAACATGTTGCAGTGAATCACAGTTTTTATCAGACCTGCAATCTGCCTTATTTCATCATCCGGAGTGTGCTTGATGAAGTTGGAAGTGATATTCAAGCTTATGCCCATGTTGGATGTGTTGAATGAGATGTTGATGAGATTTCTGGGGCGGTTTATTTGCTGTTCAGACCTGTAGCAGTGTGTTTCCAGTGCATTTTGTACCAGCAATAACATTCGTCATCATTAAGGTATATTGTTAATATTTACAAGCCGGGTGGTTCATTCATGATTTGAGGTACCTTTTGGAGGTGTTTCAACAGTTTAATTCATATCAGCACTTATATCAGCAATGTTTATCTCCATCAGAATTTGTAATAGCAAATATATCTTTAATTTTGGCATGATTATGATTGAGCTAACATTGTAACACTGGATGGTAGTACCACCAGTGAATGCTTTTGTTTATTGCTGTTACTTACCCCACTGAACAAGTGGTTTAATTGCAATCACCCGCCACTGAAAAGTGGAAGAGTTGTCATTCATGTTTGTACTTGCTACTAGATAAGTGGTAGAAGCTTGTTATTTATCTTCCAGTATTGTATAAGTTTTCCCACTGGATAAGTGGATGTGCCCTTGTAATCCCCACTGAAAAGTGGATGTTTACTTCTTTCATTTTTGTTTATGCACTCCACTAGATAAGTAGTATTGGCTGGCTTGCCGCTTAGTGCCTTACTTTCAGTTGCTAACTTGGTTTAAATGTAATCCGGGAACACTGTATGCTCTCACCTTACCCATACCAAGATCTAGGTGATCAAAAAGCGGAAAGGAAGTTGTCTCACTTTTCATTTACAGTTGAAGCCAACATATTTTCAAAAAAAATTAAATTGAGGTTGGTTATTACATCCTTGTTCTAAGTTTGGAACAAAGAATGTTGGATTTGGTATCACAAACCTTCTTGTCAAGCACGCAGAGGTGATAATTAGGGCTTGGATGATTCCTCCAACAATTAAATGTGAACCCATGTCACCAGAGTACTGGTGCATATCCTCAATGGAAAATTCTACTGCAGGTCCAAGAAGGAATTGAAGGACCACATGTAAATGACAAGAATAAACACCTCTCTGTAGATTTGACTAAAATCAATATGCGAACCTTTGGGATCCTTGTCTAGAACAAACGCTCAATATAATAGGACAAAAAAGTTTGTCGGGCATGCAGAAATGAGACTGCTAGAATTTTATGGCTTTTAGGGACACATAAATTCCACCTACACTAGCAATATCCAATCTCCTAGAGGACCAGTGCATACAACTCAAGCAACTTAATAAGCATGGGTAGCTGTTTGAGACCTCAAGCTGGCCACTTTTTCTCCAAACTAATTGAGAAAAGCAAAACTAACAAGTTGTAAAACCCACCCGTGAAATGAAAAAAAAGCAGAGAGAGCACAAAAATTGAACAAAATGCACATATGTATAAGAATAACAGAAGACAACCCCTACCCATGAAGTACCCATGTATACATGGTAATCACAAAAAACCAACCACAACCAAAAATGTTTACAACATGCCCACCTCTTTGTTCTTTGTATGGACAACAGATAGCAACTTTGCTCCACTTACATTGAGCCACTAGCAAATGTTGTGGAGCAGGCCCATTTGCTCGGCACACAAAAGTGAGATTATTGAGATTTTGCAATTTGCAAGGCTCGGGTGATTCCTAATACAATTAGGTACAATTCTTGAGTCACCTGTGTACACAGGCACAAATCCAAAATGAACAGGAGCCAAGGCAAACACTCTTGCTTGGTATGCAGAGGTAAGACTATTGCTCTTTCACCATTACAATGGCTGGGGTGATTCCTCCCACATGTAGGTTTAATCCTCAAGTCACGTGTATAAAACAGCATAACCCCAAACGGATACGGGCCACGACAAACACGATTGACCTTCTTGCAGAGGCAAGGCTGTTGGGCTTTCACCATTGCAAGGCTCAGTTGATTCTTTCTAAAATTAGAAATAATCCCATTTCACCGGTTGACCCGTGCTGAAGAATTTCTTGGCAGCTGGGTATTGAACTAAATCCTCCTAATAAGTGTAGGTTATTGTTAGAGGCCTTATTTTCACCAGCAATCCAAAGAACGGATGATCGTTTTCCCACCGTCAAGCAAAAATGAAAAATTTCAACTAACAAATAACAAAACCCACCTGTGAAGAACTGGGGAAACTTGACAGGTAGGATCACAGCCTCCTGCAGGGCCGCCTTGGCACTCTCGAGGCCTGCCACGTCATTCCATTTAACATTAGGTTTCTCTCTTATTATAGCCGAATTGAGGCCTGATCTCAGCTTGGCCTGCTCTGGATCCTCTCCATCTCCATCCCCGTCACCTCCTTTGGCACCTTTTGATTTTGGTTTTGTTGCCACGGCAGCGTCCCCGTTGCCAGATGGCTTGGAAGTGATGCCCTCATCCAAAACAGCTCGGATCTCTTCTGCCCTTCTCAAGTACTCTGTAAACTTCTGTGTAATGGCCTCCTTGATCTTGGGGTTCTTCTCATATTTGAGATGAGTTTTGAAGTACTCCAAGGCATTCATGTATAGAGGAAATGCTTTGGCATAATTTCCTGCGTTGTCTTCATTCACTGCCTGCCTGACAAATTCTATGGCTTGCTCTTTAAAATTGCTATACATTTCTGATGAAGAAAGGACCCTGATGGATCGAATGGGTTCTGTGAATTTTCCAGTCCAATCCAATCTATAAATTG
This sequence comes from Sequoiadendron giganteum, assembly GCA_007115665.2. Lineage (NCBI taxonomy): Eukaryota > Viridiplantae > Streptophyta > Pinopsida > Cupressales > Cupressaceae > Sequoiadendron > Sequoiadendron giganteum. Next base: position 567,726,269 of record CM021105.1, on the reverse strand, counting down.
TATCTCGGAAATTTGATGTGTTTGTATGGTTTGAAAAGTAGGCTACAGTGGCCCGTCGTGATGATTCCTCTTAAGGAAATCCATGACCAGCACACCATGTAAGATTGGATGCTTCAACAAGGAAGAATAAGTGCCTTGGGAGGTTTTAATACGCCACGGTCAGAGGCTTCTCGAGGCCCTAAATATTATTCGTTTTTATTTATATTTGAAGGGTGGGTGGCTCTCTACAAAAATTTGAAGTCTGAATCATGTGCTCCTGACCTTACAACACTACACGGATACCGCTTAAATAAAAGACCCTCTAATACAAACTATTTATAATGTTATTATGCTTGGAAATTATTTTGCATTTCTATGGATATCTTAAATAGATATTAAAAGATATTTTTTGATATTTGATATTTAAATTCAAAATTTTAGGGAAACAAATTAGTTTTTACTTTATTATTACAATAAAATATTCCAATTTAAATTCTAACTTGCAATTGTAATTATAAAAAAATTTAGAAGACCTAATTTAACTTTATCATGATTTTACTCAAGATAGCTTCTTTTTTTTCTACCTCATTCTATATTATTTTTTCCATTTTTTTTTCTATTTATGACACATTTTTTAATTCATTTATCTTTTTTTACTCTCATATTATAAAAGTTTTTATCTTTATTTTTGAATTTGTGTTTAGAGAAAGAAAGACATTTTGTAAAAAATAAAAAATTATTTCATTTATATTTCATATATTTATATTTATATTTATTATTAAAAATTATATTTGTTATTAAATATTAATGATATAGTTATTATTATATTAAATACTTTGACATGTAAATGGCTATCAAATTTAAGGTAAAAGATAAGAGTTTTTGTTAACACACACACCATTACACTCCACCCCCTTGCTATCATTATAGAATGTCTCTCATCATAACAAGTATTAAATAAAATATATTTTAGAATATAAAACAAATTATTTAAAAAAACATATATATACCAATCTCACACCTCAAAAAGATTAGCTTTCTTAAGTCTCCATTTATTATCATCAATCAAGATCTAGATCTTTTCATAGTGTTAGTTGTCAACTTCAACATCACATTAGTTTGAGTTATGCGTTAATCTCTCACTTTCATGTGCATATATCAAGAAACAAGTTTTGCATACATTGAGTACATTAGCAAAACGTCAAATACCAAAATCTACTATAAGCCCTCACTAATGAGGTGCTCCTAATTGTGGCTCTTGAGGAACACTAGACCTTGTAAGCACCCAAAATTGCATGGGTCAACATACACGTCCAATGATGACATGGGGTCCAACTCACGACCCGTGTGAAGTGCTTGTTCCTTCTTACAATCTTTTTCACCTTAATGGAAGCCTTCTTAGTGCTCTAATACTCTCCTTTAGGAATCCTTCACCCTTATTTACCCCCCTCTCAACCTTATATCCTTTTTTGTTATTTAAAACTCTAGTCTCTTACTCAAAGTTGTAGGGGTGTCCAAGAGACCTCAAGATTACCCAAGCGGTATGCCCTAGTATGAAGGGTGGCCCACCCTCCAACATAGGTAACCTTGTCATCATTTGGAATGTCTATGAATCATTCAAATTTTCAAGCTTTTTTCTAGTTTCTTTCCCAAAAACTCAACTTTTTTAGTGCTAGATGGCTCATTTTCTTTCCTATTATCTTTGTTGTTTTAAAGCTTACTTTCATTCCTTCTTTCTTCTCGCATATTATTTATCCTTTTCCTATTTAAACCTCTTAAACTCTCATTCCAAAAGAAAAAACCATAGAATTCAAATAAGCATTTGAAGACTAGAGAAGAAGCCTCAAGATTTGTTATCATTGGATAGAAGGATTGTTAGGTTGCATCTACAAGTCTTGCTAGAATTTGTACCATTTCCTCTAGGAACTTGGATCACCTTTATAAGATTGCATGCCTCTTTACAAAGCCCAATCTTGAATCCTCTAATTTAGGATCAAGCCTCTTCATTGGAAACTTCAGAAACTTTCCTGACTTCATAGAATTCTAAATTCTACATATTTCCTTTCCATAAGAAAAGTACCCCAAGACTAGAAGAGGACAAAAATTTACAGAAAGATGGATCCCCTAAGGACACAATTACAATAGTTGCATAAGAAGCTTCAAAGCTTCTTCTAGGTTCTTTCATTTCAAGAACCAATTTCATTACTTGAACCTTTATTTATTAGTAATTAGATCATGCATGCTCTTACCTAAAGATTGTAACACTCAATTATTGCTTCTTAGTTAGTTTGGTTATTTTCTTAGGTAGATTAGATTTAGATTACTCTACTTTTCATGCAAGTAGGTTAGAATTTTTTTTAAAACTTTCCTCATAATCAAAAACATAAATAAGGTAGTGTAATCACATCTAAAAAACATATAGAAGTTGTTATTTGCATGTAGTTAATTAACTCACGCCTAGATTTCAAAAAGTACAAAAAAGGAAAAAGTAGATAAAATTTCTTTGCATGCATTTATATTAGATCACGTTTAATTAGAATCATTCAAACATTTAAAGAAATTAAAAAGAGAAGCCCTCAATACCATCATGAGGCATTCAGTGAATATTCAACTCAATCAAAGTAAATTCAACAACTAAAACAAAGTAAATAATTACTTGAACCCCACTAAAACCCCCTCCTTTGAGTTTTATTATCTCTCACTTGGCTTTTCATCTTGATGTCTCTAGGGATTAAGAATAATTGGATTAAGGTAGTTTTAAATGAACTTCAAGAAGATTAACCCATCATTAGAATAATTTGAGAACACAATGAACAAATATGACAAAGAGAAGAAACCCACACCATGGAAATCTATCTCCTTGCAGAACTTCTTAAAATCATCAACCCTTGAATTAAAATAATAACACTCTAATGAGCTATCAAAGAGCGCCTAAACAAATATATCATTCTACATCCAACACCACTGACCAATACAATAGTTTTCCACTAGGCATTCTTTCCTCAAATAAGTGAGTGAAAGTGAGATGATCCCCACTTCAAGCAATCATACCACTCTCACTCACTAGGCTCCCCTTCCCCATAAAGAGGGTATTCCATCAAACTTTCCCCCACTAAAGTAGATTTTGCCACAACATTGGGAATAGTTTGGTCTATGTCATTAGCAAGGGTACAATGCATGTAGCATCTAAATCAACATCATTTATTTCACATTGAGTTGATTTAGAATATCACAAGCCCTACTCACACAAAAGCCATCATCTAACTATACTTTAACCATCAACACCACTTTCCCACCACTAAAGTGAGCTAACCGTCTATATGGCCCAATGCACATTGAAGATTAATGATCTCTATATAAGCCTCTTGTGACTTAATTTGATCCAGGTTCTCCTCTATTTATTAAATGTATACCTAAGCTCTCTTCTCCACACCCCACAACTATGTTCAAGTCTCATGTAATGTTAAGGACCTCACACAGACAATATAGAAACAACCGAGAGATCTCACAACTTAATAATAGAAATACTCAAGTCTAGTTAGAAAATATATCAAAATCTTGAGGTAGGACAACACCATACAATGCTCCTTATTAGAAGGAAGCCACTCCACAATATATCTCAATATGAGATTCAAAAATAAACAATATTCCTCAAATTCTCATATGAGTTTCTTCTCTTTCTTATATAATACTCAACTACTTTCCACTAGCACATGCCCAAACAAGAAAGATAATTTCGTATATTTTAACTAATGGGATGGCATAAAAGTCATACACCTCAATTCCTTATTTACTACCAACTAATACACTATAATACTATACCTCGAGGTAACATAACTCCATGTGAGCCTCTCACAACTAATCTTGTGAGGCCATCAACATAAACAATAACCTGAAAGAGAATCAACAAGTATAATGTATGTTGGAGCATTTTGCAAAATCAAAAGGTCTCTCTAACAACTCTTGAGCTTAGTCTAGAAATGCCATCTCCTAATCACCCTTGCTTCTTTTGCTAGTTCATTTATGTTAACAAAGGCCCTCTCTTTCTCAACAATAATCACATAAATGGTCCTTCTCTTTGTCATCCAATCATGTCACATAGACATCATTGGGTCAAAAAGTAGCACAAATTGGCCAGCTTGCTCAATTAGATACTCTAAATCACTAATATTAGCAATTTAGTCCAAAAAATACCACTAACCAAGCATTCTATGTTATGTCAAATCTATAATAGATTTGACAAAATGAAAAGTCATAAAATCAATATCACAATTCTCTTAACAAAATTATTACCAAATAAATTCATGAATATCTAACACTCAAAAAAATTCTCACCTGCCATCCCAGTTATTAGACAAATTTAAATAAACCATAGATTATGGATGTACTTTGAACAAAATTCCCAACTATACAAGAACTTTAGAAGATATCCCTACCCTGAAGAGGAACAAAAGGGTCATCTCACATGAAAATCACAAAAACCTATCTTTGAACACAAATAAAGGCAATAAGCAACCTCTTTTTTTAAGTTTGGAAAAGAATGTTTAATGTGGTAGACAAACCTTCTTATTAGGCATGTAAAGGTGGAACTCAAGGATCTAATCATTTATATGGCTTAGATGATTCGTCTAATTTCAACAAAGGATAGGTCTATAAGAAGTCCAAGAAGGAAATGAAAGACTGCCTATAAATTATAGAAATAAACACCTATTGGTAGTGTTGACTAACATCAATATACCAACCTTTATTATCTTTGTTTGGAACAAATACCTAATTTAATAGGACAAACATATGTGTGAAACATACAAAAATGAGACTACTAAACTATTATGGCTTTTAAAGATGCTTAAATTCCACCTAGAGTAAGCAATAATGCCATGTGAGTGCATAAAACTTAGACCAATTTAATAAGCTTGCTTAATTATATGTAGTTTTAGGGTGGTCACTTCTCTCCAAGCTAATTGAGGAAAACCAAACAAACAAGTTGTTGACCTAATGTGAAAAAATAACCCAAGAACCCATCAATCTATAGTCTTTTTAGAAAAATAGAAATAAGCCACTTATTATGGAGTTGCATTGAACAAAATGCATATATGTACCTACAAGAATCAAGAAGATATCCCTACTCTAAAAAGTAATCCATTCTTCCCCTAGTTCTATGTGAGTGATTACTTGTGTACCTTCCTTTAAAAGGATAATGTCTTACACAAACAAAGGGAAGGTACAAGGAAATGTATGGAGTTGTCCTTGGAAAGGGCTTTGAGACCATATTTTCTAATGATTTCATGATATTTGGTTTTCTTCATAATATGATCTATGACTACTTAGTGATGGCACAATGGTTCTGCATCTACACAATATTCATGCTACAAGATCTATAGTGGTATGATTTAGGGATATCCAATGGTATTTGGCACCATTAATCCTCATAAATCCCATTTGTGTAAGACTTGCGGTATGACTTGTGTGAAGTCATTTGTGATATGTGTTTGATTACAAGTGGATGTGATGTGGATTAATTGTGAACTAAGTGAGAAAATTGGTAACTAATGAGGGAAACCAAATGTTTCCTTTGTACATTCAACCCGACATGAGATCCTGATAATTAATGAGTGAAATATTTTCTTAAGGACATATTTAGTTGAATTTAACAATTAGAGTGATAGTTATTAGAATCATGTAAATGTTGAATGATAAAAGTATGAATGTGGGTCTAGTATAAACTTGTGTAACCTTGTTCTAGATAATCATGGTATTAACACTAGGAGCTAAGTGGGTGATGTTGAAACTTTGTAAAGTAATTTCAATGGGTAAAATATTTTAGTGTATGAATTTTTTTTCCAATATTTATGTTATTCATCTCATGGAGAAATTTTTCTAATGTATATATGAGTGTTAGCATGATAGGAGTACATCCTTGAACCTTAGCAACTTCCAAGAAAAGTCTAATCTAAGGAGAGGGGGATGTAAGGCCTAGTATTTCCTGTGTCTATTGTTACTCAGTTCTTCATGATGAGTTCCATTGTTGCAAGTTAATCTAATCAAAAGGACATTTGGGTTAAAGTAATTTGGTTTAGTTGAGTTAATGATAGTGATCCTATTATTGAAGTTAGATAAGTTATTTTTAGTCAACTCTTATATCATAAATGTGTGCCTTAAATTTTATCAATTATATGTATTCAAATTAAATTGGAAAGGATTCAACTTTCTAATGGTATTGTAACAAAAAGGAATCTATAAGTTATTTTACTTTTGATTCTTGTATCATAAGGGTGTTTTTTAAATTGTATTAATTATATGTTATTTGATTTGAGAAGATTTGTTTATCTAGTTATTTGGTTATAAAAGAAAACATCTATATTAGGTGGATTAGAATAATTGACATATGATATGAAATGAAATTTTCTTAATGACATGCATTTTGATGAGAAAATTTAGAACTAGGTTACTATTCAAACTATGAACATTTAATATTATGTTGATTGTATTCAAGTTGCTTTGGCCATATGTGGAACATATTAATGGGTGCAATTGAGTGTGTAGGTAACTTCATGGCCAATAGAAAAATTAAGGTCACTTGGAAACCCCAATTGTGAATAACAAGTACAGTCTGACCCTAGTCCATATGGAGGGACTACTGGGCTTTCTTTATGCGGATTTTTCTTCATAATGTCAAATTTTTCTTTCTATGTTGTGAAGTATTATTTTTTGTGATGAGAATTTTATGTCTATTAAATGTTGTGTTGGGTGAGTCAAACATGGAAGAGAATGTTAACTTAACTGTTAATTTTGATATTTTATTTTTCCAAGGGTTTTAGGGTGGTCCTAAATTGTCATTTTAATTTTTATTGTCTTTTCTAAAGGTCCTAGGTTATGTGACTAGGGGCTAAGGCCTTTTTGAAGGGTATAAATTAAACCATGTCTAATTTGTAAATGTGACAAAATTTGAATATTTTTAGTCAAGTTTGGGTTGTGAGCATGGTTTAGTGGAACACACGGAAGATCTTGGATGAGGAATCTTCCACCACTACTTGGCTCACATGATTAGGGGATCAAATTTGAAGAATAGGTGGTCCTATAATTCCTCACATAATTGGTTTGTCGAGTACTCTCCAAGTCTAAGTTTGTGAACTATGGTTTTGGTTGTTGTATCTACTGTAACCCTAAGAATAATCATTGTTATAGCTAGTATAAGGCTCCTTGTTTTATATTTGGGGCATCACATGGTTCATATTATTGATTTTTCCATTTATTTCTTCTCCATGCCAATTCCTAGCAGCCATGTGTGGGGTAGTTATTTAAAGCTCCTGCAACCAATCCTTGTGCCATGTCCATGCTTCTCAATATATGATTATTTTCTATTCATTCCTTTGACTAGTGGTTCATCATATTCAAATTTTATAGGGCAATCATAAGTTAGATGTCTATCTCAAGTTTTGCATATACTGCAATAACAACTTATTGTTCTTTTGGGGGATTTTTAAAATTCTACCATCATTGTAGTGGCTCATTTTGTACCTTCTATCATTGGGAATTTATTTCTTAGATGTCCTCTACATACACCAAATATTATTCCTTCTTGTGAGGGTGATGGTCTCTTTTCTTCCACCTTTTGCTAGAATCTCCAATTGTATTTTAGATTTCTCCAATTCTAACTTTGATTTTTCAACTGCTTCACTTTCACCAAATTCTTTCCTACACGATTGTGTTTCTAATATGGTTGCTAGCTCCATTGTTTCATTTTAAGAGGTAAATTGTTTTCCATCTACCAAAACTTTGGTTTGCAATTTCAAACCAAATGCAACCATTCTATTCTTTATTTTTCAAGCAAGGGTTCTTCCAACTTTCGAATTACACTTTTAAATATTTGATCAAATTGTTTCACCAACTCATTCTTCTCTTGTATTATTTTCCTCATTTTTTAACACTCGCAATAGGAGTGCCAAAGGAATACAATTTAGCCAAGAACAATTTACTTATGTCCTCCCACTTTTTAATTATGTTTTCAATAGACCTTAATATACCACTTTGGGGCTTTATCTCTTAGTGTTTCTACAAATTTAAATAGTCAAGTCTAGTCCTCATCTATGCTATCTCTATACCAATGAGATTCCAAGATAAATAGATGCTCACTTGCATCCTTGGTGGCTTTATTGAGCACAAGGATTTTAGTCTCATTTATGGCCATCCTTCTAGGGTTTGAAGGTGTATTTGATTTATCTCTTTGCTATTTAGGGCTTATCCTTCGAATTGATATTCTTTTCTTGACTCTCTCTCTCTATCTTGTCCTCAATTATTTATTTCCTAGCTTTGCCTTATTGTTTCACTAATCTTTCTCTTATCCCTTTATCTCTAGGCAATTGAATTTCAAAGTATTTAATGTCTAGTATCTCTTCAAAATTGTGCACACTCTCTCTTCTTTCTATTGCTCTTTTTAGCCTCAACAAGGATTCAATGTTTATCTCATTTGTGAATTCTTCTTATCTTTTGACATGGGGGCGTGACTCTTGGTCCATAGGGTTCACCTTTTCAAGGCATCATTTTATCTTTGGGGATGCAACTTTCGGCAATTTGTCGTTTGTTAAAGACATATCAACAATTAATGTAGGATTCTCCCATACTTCTTCAATTATGTTAATTGTATCCATGACTAGAACTCTTTGCACATCTTCTTTATATCATCCTTTTTTACATTCTTTTCTTTTTTCTTGAAATTTTAAACTTATCATTTTTTCCTTTAGTGGGAAGAGGTATCCATGGATTTCATTATGGGTTTACCCATGTCTGAAGGAAAAAATGTCACCATGGTTGTTGTGGATTGATTCACCAAGTATGCACATTTTTTTGCTTTGTCACACCTATTTGTAGCAAGAATTATAACAACTTAAATATGGATACCATTTAGAAACTACATGGGACTTACAAAATTATAGTAAGTGATTGTGATCCTATTCAATGGGGTTATATTTACAAGTAATTTTTGGACTTAGCTTGCTCGAACCTCATCATATCATCCCCAATTAGATGGACAAACTAAGTTGGTCATTAAGTACTTTGAGAGCTATCTATGATGTTTTGTTTCAAATAAAGAAGAGAGTTGGGTGCAATGGTTGATAGAACAAAATTATGGTAAGTGATTGTGATCTACATGGGACTTACAAAATTATAGTAAGAGATTGTGATCCTATTCAATGGGGTTATATTTACAAGTAATGTTTGGACTTATTTATTCTCATGTTTGGGACTTAGCTTACTCGAAGTTCATCATATCATCCCCAATTAGATGGACAAACTAAGGCAATCATTAAGTACTTGGAGAGCTATCTATGATGTTTTGTTTCAAATAAAGAAGAAAGATGGGTGCAATGGTTGATACTAGTAGAATGGCCAATATAACACTTCTTTCCACATTTCATCCAAAATGTCTCCATTTCTAGCACTCTATGACTACCATCCACCATCCTCTTCATTGCAAGTGCACCCAAAAGTTAGAATTGTGGAAAAACACATTCAACATCAACAAGATGTACTCTCTAGTCTTAGGGAGAACTTGACAATGACACATAATAGAATGAAGCAACAAACTGATCAAGATTGTAGTTAACTTTTTATGAAGGAGATTGAAGCTTTGTGCAATTACAACCATATAAGCATATGCCACTAAAACAACAAAAGAAGGATGACAACCTTGCACCCAAGTATTATGGCCCTTATAAGGTTTCTATAGAGGATTGATAGTGTGTCATACGATTGGAGTTGCTTAAGTAAACAAAAATGCATCTAGTCTTTCATGTATTCTACTTGAAGAAAGTTATTGAATGAAGAGTTTCAGTCCAAATGGAGTTACCAAAGCTTGATAGGGAGGACATAATAATTTTGGAACTTGAGGGAATCCTTCAAACAAGCACTAAGTGGTTGTAGACAAGGGAAGTCATAGAGTATTTGATCAAGTGGAATAATTCTCCAATTGAAAATGCTATCTAGGAAAATGAAGATTTTATGCAAAAACATTCACTGTAGATCTACATTGAGGACAATGCTTCTTTTAAGAGCATGGGCATGCTACATACTTAACCCATTGATTGTATTGGGATATGTGTAGCCAACTTGTGGCTAATATAACACTTAAATAAATTATATAATCATTTACATAGACTTATATAAGTATTTTAGACAACTTGGATGGTATCCAAGGCATAAGTTTGGTATATATAAGAGGTAGTGAGTAGCAGTTGATCATCAAATTGAGAATTCTATTTCTTATTGAAGAATTCTGGAGGTTTGCTTCTTTGAAGTGGCTTATTATTATCAAGAATTTGCAAATAATTCTATTATATTTCCAAGTATATGTTGTTAGAGTTTCATATTATGCAAGTTATTTCATTACAACCATGCAAAGATAACCTCTAGCTAATTTATTTAGATCCTTGTAATAGCTAAGCAACCTTAGCATATTTTTGCATGCTTCCTCTTAAATAGACTTGGGGTCATTTCCCTACATAACTAAACTGATTTGATTGAAGATTGTCTTAGAAAGAGTCTACTTAAAAAATCTATCATGGTTAATGCCAAATCCATTTGACTAATTATGTTATGTGGTTTATTTATTCTTATAGTATATATTAAACCTATTTTAGATTCCTGTCAAATAATGTTTTACTTAATAAACCTAGACCTTTTTGATCCCATATTGGTTTAATAATAAAACATATTTGTGTTTCTAAACCCATAGAAGCAATAATCTACAAAAAATCCTGATTTTTTTTAAAATCAACAGGCTAGATGATTATTTCCCCAATTTTTTCCCATTTCAAATTGCAAAATTGCCAAAAAAATGTGAATAAAATCATGCTGATTTTTGCATGAAAAAAAACCATGATGTCGTAGCTTGTTGCTTAGTATTATGCTTTGATAGATATTTTCCAAGCATCCATAACTTGTTTGAAAGCACTTGCTTTAGGCTTTTAGCCATAGTAGCAAGGCAACGACTTGTTTGATAAAATGCTTTGGTAGACATGTATGAAAAATGTGGTAGCATAGACAAGGCAGTCGATTGTTTGAAAAAATGCCTCAAAGAAATGTGGTATCATGGTGATGGAATGCCATGAAAAGCAAATTGCTATGGATTGTCATGGCATTCCATCACCATGAGACCACATTTCTTTGAGGCAATTTTTCAACCAGTTCACTGCCTTGTCTATGCTATTGCTTATTATTATGCTTTGATAGATTTTTTCCAAGCATCCATAGCTTGTTTGAAATCACTTGTTTTAGGCTTTTAGCCATAGCAACGAGGCAGTGAACTGTTTGATAAAATGCTTTGGTAGACATGTATGAAAAATGTGGTAGCATAGACAAGGCAGCGAACTTTTGAAAAATGCCTCAAAAAATGTGGTCTCATGGTGATGGAATGCCATGACAAGTGAATGCATGGCAATTCGCTTGTCATGGTTTCAAAAGTTCGCTGCCTTGTCTATGCTATTGCTTACTATTATGCTTTGATAGATTTTTTCCAAGCATCCATAGCTTGTTTGAAAGCACCTGTTTTAGGCTTTTAGCCATAGTAGCAAGACAATGAACTGTTTGATAAAATTCTTTGGTAGACATGTATGAAAAATGTGGTAGCATAGACAAGGCAACAAACTGTTTGAAAAAATGCCTCAAAGAAATGTGGTCTCACGGTGATGAAATGCCATGACAATCCATAACAATTTGCTTGTCATGGCATTCCATCACCATGAAACCACATTTCTTTGAGGCATTTTTTCAAACAGTTCGTTGCCATGTTTATGGCTTGTCATGACATTCCATCACCATGAGACTACATTTCTTTGAGGCATTTTTCAAACAGTTCACTGCCTTATATATGCTACCACATTTTTCATACATGTCTACCAAAGCATTTTATCAAATAGTTCATTGCCTTGCTACTGTGGCTAAAAGCCTAAAACAGGTGCTTTCGAATAAGCTATGGATGCTTGGAAAAAAACTGTCAAAACATAATAGTAAGCAATAGCATAGACAAAACAATGAACTGTTCGAAAAAATGCCTCAAAAAATTGTGGTCTCATGGTGATGGAATGTCATGACAAGCAAAACTTTTAGCCATAGCAGCAAGGCAATGAACTGTTTGATAAAATGCTTTGGTAGACATGTATGGAAAATGTGGAAGCATAGGCAAGGCAATGAACTGTTTGAAAAAATGCCTCAAAAAAATGTGGTCTCATGGAATGCCATGACAAACAAATGCAATTGGTAGCTGCTCCTAGTTATTAGTTATGCAATATGAAGTAATTGCATAACTGCTTACGTTGACTTTGTAAAAAGTATTATTGTAATTGAATTTTTGTCATCTATTAGCATCTAGTTATTAGTTATGCAATGTGAAGTATTGCTTTGAGTTTGAAAGATGTGCAATGCAATATAATCAGTGATATGAATATAAACTACAAAAATCTACTCTTTACAATTCATTAGTTAAACTCTTTAATTTATTATGCCTTTCAATTTCAAAAAAAATAGTTTTTATCTCTTGTTCTACAATTTTTTACATTCTTTTTAAATCCAATTTTTTTCTTTTTTTCAAAAAATCTTATACTTTTGATTTGCCCATTAAAAGATTTTTGCTGCAATGTCTAAACCTACCCTCCTCAGCAACTTTTGCAAGCATGGCTTACATAAATTGAATTTATTTTTACAAACCGGAATCAGTGGTACATATTTGGAGTGCTGGAAACACAATCCAGACTACATTGGTAGCCTTTTGATTTCCAGATCACATAGAATGGAGTATGGTTAGAAAATAAATGTTTTGAAGAAAAAAATACTCGGCATCAGGAATCATACAGAATCCAAAGGAACCCATAATGTGCTTTTAATAATAAAAACATTTTGTTTTGAAAAACCTACCTTACTCGGCAACTTTTGCAAGCATGGCATCTTAAATTAAATTTATTTCTACAAATTGGAATCAGAGGTAAATATTCGGAGAGCTGTAAAGACAATTCAGAATGCATGTAAAGCCTTTTGAGTTCTAACTCACGTAGAATAGGTTATGGTCAGAAAATAAACCTTTTGAAGAAAAAATTCTCGGCATGAGGCATTGTCCAGGATCCTTGTATTTTGTTTGGTCATTTGGCTCACTTCGACATTCAAAAAACAGGATCACTCTCTTGTATCATGTGTTTTTACTGCAACTGAAATTTTCTTGCATTGTCTTCAAATGCATGTCAATCCTGCATTTTCATGTAAACTCAATCTCCTGTTAAGCTTATTAACCCCCTGAAAATTTCCCCTCTCAAATGCTGGTGTCAGTTGGCATATCTCAAGACTCAAATACCAGCTCAACAATCTTGGGAAGTGACCTATAAAGGTTCTTGATGATATTGATAGTTGTTTCAGGAGATGTGTTTATATGCTCACATGTGATTGCCAGCTTCTTGATATGATGTTAGTTAATGTTAATTTGCCGCTTCATGAAGCATTGATGGCAATTTTTTGCCGAGGGGCATACCTTGCTGCCTTTAACTACCTTTACAATCTCTCTACCATATCATGAAATTTCTGTGTATTTGGACAGGAAAGTATACACCTGGCTCCTGACTACAATCCAACTGCAACCAGGTGATTTTTGAACCTTTTTATCTATCATCATTTTCCGCACATTTTTTAAGCTGTCCCATCTACCAGCCGAGGCGTAAATGTTTGACAGGAGCACATAAGGGGCAGTGATTTTAGGATTCAAATAAAAAAGTTGTCTTGCTGCTTTTTCACCTAGCTCTATATTCATATGTATTTTGCAGGCCCCAAGCAAAGAAAGCCAAATAGCTGCATCAGGTTTTATTGGCATGTTGTTGATAAAGGTTTGAGCTTCATCCAGGTAGCCAGCACGCCCAAAAAGGTCAACCATACAACCATAGTGCTCCATAACAGGTGTGATGTTATAATATTGACTCATTTTGTGAAAATATAGCCAACCCTCATCAACTAGGCCTGCATGACAGCATGCAGTCAAAACACCAATAAAGGTGACATGGTTTGGTTTTCTACTGGATTGCTGCATTTTTTCAAAAAGTTGAAGGGCTTCCTTACCAAACCCATGTACAGCATATCCTGCAATAATTGCATTCCATGAAACCACATCTCTTTCATGCATCTTATCAAATACTTTGAATGCATCCTTTATGCTCCCACATTTGGCATACATGCCTACAAGGGAATTACCAACAGAGATATTAGATTGAAATCCACTTCTAATTATGACTTCATGAGTTTCCATTCCTTCTTGTAGACCAGCTATGTTAGCACATGCTGAAAGAACAATTACAAAGGTTTCAGTGTTCAACTTGATATCTGTCGATTGCATTTCTTGGAAAAGCTTCAAGGCCTCCTCACCATAACCATTCTGTACATACCCTGCAATCATTGCATTCCATGTGACTGAGTTACGCTTGGAGATCTTCTGCAAGAGATTTAAAGCATCCTCTATGTGCCCATTCTGCATGTATCCTGAAATCATTGCATTCCAAGAGACTATGTTTCGTTCAGGCATTTTCTGAAAGAGATGAAATGCCTCATCAGTGTACCCATTATGTGCGTAACCTGCGATTATTGTTGTCCATGAGACCACATCTTTTTGCAGTATTTTCTCAAAGACATCCCGTGCGCTATCTATGTTCCCACATTTTGCATACATGTCAACAAGGGCATTCCCCACAAATACATCAGATTGGTATTCATTTCTAATGATTTCTTCATGAATCTCTTTGCCTTTCTCCAAATTTGCCATATCAGCACATGAAGAGAGAATACTTGCAAATGTGAACTGATTGGGTTGAATGCCGGTTTCTTTCATTTGGTAAAACAGTAGCAAGGCCTCCTCACCATATCCATGCCTTGTATATGCTGAAATTATCGCTGTCCATGATATCACATTTCGCATGGGCATTTGATCAAAAACTCCCCGAGCATCCACCAGGCTACCACATTTGTCATACATTGTTATAAGAATGTTCCCTAATGATATATTTGGCTTCAATCCTCTCTCTGTCATATGGTTGTGGACTTGTTTGCCATCTGATAGGGCTTGCTTCTTAGTACATTCTTGTAACAGATGAGAATATAAAGAAAAGCATAAAGGTTGATCCATGAGATCAACAACGTGCAGGGCCTCTTTGACTCGGCCCTGATTACTAAGCATGCTAACAATCTGAAAACCGTTTCTCCTTATATCTTCAGAGAACTCCATGCCCTGTTCCAGAGATACCAAATCAGCAAATACTGGAAGAACAATTCTAAAGGTTTCCTTGTTCGGCTTGTCATCTGACAGTTGCATTTGCTGAAAAAGCTTTAGTGCCTCCACACCATTTCCATTCTCTGCATGCATTTCAATCATCAAATTCCAAGAGACAATATTTCGTTCAGGCATCCAAAGAAAGAGCTCCAGGGCTTTATCAAGGTCTCCATTCTGTGCATACCCTGAAATCATTGCATTCCATGAAACCACATTTCTCTCGGGCATTGCCTCAAAGAGCTTCTGGGCAATGTCAAGGTTCCCGTTCTGTGCATGCCCTGTAACCATAGTAGTCCAGGAGATCACATCTCGTTGAGGTATTTTGTCAAACACATTGCGTGCATCTTTCAAGCTACTGCATTTTGCATACATGTCTAGAAGAGCATTGCCTATCACAGTATCAGACTGAAACCCACTTCTAATTATGTTTTTATGGATCTCCTTACCTTTTTCCAAATACTGCAAGTCAGCACATGCAGAGAGAACACTGGCAAAGGTAAACTGATTGGGTTCTACGTTTGTTTGTTGCATTTGATAAAAAATTGCCAATGCCTCCCGCGCATACCCTCTCCTGGCATAAGCTGCAATCATGACGGTCCATGAAATTACATCTGGTTTATCCATTTGCTTCAATATTCTACTAGCTTCAACCAGTCTACCAAATTTGGCATAAATGGTCATAAGTTTATTCATGTCTTTGCATTGGCATGCTGTTTGAATGATGTGGGCATGCACCAGTTTGCTCTCAGGCAAGCATCTATTATTTAGACACTCCTGCAGAAGAGATTCATGAACACATGACCGTAATGAAATGCCTTGATTTAACACGTTGAGAGCTTCTTTTAGTTTACCTCGCTGACAAAATTTTCTCTCAGGAAAAACATCAGAATTAGCCTTAGCATTCGGATTGGCATGGTTAATCCCTGCCACCACGATACTACGTGTGGTTATCAGCCTCTTCCGAGGCCTGATTGCTTGTTTCATGGATGGTGTTCTTTAAATGAAAGAATGCTAATATGCTCCATGAGTTCATTAGATTTTTCATTTCTTTGATACGAAATCCAAATTTGCATTTGTACAGCCAAAGGCCCTGAATATCAACGAATGAAAAACCGAAAGCACAGGCCCTGCCCACGATTTTCCTCTATTTAGTATATTTAATGATCATCCACCCATTAGATACACGCAGAATTCTAATCGCAAGTAGTTGTAATCATAGACTAAGGGAATCCAATTATAGTATCCACTAATTTTGCACACGTTTTTGGATTAGATTGGGTGAGAGTTTTTGCATCAACATTTCGGATCACACTTTATGATCCATCATTAGGATGAAAGAACTCAAGAAGAAATGTAGTTTGTTGCAGACCAAGAACAACCTAAATAGGAAAACCAGAGGGGAAGGAGAAAGGAGGGTGAAAGGAAGGTTGCACAATAACCAAAGAAGACAAAAGAAATAAGATTTAAAAATAAAATAAACTAGCAATCACACCTTGGTGTGCAATGGGTACACTGAAGAGGTGTGAAGATCAGCTAGGTAAGATTTTGGTCTATTTTTTTGTATACATTTGTGTGGTACATGAGGTCAATTGGTAGGACCCCTAAATCAGAAAGATAATAAGGCTCTATTACCCACAGTCTCATGTTGTGTTTGCAATAGGAAAGATAATTTTGATGGATTAGATCATTTACTTGTGGCAGTTTAACCAAATGATAACGTCTAATTTAGGACTCTTGGAAAATTCACCGCCAACAATACACTGCCAACAAATTCACCTCCAACAATTCATTGCCAACAATTCATCACCATGACAAATGCATCTCATGGAAAATTCATTGCCAATAATTCACCAACAATTCATGGCGGTGAATTTGCCTGAAGCCCTAATTTAGATATACGGTCCATGATAATATTATAATCTAACACAAAAATAAAAATACATAATCAAAAGATTTTTTATGTATATAAAATAAATTATATTTATCTATGTACCATTATTTTCCCCTTGATTCAGTATTTCAATTGTTTTAATTTAGTCAAAATATTAATTATTTGTATTTATTCAAAAAAATCCCCTACCAAATATACTAGTATTTATATTTAGAATTCTGAAAATGCTACCCTTTGCTCAAGAAACTGCAAAAGCTACCCCTTCTACTAATGACGAACCTCACGACTAAGGTGAAGACTCCTCAAACTATGGCAACTTAGGCATTTGCATGACTGGGCATGAGGATCTGGGATTTATTTCACCATGTTTGGAATTCAAAGATGCTTTATGAAAGAGTGTTAGGGCTAGTGCACACTTGGTGGTGTCCCCTATATACTGCCAAAACCTTAGCTCTCAACTTTTGTCCAAGGATTGACAACAGTCTAGAAAATATGGTGCTTAGGGTGAAGGGCATGTCTCCAAAAACCACCACAACCACCCCTTGACCTACAACAAAGGCACGATTCATGGGCAACCAAAGCTATGGGGCGTTGGATAAGGATAATGGGTGTAATTTTAGGGACTGTTTAGCCTTGGGACACCACGACTTTGGTCGTAGGGGTAGATTGCCCCAAAATTTATCTCTGCAAATCTTTCCAAATGGTGTTAACCCTCTAGATGGGAATAGCAACAAGGTTTTCCCTCTACCTATTCAGCTCACAAAGCACATTTTTTAGGTTAGCCTAAACAATTTGCTTGTGATAGAGATGACTATCTGTAGAACCATGCTCTCATCTGCAGATTGATGAAATCATGGCCTAGCTTAAGCGAATTACATTCTTGGATCACACAAAATTGGAAGGAGCACATGGAAGAGGAAATTCATATCTATCCATGTGCTCAAGGTCTTTTATCTTGGAATTTGACTCTAGTAATACTATGGGTTTGGTGTTGAAAGCTAGTCCTTAGATGTTTTAGGGAGAACTCATCTACATGAAGCCTTGGTTTGCTTCCTTCAATCCTTAAATCAAGACCTTTACATATATATTCCTTTGGATGAGATTGCCATACCTTCCCTTGCAGTTTTGGGAATTAGACTGTTTGTGTGTTATAGGAAATGGTCTAAGTAAGTATCATTGCACTTCCAATGAAACAGTCAACTATAGGAGTTCTACTTATGCATGCATATGTGTATAAATGGATCTATCCATTGGGCTTCTTGTTGAGATCTCTCTAAAATTGGGTAACAAATGTTGGAGACAACTAGTAGACTACAAAAAAATTGCTTTTAGATGTTGGAAATGTTTTTCAACTGATCACTTTATCCACCAATGTCAAAAGATGCAATCTCATGAAGTCAACAATCAGGAAACAAGGGGAAGGCCCTCCTATTGGATTGGGGTAGATTCCCATCATTATGTTAGCTCTCCTAGAACCCAAAATGAATTGACTTCTCTTCAAGCTCCTAAAGAGGCCATTTCAAAGCCAAATTCTCCCTCTCTTCCCGTTGGGAAAGATCTCCCTCTCAGGGTCTCACATGGGGTCAATGTCAGTGTCTCTTATGCAATCCCCTTGCCATCATTGGAGAAAGCAACCATAAAAATTGGCAATGATTCTGTGGAGGCACTGGAACTTCTCCCATGACAGTTGGGACTATTGTTGGTGAAGGTTGTGAAGACAATTTCCAAATCAAATTCTTCATAACTTTCTGAATGCATTCAACATATAGATCAAGAGTGGACATAAGTTAAGAGGAAGACGTCTCCAACAATGATAAAGCACCAAATGATGTTGAGATCATCAACAACAAATTTTTTTGTGAAGAAATGAATGTTGCTTGCCTGCCAAGGATTGATGCGTTCCCCTTCATCCATGAAGGGGAAAAATATTACAATGTAAATGTCCTTTGTGTCCATGTTAGAATGGGTTGCCAAGGTCCCACTGACAATAGTTATTCTATTGCACCCCTATTAGTAGGGCATGCATTATCCCTTTTTTTTTCTTTATTTATGGGGTACTACTCCCTTACGCCTAGCTTATAAGATTTAATGTATATTAAGTGTTTTATAGCCTTATAAATTATTATTTTTTTATAATAAAATAAATATATTTATTGTAAACTTAACGATGTTTTTTAATAAAACTTAACATTATTTGTTTATTTAAATTTTTGATTTAAGTAAAATAATATTTTAAATTTAAAAGTTGGTAATTAACTTGTTACTATAAATTAGTATATTTTTTAATTAAATATTAAAAAAAAATGTAAATTTAAATATTTCAATAAAATACAAACAATTATATGACAATTTTATTTCTCTCTATCTTTTTTTAAAAGAAAGATATATAAATTGGTAATTAGTTTGTTAATATAAATGATTATGTTTTTAATTAAATATTAAAAAAAATAAAATTCAATGTAAATTTAAGGTGGGGGTTGGATTTGACTAAAGCATCTTGTTGCAGGTAAGAGGCCATGAGATCTAGTCTCCCACAATTTCAATAAAATGCAAATGATTACATGACCATTTAAAAAAAAGAAGAAAGATATTAAGATATTTAGTTACATGACCAAATTTCATTTCTCTCTAATTTATTTTTTAAGGAAAGATATTTAAGTTGGTATTTAATTTGTTAATATAAATTATTATACTTTTAATTAAATATTAAAATTTTGTTAATTTAAAATATAAAATGATTATAAATTTAAATATTTCAATAAATACAAGTTATGCATGACCAAATTTCATTTCTCTCTAATTTTTTTAAAGATATTTAAGTTGGTAATTAATTTTTTCATATATAAATTATTATATTTTTATTAATTAAATATTAAAATTTTATAAATTTAATGTAAATTTAAAATTTTCAATAAAATACAACCACTACATAATCAAATTTCATTTCTCTCTAATTTTTTTTTTAAATAAAGATATTAATATTCTTCAAAGGTAAATAAAATAATTGTCTAATAACATAGACAACAAAATTTAAATATGTGTCAAATAAAATAATTCTATTAAAATTAAAACATCATTTTTTAAAGATATGTAATAAATAAAGTAATTCCTCATGAATAAAACATAATTTTATATTTTTAATCTTAAATAGATCAATTTATAAATCTAATTCATATTAAATAAAAAAATAATATAAACACTGCAAATACCTTTTAAATAAATATATTTAAAATATCTAATTAATATTATCATAAAAAATAAATTTCTTTTAAATATATATATTTAAAATATCTAAATAATAATTAATCATAGTAATATTATACTAGCCCAAAATATATCTATGATGACATCTATTAAAATTAAATTAAAAATATTTCTTCTTCTAAAAAAATCTTTCTTTACCATTTCTTTCAAATTTCAGGTAATTATTTAACTACCCGTGAAAAATATTTTGCCAATAATGTTTTCGCTATGACCATTCATTTATTAAGAAAGTTCACAAGAAAGTGCGCAAGATTCCAACAACAAAAAATAAAACTGACGAAAATATCAATGACTCCAAACCTTTTAATCATCTCCCAAGATTTTAAAACCTAAATGTGTGATCTTGATCGTAATTTACATTTTATTTGAAAACTTAAATGTGCTCATTATTAGATCTAAGCTGTAATTTTCATTTTAATAAACATACTCTAAAACCCTTGTCAAAGCCTTATTTTTAGACCGCAGCTTGCCAAATTGGAGATGGAGGAGCGGTGGGGAAAGCAACAAAAAAGCGGTGGGGAAAGCAGCGAAAATCAGTGGAAAACAGTCGAAAAATGGCAAAAATGATGAATGATAGAGATTTGGCCGAAAAAACGATAGCGGCGGGGAAAAACAATTGAAAAACAATGAAAAACAGTCAAAAATGGCGAAAAATGATGGACAATTGAGATTTGTTTCACTGTCAACCAAGACTTCTTGTTATGTTTCAACCGTCGAAGGAGAAAATGAACTTGGAAAGTTCATATAAGGACACACCTTTAACATAATAAACAACAACATCGAGACAAAGAAGCAACAATTTAATGAAATCAATTAAAAAAAGAAAAACAAGGACATAGAATATTCAACACAACATAAAAGAAAGGGGGGATAAAAAGGAAATAAATGAAAATGGATAAAAAAAGAGAGAAAAAAAAAATCCAACTTAAATAAATTTAAACCTATTTGTAAAAAAATATTACAAAAGTTAAAAAAGTTAACTTTTAAAAAAAAGCTATACAATAAAAAGAATTAAAGAATTGAAAAATGCAAAAGTTTCAAAGAAATTATAAATATGTAAGCCCATGTATATGCATATAAATACAAATCAAAAAAATTTAAAAAGGACTAAATAAATCTAATTAAAGAGACACCATTTTTTTTGCAATATAACATGCATGTTATTGCTTAATTTAAAAATTAAAAATAAAGTAAACTATGACATATATGTTAAGAATATAATAAATTATAAATAAAATTATGAACAAAATGCAAAGAACAAACTACAAATAAAAATAAGCAAGAACATAAAAGCTAAGCCAATGAATCAAAGATTATTTATGCTAAGAAGAAAGTAGCTACTAAAATATGCAAAAAAATAATACTAGGTAATTAAAGCAATCAACTAATGAAAGAAAGAAAAAAGCTTAAAAAGATATGCAAAAAGGAAATAAAAGTTAAAGAGTATAAAAGAAAGAAAGAAACAACACCTAGAAATATAGAAAGAAACAAAAAATTAAAAGGGGGGCTTTAAAGCAATTAATTTTAAATATTAAAGAACATGCAAGGTATGCAAGAAATTCAAAGAAATTATATATATGCAAGTAAAGTATATGCATAGAATACAAACCAAAAAAGAAAAGACTAAATAAATCTAATTATAGAAAATGAAACTTAAAGCTAAAAAATAGAATAAAAAAAGAAAGAAACATCATCTAGAAACACAAAAATAAATAAAACTTTAAGGGAGGTATAAATCAATTACTTGAAAAATAAAGAAACGTGAATGAAATGTAACAAATTCAAGGAGAAATACAATTGTATGCAGATGAATGTGCAAAAATACCAACCAAAAAAGATTAAAATGACTAAAAAATCAAATAAAAGAAAAACCACAAACAACCACACAATAAAGAAATTGAATAAAGACAACAATGAAGAAAAGAAGAAAGGAGAATACAATTAAGAATAAATGGGATAAAGAATGAACCTAAAAGGTAGAAGATCACCCACGAGCCCAGGGGACCAGAGGATGGCAAGGAAGGCAAGAACACAGAGCAAGAGAGAGAAGGCCAAAACAAAAGAGAAGGGAAGCGACTAGGAATTAATGGGAGGAAGGAAGATTTTGGTTTTGAAGGTTGGACAACAAGGGATGCCAAGCCTGAATCAAACTCCACCCCTCATCATGATTAAGGTTCGAGGGGCGATTGTTGATTTCAATGGATTCTTTCAGTTTCCTTTTGAAGAAATTTTCTCATTTGAATAAGATTTGAGTGTTTTCCTCGAAAAAGATTTAAGTGTTTTCCAGACAAATATGGTGTTTGGTAGAAGATGAGTGTTCGTCTAGAGCAGATTTGAGAATCCACTCGTGTCTAATGTCAGCATTATGTTCTTTGATTCTAGCTTAAGGTTCTTTGATTCTAGAGCAATCACCCCTCATCACGATTAAGGTTCGAGGGGTGATTGTTGATTTAAATGACTTCTTTTAGTTCCCTTTTGAAGAAATTGTCTTCTTTGAAAAAGATTTGAGTGTTTTCCAGAAAAATATAGTGTTTGGTAGAAGATGAGTGTTTGACTAGAGCAAATTTGAGAATCCTCTTGTGTCTAATGTCAACACTATGTTCTTTGATTCAAGGGAAGAAGGCTGACATGGGGGAGCTTGTGTCTAATTATATTTATTTTCATTAGCTTGGCTACCCATTACCATGTGGGTTTACCTACTCCCCCATGTCAGCCTTCTTCCCCCATCTCTTTTGGGCCTACCAGTTGTTCTCTGTGTTTATCCTTCCAACCACTTTGTCTTTCTTCTAATCTTCGTACCCCACCCCGTCTTCCTCTAATCCATGATTGGGAGTGCAAGTTAGTGGTTAATGTGTTTGATGTGACCTTAGATCCCCTTTCCATCAAGTCTCTAAAAAGAGGCTTTGGGTTTGCTTTGGATCCTTGGGCTATTCCACACGTGGACTTCCTTATAGAAATTGAGAATGCTATCCATTCTCTTCCTGTGGACATTGCAAAGGAATTTAGGAAAGATTGCATTGTAGCGCTCAAGCATGCCAAATATCCAACCTACAAATATACTGAGCATTTTATTTTTTGATCATATGAAGGTATTGAAACCCAATTTTTACTGTAACTAACAATTGTGGTAAATTTGGAAGTTGCCTTTTACACTGTCTAAATAACAAAAGGTTTTCAAGACATTCATATTGTGAATAAAATTTCAGTTTGGAAAACATTGGGTGTTATAAAACTCGCAACCCACATATTGTTTGAAAACCAAAATTGCTTGTCTTAGACATGATAACGTAATGTCCCGTCCATCATACAATGGTATCATTACGAGCTAAGTATGATGGATAGGCACTTATGGATGTTTAGGCGTGTGTTGTTTTGAGTGCTATCACATGCCCCTTTGTGGGAAGAACATGGGACATCAAAAGGTTTTAAAATGAGCATGTTTTAAAATTTATCTTCGTATAAGAAAACATGTCTTAGACATGATAACATAATGTGATGCATGCGTGTTTGAAGGTTTCATTAACTATGTACTCACAACCCATCGTGTTTTGCGACCTAGAAATAAACTATGCATTTTACTTTTCAATCATATGAAGAATTTGAAACATAATTTTTACCATAACTAATAGTTGTGGTAAATTTTGAAGGTGTGTTTCATTAAATTTGTACTCTGTAAATAACAAATAGTTTTGAAGACATTCATATTGTGAGTAAAAATGGTAGTTTGGAAAACACTAGATGTTATAAAACCCACAACCCACATAC
Source organism: Sequoiadendron giganteum (assembly GCA_007115665.2). Classification (NCBI taxonomy): domain Eukaryota; kingdom Viridiplantae; phylum Streptophyta; class Pinopsida; order Cupressales; family Cupressaceae; genus Sequoiadendron; species Sequoiadendron giganteum. The sequence continues at coordinate 567,702,078 of CM021105.1, read as the reverse complement.
TATTTTAAAACCTTGAACATGTAACAAACCAATTGGTTAGTCACCCCTCACCTCAATATGCTTTGTTTTATGATTGTCTTGAAAACCTTTTGTTTTGTATATTGTCAGAATGTAATAAAATTGGATAATAGTGCATGCTATAAAATTTGTGATGCACATGCTATTGTTAAACGCTCTACACGTAACAACCCAATTGGTTGGTCACCCCTCACCTTAATTTGGTTACATTTGTGTATCCCCCACCTACAACTCCTCCCCATGCTCTCCACCCTTTACCTTTCAACAAGAAAAATAAAATCATCTATTGACAACCCATTATGTTTTTCCAACCTGCAATTATTTAGTGCATTTTTTCCATCATATAAGGAAATTGAAATGCAATATTTAGTCTACCTAAGACTTGCAATAAATTTTGAAGGTGAACTTCATTATATTCTTATTGTCTACAAAAGAAAAGGTTTTCATTACATTCATACTATTTTCATATAGTACAGTTTGCAAAACAATGGGTGACTAGAACCAAATTGAGGTGAGGGGTGAAAAAACAATTGGGTTGTTACTTATATGTTGTCCCCAACACTCAATGTCCTAGAAATCTAGGCTAGAACCCATAAAACCTTGGGCGTATGGGTCATACTTCTTTGCCAGGACCCATTTTGGGCATGTTGTTGGTGGCATTTTAACATTCAAAATTCAATTTTCAAGTGTCAGCTTTCACAATCTAATTTTTGAGAAATTGGATAAATGCCTATAAATACCTAATATTTTCACCATTTGAAATGAGAACAAGAGAAGGAAATTAGAAGAACTTATGATCAAACATTATTGTCAAGAGCAACATTTTCAGAGTTTTATTGCAACAATTTAAGATCCAAGCATCATGTTAAAGTGTATGTGAGTTCATGTTATCAAGTTATATTGTTTTGTGAAGGCTAACCCTTGTTGTAGGTCTCTAAAGAATTCAAGAATTCAAACAAAGAAAGATCCAAAATCCTTGAGGTGATGTGTATGACTTCAATCCTTCAAGGAAGCCATTGAAAGGTCGTGAGTTGTAACATTTTGTGATTTCATCATTCATTACTTTCAATTATCATTTCTATCATTGACATTGCCATTGTGAAAGTGGGAACAATTACATGGGGTTTGACTAAAGCAAGCCCTATATCCAACACAAATTTTTCCCTCTCTTTGAATGCGGATGTTATAAAATTAAAGGAGATTGCAAGAAGCTTGAAGATCCATTTTGCATTGTTGCAATTGTTGTCATATATCTTGTCAAGCCACACAAAATCACCTAAAAAATTATCTGACAATGTTCCAACAACTTTGCAAGTGGCAATAAGAGTCTCAGATTTGCCACCAGATGACCAAAAAAGTTGATTAGAACCCCCTATCAGGGACTTATACACGGGTAAAAGTGAAGATGAGTCCACAAAATGTGGAAGTTTTTGCCTTAGAAAAAAATCCAAAATTGGCCTCAAGAAAATGGGATCCCGTTTAGGTTTGGGGTCCTGAGCTGAAAACAAAATCCCATTTTAAAACGACCCGCTAAAAAATGGGCCATTAAAAAATGAGATCAACCCATTTTTTAGTGATCCCGTTTTAAAACGGGATCCCATTTTAAAAAACGGGATCCTATTTTTTAACGACCTGTTTTAAAACGAGATCCTTTTTTTTAACAACCTGTTTTAAAACGAGATCCCATTTTTTAATGACCCGTTTTAAAACGGGAGCCCATTTTTTAATGACCCTTTTCATAAATTTTTTTTTTTACTTTTAAGAAATAGGATCCCGTTTTATAGAACCATTCAAGTATAAATTTTTTATAATTTTATAAAACGAGATCCCATTTTAGAACGGGATTCCTTTTTTTTAATTTTTAATTTTTGGTTGGGTTTTTGCTTTGTTTTTCTGTTCGAGAAAAGACTTGGGGACTCGAACTTAAGCCTTGGACCTGGTTTGACTTGCAAGTTGAAGGTCTTGGCAATGTCACAAGAAAATAACGACTTTGGGCATATGTCTGAAGACCTTTTTTGCAAATTTTTTTGATGAAATTAAAACCCATTATAGATGAGACAATGTAGATTTCAAATATGCATTTTTTTTTACAATTGGATTTTTTTTTTAATTAATTTATGATGAAACAGGTCCATAAACTTGAATTATTAAGGTTTTTTAGTATTTTAATAACTTTTTATTAACATAATTTTTTGACGAATGGATTGCACGAAAGCGTACTTCAAACAATTCTTTTCAATTTATTTATATTTTCAAAAAATGATAAGTTTAGGTCATCTTATAAGTGACGTACATGATGATTTTTCAAAACACCAAATATGGCCAATCAAAAATTAACAAAAAAATATTCAATAAAAAATTACACAAAATATGGAAAGCGTGCTTTAGTGAGTTACAAATCTTTTCCCAAAAGGATTTAGAAAAATATGATTATTTAGGTCAAAATATGGATGATGTACACGTGCATGGTATGGTAAAAAAAGTTGACTTTTAAATAGTGATTTTTAGAAATGCCTATTGAAAATCAATTTGTATCATCTGGGTATTGAAATAAATTACATATTTGGAAACTAGACTTTGAGTACTACATTTTATGATTTGTGACCTTTTCCAAGATTTCATCTCTAAGTGCTTCAAATTTTAAGGTCAAATGTGTCAAATTTTGAAAATTAGGGAAAACACTTCCACTAAATGGCCAAAAAGTGAACTCAACTTCTTGCCAACACCCACACCCCTTAGCAACTATGTCCTCCTACAGTGACTAAAACACACTTTTTTGGGTTAGTACATATCACTCTACACTCCCCAAATCTGCCTGTGAACTGCTATTTTCGTCTGTTGTCGAGATTTTGCATTTTAATTAGGTTAATCATTCCAAATCATTTCCAATCCATTCCAATCCCCTAATTGATGGAGATCCACGTCTGATTCACTCACCTTCATGGTTAAAATTCAATTTATACACCTCGTTGATCTCCATCTTAATGAAACCCTAGGAAAAGGCCTTAGATCCTATTGTTGTAAGCACTTAGGACTTAGGATAACCTTTTTCTATGTTTCATGCGACACAACCATTTTCCCGCTCTCTTTTTTTGCAGGTGATAGATTTGAAGAAAATTTGAGAAAGGATTTAAGACCTAATTCCAAGATCAAGAATTCAAGCCTCATATGTCAAAAAATTAGGGAAAGTAGAATTATAATCGATAGATGAAGTTCCAAAATTGAGTCTAGAAAGGAAGAACCTATAGATAGTGACCATCTAAGATCTGATTTTTGATTTTGGAGGTTTGTATTTCTAGTCTAGGGTGCTAGCACCCTTGTCCAACTAGTTTAAGCTCAAATTTATATGTCAAGTTTCTTTGTCTCTGCACTCTGTTGTTTTGTGATCCTTTTTTACGTTATAAAATCATAACAATTTGTTATAGTTGCATAGTTAGAATATGTATACATTTGTATCATTAAATTTAGTCTATTATTAATCAATCGATCATCCCCCAAAGAAAGAACCAAAACCCTAATCCACCATTCTAGCTCTTCCATTGAGGTTAGTAACCAAGTGGGTTGAGACCATTTTTTGTTCCTTTCATTGTGATGTAGGAGAAAGTGTGATTTAGATCCTAGATCCCTTTTCCCCACATCACTGCCATATGCCTCAGTGCATAAAATCAAGTGCTATATCAAATAAAAGGTTGCTCAACCAACTCAAAATGACTACCCCCCATCCATTTGCTTCTCCTTCCACTCCATCTCTCAACCAATCTCTTCATCCTCTTTCCTCGGGTATCTATTATCCTATAACCCCTTTATCCATTTTGAGAGCACACCCATGTTCTTCAAACCTACCTATCCTCTTGATGGGGCATATACCTACCTCTTTCTTCTTCATCACTCCCCTCCTTCCAATGGTTGGGGCATTGTGCAACTATTCCCATCTCTTCCAAAGTCACTATATTTTATCTTTCTTCAAAACAATAATGCTTCATTTAGTCACAACACTATCTCAAAGAGGGGAAAAATGTAGACACATTAAATAATTCACATCCTAACCATACATGATTCGCCTAATTTTATCTATTTCAACATTAATAAATAAAATTAATTATTTAATTAACCTTTCCAATCATATTATCAACATCAATTAAATAAATTTAACTTTTATTTAATTAAGTTTACTCTTCATATCTCTATCCTCCAAAAATTAAATAAATACAAATTATTTATTTAGTTTCTCTTTTTCTACATTAAGCCATTAGTTAACTAATAGATCCACTTATACATTTCTAAGCATGATTAAGCCATGGTTAAAATTGCACATGTCATGCATGTACATGGCCCACGCTTCTCACTTGCTAAATAAATATTCTCATTCAATCCCATCCATTCATATTATCAAGAAGCCTTTACATGTCTACAAAAAGGAACTTTTTTAGATTTCTAAAAAGGTCTTTTTTGATTCTCACCCTTCATCTCTTCTTAAGAGAATCTTGACCACTTGATTCCCTTTAATCTTGGACCTCTTCAAGTGTACCAATTGCAAGGTGCCACTTGGAGGCTTAATTTTTCCCCAATTCTCTCAATCAATCTCATAAATTAATTCTTCAAATCAATCTCAACCTTTGATCAATCATCCCTCTAGTTTATAAATTATATCTCTTGTAGGATATTTTCATAAACTTGTGAAGTGCAAAATAATTCTGTCAATATGAGAAACTACACATCATCATATCTTAATCACACATCCATTGGAGAAAAACTAGGCACATCTTGTGAATGCAACAAGGAGTTGTGGGTGAGTGGACTCTTGATTCTTTCATATTTTTGTATAATTTCTTAGCTTAATTTTAAAATTTCAATTAGATGTAGAATAAGATTTAAGTCATGGTTTAAGTCCTTATTTTATGTTCTACATTTGCATTGATCCCAAATAGCATTGGAATTTTATTAAGAGGGTATTTAGATATTTTATGTTATCATGGTATTGATGATGTGGACACATCATTAGACATACACAAATTTGTTGATGCATATTGGGTAGGTGTCTTGGATAGTTGAAGGTCCACTTGTGGCTATGCTTTCTCTCTATTTGAAAGTGTAGTGAGTTGGATGAGTAAAAGACAAATCATAGTTGCTTGTCCATCATAGAAGAAAAGCATATGGCTGCTACATGTGTCTCCAAGGAGATAGTTTGGCTACATAGACTTGGTACACATATTGGTTTTGATTGCAAGATTGCTAAAATTTGATATAACTTTAGAGTGCTATTTTTTGGCCAAAAATTCTATGTATCACGTTCGTACTAAACATGTTGATGTTCAGTATCACTTTGTGTGAGAAATGATTGTGAATGGTAAGATCTTGTTAGAGAATGCTGACACTCGAGATAATGTTGCATATTTTCTTACAAATCCAATGACCATAAATAAGTTCTCTTGGTGCAAGAGGGTTGTGAGCCTTGATACTTGTACTTAATTGTATATATTTTAGATATATGGATGTATTTGCAATGTATAATATCAAGTGGAATGATGTTAGGATTAAGGTGTCATTTACCTTGCAATCAGGTATGTATTATTCATGTTTCTTCAACACTATTAGAAAGTGTTCTTGGATGCGTAAGGTGGAATTGAAAATATTTTATAATTTAAATTCCACATGAGAATCTTAGTATTAGGTGGCATATACATTCATGAAAGAGGTGGTGTTGGTAGTGGTGGTTACAAAGCTATTTTAAATAAATTTCTCAACTTAGACAAGAGAATTGAGTAGTACAACATCTTGAATATTGTTGTGGGTTCCACATGAGTTGGGTGATGATTTTGGATGCCTACCTTGGGATATGGGCCATTATGGAGAAGTTACAAGTCAAATATGTTGTTTATTATTTGTATGGAGGTTATTTTTTCTATTCATGATTTTTTGGGAGTTGCATTTACTATTCTTGGAAGTGCATCTTCATTTTGGATGTGGGAGTTGTTGTCTTTTACCATGGTTTGATGGTACATTATTTTGAGAAATAATTTGTGGTATTCATATCCCATTTCTTTATATATTTGGAGGCATAAGATAGTGGTTTCAAAATAAGATTGTTTATAAGTACACAAGTGTTGTCAGAGTGAAGAGTGCTAGTGTATGGATGTAGCTTTCCTTTGAAGATTAATAATTACTTGTCCTCTTTCTCGTCGAGTTTTTCCTCAAAAGGGTTTCTCCAAGTATTTCTTTTGTTTGTTATAGATTGTTGATTTATCTTTTATTGTTGACTTTGTAATTGCAATAATATAATTTTACAAATTGATAATCCTTGTTTAAGAAATAAATTTCATATTTATAGAAACTTGTAGAAGTTATTATTTTAGTAGTTTCACCTTGCTTTTCAACATTTCAAATCTTACTTGCAACACAAGATTTCTTGACAATTCAGATGTTTGCAATTATGCACATCTATGCTCAAATTTAATTACAACTTATTCATTTTTTGACAAGAAAATTATTATAAATGATCTTCCTACAAATCTTAGGCCAAAGATATCTCTATCTCCATATTTGCACATATTTTTGCAGCCAAAACAATTTTTTTGAAGAAAAAAACATTTTCTTTCATGAAAGAAGCAAAACTGAAAAAAAAAAGTGAATTAAAAGGATATAATTTTTTCCTTGATAAAGTCTTTTGATTGTTGAGTTTGATTCTTTTTTTTTTAGTTTAATCACAATTAATTCATAACATAGTATGTGATTTTGAACGAATTTCATCCTTGATAAAATCTTTTGATTGTTGAATTTGACCATTTTTTTTTGAGTTTAATCCCAATTAAGTCATAACATAGTTTGTGGTTTTTGACAAATTTCAACGGTATTTTTACCCAGCCACAAAATTTCCTTGTGAATAGGCTTATACGTGATATACTCATTCAATCTCACACATTTGGAATTATTTGTCTTCTAGTATTTTGTGAGGACTTTGGGATAAGAGGCCAAGGCTTTTTTCACTCACGATGACTGACTACTAGTGTATTGAAAATTTGGTGACGGGAAGGTTTCAAGTGTTGAAGCTAACCAAACAAGGTTAGACATAAGCACCTTAATACCATAATACAATCGTATTTTAGTGAATATTGTTTTTGCATAGTTCATGAATTTTGTGGATAGTTAGTTCGTTTGAAGTCTCATTAACTCATTTTTGATTTGTTTGAAATCTTGTATTGATTGATATGCTATTAGTATTATTGAAATACTTCAAATCTTCTTTAATGCATAAGGTTGGAACAAATTTATTCAAATCTTGCATAATATTATAAGTATAATGTAGAATGTGTGTAAAAATAAATTTATGTTTATGTAGATTTGTTTATAAATGTAATTATATATTATATCAATTTCATGATATTTGGTGATATCAATTATGTACAAAATGATTTAAGTTGATATTCAGTATCATTCTTTCAGGTTGCACAATATGCAATCTATTTGTGAACCAAGGGTATGTTCATAATAGGTTTCAAACATAACGAGATTGTATTTTTTGTGTTTGTCATCCATCTATCTCAAGTAAGTGCAAGTGCAATCCTCATCATCATTAGTTGAGAGCCTAAATGGTATTCACAAACGTGTATGACTATAAATTCTAAATTAGCATATAGGTACATGTTCAAGTGTTACATAGATCTTGAGTCAAGTAGTCTATAAAGTGAGGTGTTGTATATTTACTTTTTTTTGCTTAGTTGTAAACTAAATATTTAGATCAAGATTAATATTAGGAGATCCAATTTATTAGGGAAAGTGTTAATAAAAAACATCTTTTGGGATCAATTGCTTAGTATTATTAGATAATATAAAAAATGTTAATACTATAATTTTAGTTTGGTAGCCCTTTTCCTTGATGGACATATAATTAAATGCACTAACACTCACAATCCAAATTCCTAGTAGAGGCATGAAGCCCATGGGCTCAATAGCCTAGGGGTTTGAATTGTGATTACTATTTTAAAAGAGTAGCAAGATTAATTTGCTCCAATGAAAATTCACTTAAGTTGAGCCTTCTAATTGTTCATAATCTTGATCATTCTTCAAAATAGTTATCTTATAAACCATATCACAAAGTGTAAGAGATCTACAATTTCACAAGAAATCAATATTCATTATGGTAATGATTGAGAGTTACTATGAACAGTTAGAGGTATTCAAATTATAAATATATACAAACTTATTTGTAACTTTTAAGATGATCGTGTGGTTATTACTTATGCAATATGCAATACAATGTAATCAACAATATGAACATAAATGACAAAATCTATATTCGACAATTTATGAGCTTAACTCTCAATTTTACTTGCTTTCAATATATACGTACATTAAAGATGCCTTTAAAGTTTAAAAAACAAGTTTTCCTCTTAATTTTTTTTTATAAATCTCATTTTCTCCTAAGAGTTTTTGCTACTATGGCTTATATAAACCAGTTTGATGTCATTCACAAATCTTTTCTGTTCATCTACTAATGCAATAGATGGAGAACCTAATGAAGCATACAATACACAATAACCTCAGAATTCAACAAAATTGACATTCTATCGAGTTCTAATAACTTTCTGTTTATATAAATCGTGCATGTAGCAATCACAAATGCTCACATGGTAGGCTTAGGTGTGAATAGGTCATTTGATTTTGAAATCATATGACATAATGATTTCTCTTGTGACTCTTGTGATACTCTAGATTTCTTAACTGTGACATAAAAACCACCTACTCACTCTATCCATGTGATAAAATAAAGTTGTTCATCACAAAAGCCTATGTCTTGGCTACTGACAAGAAACAAAAGCAATACCGATTCCTACTGTGTAATTCAAGTTTGACCAGATTCAATCCTTTCAAGAAATTATTTCTTAAACATGATTTCATGTTAGGATAAGACATATTATTTAAAGAAAAGTAGATCTGGAATTGGGAAAAGAGAGACAAATTTCTCTTTTCTTTCCAGATGTTTGCAATTTTACAATTGCAATAAAAAACCTTAAATTTTAAATATTATTCAATTTTTTAAAGCTAAAACCAAGATAATGCTTATCTCCGACTTGAATTAGTTATTCAAGTGTTCTTCTGAACATTTTGTTTGCATTTTACAAGAAATGCCTGTTTGATAAAGCCTTAAACTTGAATTTGCAACCACCTTCTTCTTTATTCACTTCCAGTCATAGTTACCATGAAATTGCATTATAGGAATATTGACTGCATCCCCTTCTCCATTCCCACAATTTTTTGTGATTACTGTGAACCCCAATCCTAGACCTGCACAAACATAGCAAATAAACACAATATTAGCTTCATATGCAAGTTAGAACTAAGATTCCCCATGAAATTCATCTACAATGTTCGAAATAGGAAGAAATGAAGAACAAAACATGAAAACTAATTGAAATCCTATTTAAACATGAAAACACTCAATCCCATGGTGGAATTGGTGCTATTGATGTACGTTGATTTGATCGTTGGATGAGGTGGAAACATCTTCAAGGTGCTTGCTGATGGATAGATATTGATCATTGTTTTCAACAACAGTGGGGGGATTGTCAATGTTTTCAACCATAAGATCAAATGATGTTAACGTTTCTTGAATTGGATCATTGGTGGGTATCGTTGGTGGGTTTTGATCATGATTGAAAAGTGAATCTTGATATATGTTGATTTGATCGTCAGAGGAGATGGAAACATCTTCAAGGTGCCCATTGATGGGTAGTTGTGATTGATCTTTGAGATGGGGTGATTGGGTTTGTTGTTGATGTTGTTGATATCCAACCTCTTGATATTGGAGATATTGTTTTTGATATGGTTGTGGAGACAACTCAATGCTTTGATGACATGGTTCAACCAATGGAAGAGTGCATTGATTTGGGGTGGAAATGTGAACCTCAATCCTAGACTTGCACAAACATAGTAAATAAACACAATATTAGCGTCATATGCAAGTTAGAACTAAGATTCCCTATGAAATTCATCTACAATGCTCAAAATAGGAAAAAATGAAGAATAAAACATGAAAACTAATTGAAATCTTATTTAAACATGCAAACACTCAATCCCATGGGGGAATTGGTGCCATTTATGTGTAGAAAATGACCCTTTCCCAATTCCTTGATGTAGTTGTGATGATCTTTGATGATGAGTGTTCTTCCTTGATGAAATTTGCTAAGAACTTAGCTAAATGGATGTGAAAATAGATGCAAAATATGAAAAATGCTAAGAACTCAAATGCTGAATGCCTATAGTGATTGTGCTATTTGTTGATGGATCCAAAGGCAATAGAGGAGGCCTCTATTTATAGATTTGAAGAATAGAAGAATAAGCAAAATGGATGAATGTAAGACAAAAGACCAGCCAATGAGAGAAGGCCACTTGTCCACATGTGATTGGAGGAGGAATGAACACATTTTGATGAATGTGCACATAAATGCTATTAGATTCAAATTTAAAATTTGAAAGCTAGTTTGTTGGAGGGAGAAAGAAATGGAGTTAATGTCACTTGGCTTAAGACAAAGAACATGTAAAAGGTTTTTAATGCCTTGTTGGATGTATTCATCATTTTTGGAGGGATTTTTGAATTTAAGGAATATTCCACAAAAATGCCTTTTTGAATGGAAATTGATGAATTAATAAATCAAATAAATTGATTTATTGTGCAACTTGCAAAATCTAGAGGATTAAAGTGATTAAGATTAAGATTAATTATGATTTGATTAATTTAAGTAGAAGTTAGAGGATTTGACAATTTTGACTTAGATTTTAGGATTTAAATAAATCAAAGTTGAGAGGAATAATGATTTAGATTTTAATTAAATAAAGATTTTGATTTATTTAATTAAAAAAAGATGATGTTAGATTAAATTAAATAAAGATTGATTTAATTTAATAGAATGACCTTAGAGATTTAATTAAATAAAATGAATTATTTAATTAAATAAAGACATATGGTTAATTAAATCAAATCGATTAATTTAATTAACATGAGAGAATGACTTAATTAGATAAATAATGATTTATTCAATTAAAAGATGAAAGGTGATGACAAATTAAAGAGATGATTCAAATGAAATGATGTAAAGTGTGTCGATATATTTTCCATTGTCTACAATTACATTTATATATAATATACCCATGTACTTATATACTTGCATGCTTCCCATCCCCATAACGGTGCCCATACCCCCATGTCTCCAACTAACTATAATGTCTACACGAGGTGCTTTTCATTTAAATCTGAGTATAGCATAGAAAATTGCCCAGTGCAAAACATTGTTCTACTTTTTGCATTCTCTATAATGTGATCCATTTTCCCATTGCATGAACTGAAATACTTTTAGTTCTGCCATTTCCACTTGATTTCTGAGCAGGGCTATTTTGGTATCAAGAAAATTCCCATTGCGACACCATCAACACTCTGAATAATAGAAAACATTGGCATCCTTTCAGCAATATCTTAGACAATCTTGAGGGCTTGGTGGCAAAGACTCACTGGTCACATTAATAAGAATTATGAATGATCCAAAATATTTGTAGCTGCTGACATGAGAGTCTTTGTCAAATACATATTAAAGTTGTTTATCATATAAGTCCATGTCTTGGCTACTGACAAGAAACAACATCAATACCAATTCCTGCCGTGTAAATCAAGTTTGAAATGATACAATCCTTCAAGAATGTCTTCTTCTTAAACTATTTCATATTAGGATCAACCATAGTATTTAAAAAAAAGAAGGTAGAACTGAAATTGGGAAGATAAAGAAATCTCTCTTTTCTTTCTAGGAGCTTACAACTGTTATGTTGCAGTCAAAAACCCTAAATTTCAAATGTTACATTTTATTTAAACTAAAACCAAGATAATGCTTATCTCTGACTTGAATTAGTATTTATTAAGTGTCCTCATGAACAGTTTGTTTGCATTGCACTGGAGATGCCTGTTTAATAAAGCCTCAAACTTGAATTTGCAATCAGCTTCCTCTTTATTCACATACATTGATAATTACCTATAAATTGCATTATAGGAATATTGACTGCATCCCCTTCCCCTTAATTTTTTATGACTATATGTATAAATATTATGGCCATATACTTATCCATTTACTCTCATACCTTAATTTGAATTGTGTTCTCAACCTCATACCGGTGCTCGTATCCCCATGTCTTTAAGTATCTACGCTTCCACCACTAGAATATTTTTCGTTTAAAACAGAAGGCATAGCATAGAAAATTGCCTAGTGCAGAAATATTATTCTATCTTTTGTATTTTCTACAATGTGATTTTACCATTTTTTCCTTGCACGAACTGAAATCCTTTTAGTTTTGCCATTTTCACATGATTTCTGAGCAGGGCTATTTTGGCATCAAGAACATTCTCATAGCGACGCCATCGATGGGAATAATGGAAATGTTGGTACCTTTTCAGCAATGGCTTAGGAAGTCTTGAAAGCTTGGTGGCGAAGTCTCACTAACCACATTATTACGCATTCTGAATGTTCCACAAATCCGTAGCTGCAGTCATCTCATTACATTATGATAGTCTTTCTCTTGTAACAGTTTACCTCTGCTCTTCTTTCAGATCATTAAGTAATCTCATCAATCCCATTACCTGCTGCCCACATCTCTACAGACAACTTCCCAGAATTTGCATATATTATCTTGGTTTGCAGGTGAGATCTATCTCCCGCAACAAACGCATTTACCTGATTGTTAACCACAATCCAACTGCATCCAGGTTTCTTTTTTATGCTCCTATGTTTGACCATTTCCTGTACCTTTTCAATTTCTTCCCACCTGCCGGCTTCCATGTAAATCATTGACAGAATTGCATAAGGTGTAACCATTTTTGGGTTCAGCTCAAGAAGTTGCCATGCTGCATATTCTGCCATTTCCAAATTTCTGTGAATTCTGCAGGCTCCAAGCAAAGCTCCCCACACAGCAACGTCTGGTTCTATTGGCATTTTGTTGATGAAGTCTTGTGCCACAGCTAGGTGGCCTGCACGACCAAGGAGGTCAACCATAGAGCCATAGTGCTCAATTTCAGGTTCAATGTGATAATCTTGACTCATGCGATGAAAATACTGCAATCCCTTATCGACTAGGCCCGCATGACAGCATGCAGCCAGAACGCCGATGAAGGTGACATGATCTGGGTTTTTCCCAGAATATTGCATTTCTTCAAAGAGTTGTAAAGACTCCTTGCCATAGCCATGCATGGCATACCCAACAATTATTGCATTCCATGTCACAATATCTCGTTGAAGCATTCTGTCAAACACATTGCGTGCATTCTTTATGCATCCACATTTTGCATACATGTCTAACAGAGCATTGCCCACAAAGACATTGACTCCATATCCCTTTCTAATTACATCTTCGTGAATCTGCTCACCTTGTTCGAGAGCTACCAAGTCGGCACATGCCGAAAGGACACTAGAAATGGTAAAGTGGCTGCTTTCCATACCTGTTTGATTCATTAGGTAAAAAATCTCCAAAGCCTGCTCGCTGCAACCCTGATTAGCGAACCCAGAAATCATTGACGTCCAAGAGTTCACATTTCGTTGAGGCATTCCCTCAAAGAGTTTCAACGCCTCATCCATGTGGCCATTCTGTGCATACCCCGAAACCATGGCATTCCAAGAAACCAAGTCTCGCTGAGTCATTTTATCAAATACATAGCGTGCATCCTCTAAACTCCTACATTTTGCATACATGTCAACAAGGGCATTCCCTACGAAAATATCAAAATGAAATCCTCTTCTAATGATTTCAAGGTGTAGTTCCTTGCCTACTTCAAGATGTCCCAAGTTAGCACAGGCTGGGAGAACGCTCGCAAAGGTAAACTGATCGGGTTCGAATCCCACCCCTTGCATTTCACAAAATAATGATAAGGCTGCTTTATTGCACCCACGCCTTGCATAAGCAGTAAGCATCACATTCCAGGAAACCACATTTCTTTTACTCATTTCATTCAATGTCCTGCGAGCTTCCTCCAAATTTCCTAATTTAGCATATATTGAGAGAAGTTTATTTCCTCGGAATTCAAATCCAGATTGAATAATGTGGGCATGAATCCGTTTGCCTTCCGCCAGATCATTTTTGTCAAGACACTTTTGCAAGAGCAAAGCATATGCCCGACTGGAGTATTTGGATTTGATTTTCTTGCATAGCATTTTGGCTGAATCATGGTTGCCAAAGAATGATTAAACTCACGCATAGAAAATTACATCAAAGCAATAATGATTAAACAAATGCATAGAAAATTACATCCATTTTATTTGTGTATGTTGAGAGTTTTTTAAGTAGTATAATCAAGAGATCAAGGAAAAATAAATATGAAACAGGTTTATAAGTGTTCTAAATAAAGATTTTTTTTCAATGTATTAAAACTAGCTATTGCAATTTAGGGGTGCAATGGGTTACGCCGAATAATTGTATGGATACACTACTAGAAATCAAAATCATCATTAATATCTAAAAATCCATTATGCATATTCAATTTGTCTTATTATATGTATTTAAAATTGTAATATACAATTCTTATAATACATTACTCTATAAATTGAAAATCTAACTTTTGTTATTTGTAAATAAAATAAAATATTATAATTCCATTAACATCTAAGAATGCCCTGTAAGTTCAAAATGCATGTAATTGTTGATGTTTGAGACAAGGTTCATTAAACTATTAAAACTGTAGCATTATATATGGGAGTTTCCTTAATTTTCATGATGGTTTGTCTAAACCATTCAGATAGATGAATAAGGTTGGGATATGAGAGGAACAAGTAAAAAGAATTTAACTACTGAGTTGGTGTGCAAAAATAAAAAAAATCTTTATCTTTTTTGTAAATTACATATTCAGTACATTTGATTCATTGAATCAAATTTCATCTCTATTAATAGCTTGAATGATATGAGAACTATTATATATATCATAATAGTAATTTTCAATTGTGATATGGTAAGTAAAATAATATGATTTTCAGCTCTATTAATAGCTTTAATGATATGAGAACTATTATATATATCATAATAGTCATTTTCTATTGTGATATAGTAAGTAAAATAATATGATTTTTTTTTGGATCTTAATAAAATTAAATTGTTGACTTTAAATTTTTTTTGTCTCCTTAAATGACATTTCTAACATCACTCAACATCTTAGATGTAACAAAATTCATAGCATTCAATAGTATTGGCAAGAACTTGATGTAATGTGTCTTTTGTTCATTTAGTTTCAATTCATTATTTTAAAAGACCAATCATATACTTTATTGTTTCTTAACTACAAAACTTATATAGCTATGATTTTTTACCATATCAATATGTTTGAAATGGCATTGAAAATTTTGTTGCCATCATCATGGTCCTTTTCACTTGTGAGATGACTAGCTAAATTAATATGAAAAATTACTTCTTCCATTAGGAGAGTCATCTTATATGAAAAAAACATTTCTAATTGTATAATTTTTCATTATATCTATCGTAGATGACAAGTATTGATTTTATGTTATTATATGCACACATCTTATTTAAATATTAATTCAAGACTAAATTTTCAATTCTATCAATTATTCATATTCTATGGAAATGACATTGACATAGATTTGTATCTAGTGGTGGTTCTCATAATTATATTACACACTACTTAATAATTATATTTTAAATTCAAAACTAACAAATAATATGAAAATGCACTAACTTTTAACTAACAAGAAATTTCAAAAATAATTATTGTAAAAATAAAATAACTAACTTGCAAATAGTTGACGTGTCTTGTCTACACTCCCACGATTGCATGCAAACAACAAAACCATACACATGCCATGACTATATTCAACGTTTTGCATGCATACTGAATATGAGGATACGGGGAAGAGGGGAGGGGACTATGGAGGCACATTTCCTGTAATAAGTGTATTCTGTTCAAACAGCTCGCGTGCCTTGTCAATGCTTCCACCTTTTCCATATATGCCTAACGTGGAGAATGAGGGAGATGAGTCCAATCTTCTGGCCAATTGTTTTACTATCTATCCTGAATGGTGGTAGTATGAGATATTGACTCCCTTGGCAGAGTATTTTCTTGATCACGCAGTGGTCACAACCTTAATCCTCATCCAGACTACTAGCCTCATGTACACTGTTCCAATGGCACTAATCTCCAATGTTTACACTAGAGTGGACAATGTAGTAGGTGCATGTAGGCCTGAAAGGGCATGACTTGCCATTGTAGTAACCCTTCGATGTGCACTTCTAATGGGCCTTATCAATGCGACCTCTCCTTTTCCTACTGACTCTGGTTGCTTTTGACTAGCATGGTAGCTAGCCGTGTGAGCACTCCCCCAAGCGTTGCTTACTATTCATCATTGCTTCTCTCCATTTTGGGATCGATGGATGAGTCACTAACAGTAAAGATGGTAAGCTGTAGTAGAGTGTTTTGCGTGTCACTGTCTGCTAAGAAGAAGTGATTTTAAAATATTCTTGGCATGTATGAATTACAGTGCGGACGATGGCCTTGCTGCAATTGCAATGGGAAAATACGTCTTAGCTGAGATGGGAAGGAAGGCGAAGATCCTTGTGCTTCAAGTTGGGTTGGGGTTACTTGCGATGGTTCTCAAGTGTTACATCTGTAACTCACTCTGCCTTTCCTCCTACTCTGTTTTATCTTTA
Source organism: Sequoiadendron giganteum (assembly GCA_007115665.2). Lineage (NCBI taxonomy): Eukaryota > Viridiplantae > Streptophyta > Pinopsida > Cupressales > Cupressaceae > Sequoiadendron > Sequoiadendron giganteum. The sequence goes on along the minus strand of CM021105.1, from coordinate 567,685,380 downwards.
CCTACTGTTTTATCTTTAACAAGCCTTTTTTTTTATAGACATCTAAATTCAATGGGTCTAAACAGAGCACTGCCATCTAAAATTAGAAGTCATACGGTCTCCAAAGTCGGTAAGTTTTATACATCAATTACAAGCACATAATTTGTAGGCTTCAGATTCGATTCTAGATTAATTAAAACAAGTTGTTCTTGTAGAGATTTATCGTACAACACAGGATTAACTCGACAAATTTCGTTTAGGAAATTTGGGCAACCTTTTCGATCTGTAAGCATTCCGCACTATCAAATCCATAGCCATTCTTCACTGTTTATGTTTTGTCCACTGTATTGAATATGCTAATTATTTGTTGCGATTACACCCTCGCTGAAACCTTATTTTCAGGCTGCAGCTCGCGAAATTGGAGGAGTCAAAGATCAATACCAGCGAGGAAGAGACCCCGCCAAAACCTTCTATTATTTCACAGTAGTTGAGTTTTTGTCTTGTGGGAGAGCATGCATGAAATCAGTCTAACTGAAAAGTCAAACAATCAACTATAGTAGAACGCACGCTACTGTTTCCAAAAACTAGAGTAGCTCGGCCCGTCTCTGCTCCTGGTGGATCTTGGTCTCGATATGTTCCTTCCTTTCTCGACCGTGGGTGAGAGGCAAGGTTCCCACAACAACTAGTTCCGGGTGGGAGGAATCTATCCTTCACCCCCAGGTAGTTGGATCTCATTCTTCTCCTCGTCGCGAATGCAAAGTGACCAGCACAAAAGACCTCGCCGAGCTTTCAGATGTAGCCGGGATTAGAGAGCTAACCGGACAAAGGGCGACGCCTAGTCTTTGCGATGGTCAACTTAGCTCGTCTTTGGCTGCAGAAGATGAGCAACCGTTCAGATGAAACCAAGGGTCTCCCAGGCCCTGTGGAATGTGCTGCATCGTGGATGGATAAAATGAGCCGGGCTCACTTCAAATTGGATACGTCTTCGGCGTAAATAAAAAATAAATTAAGATACTATATCCTTAGTGAACCACACTAACTATTAATATTTTATATAAAGGATTATGAGGTCAACCGGAATAAAGTGATAAAGGAAGTGTAATACACCATTTATTAAAATTTGAATTTTTGAAAGTGTGATTGAGTCATACTTGATTCTTAGTCGATTAATGTGATTGAGATGACTTCTGAAATATGTCAAATAATCAGTTAGTTTTAATTATCTTTATTATCTTTTAATTTCTCATTATTGTGCTAGTCGTGTAGGTTTTTTTTACATTCACAAACATTCATAAACGTAATAAGATGGGGGTGGGTAACAATTAAAATCTCTAGTATAAATTAATTTATCCCAACTTTTAGAGGCTTCCCTAAATATATAGAAAATTGATACTAAAGCTTGACTAGTGATGTGACCATAAGTTGTCCCATCCAAGTCCAAAAGTAACAGTTTTTTCTCTCCCTTGGCTTAGTCTTAAAGTGAATTTAGGAGTAGTGTTAAAGATTGATAACTTGTTTAAAGTATCTAATATAGGATATATTTTTGGTTTATTTTTTGGAAGTCATTGATCCTAGAATGTTGGTATGAACTAACAATTTTTTTATGGTGAATAATTTTTTTTTTTTTTACATTTAGATCAACTAATCACCAAATGTTAGATGAAAGAGTTTGAACAAGAAAATACCTTAATGAAGACCAAAGTTCTAAAACATGTTGAAAGCTTTTGGTGTTACTATAAGATAGGTTTTGAAGTATTTTAGCTTCAAAGTTCATATCTCTAGAGTATTTTTTTTACAAAGAAACCATACAATGTTGTCTCTAGAGTGTTTTAGATGGCTTTTGGCTATCACTTTAGTAACTTTGGAATATTTGGTAAGTTGGTTCTTGACATTTTATGGAATGATATAATTTTGTAGCTACAAAATATTATGACACCCCAATCTTAGGAGTATATCTAGCATGTGGAAGATGTTAGAGATCCATGATGTGAATAAAGTAACTATGGATGTGCAAGCTACATTTATCATTAAAGAAAGGGGAAAAATTTATAAATATGAAAGTAATATTCTCTCATGTTTGTTTCCTAGACACATGGGTTGGCTAGTTGTATTTTTATAGGAGTCTTAGCTAAAATAAAAGTCACTTTTGAATGAATGTTGTTTGTGACTACAAGCCTTAGTAAATATAAAAGCCTATCATGTAATAGCATAGCAATAAGAATGGTAGCCAAAATCATAGGAAGTAGTTATTAATAGTTTGTGTTTTGTTAGGAATTTTGACTCTTGGAGGTTGTTGAGGCTTTTTATATAAATATAACCATCCAACTCTAAATGAAGTTAGTAGTGAATAGTTGATAGCTTCAATTGAATAAAAAATAGAGCATATTTGAGTTTTATGTATGTGTAATTTTCATCACTGAAGACTTGGAGTTATTGAATTTTTTGATAGAATTTTCTTGATTGATTTTGTCACATTCCAAAGAAGGAGGAAGGGCCAACTCTAGCTAAGGAGGAGGGATATTTTATGGTATTATCTATAATTTTTTATTTTTTTAATAAGTAACCTTGTCACTTGACCTATAAGAATGCTATATATATATATTGTGATAAATTATTTATTATATTTTCATGTCATTTCATTTTTTGATATCTATTTCTAGTGTAAAACTATTTTTTAATTTCAATTGTTAGCAATAGGATTGTTTTTAAAGACTATTTTTATAATTAAAATTTTCTTTAGTATTAGTAGTCTAAATGGATTTATTATTTTAACAATTAGAATGACAATGTAGTTTGAGCTAGATATAGAATTAGTTGTTTCCAATTCTAGATAGGAAGGGTTCTTAATCTGAAGACTTCTTTGCCCTACTGTAGATATTTTTGGATAATGCCCTAGATTGAAAATTATTTTGAATTAAAGCTAAGACATAATAAACTTTATCTTGACTAGTTATTTTATTTTTTCATTTTCAATATTCACCTATAATATTCATAAATGTAATGAGGTGGCCACTAATAATATTTAGACACCAATTCTAAACTGCATGTCCCATTTTATAAGGTTTTCCAAATCTATATAGATGCTAATATCAAATTGTGGTAACATTTTTTGTTTATTTTATCTTTTCATCTTATGGGCATCAAATAATTATTTTGGAGTCACCAACATAACTTAAGAATGTTGTAAGTTTCTTGCATTGGGTACAAGTTAGGAGGAAAGGTTTAGGGTTGGGTTTAAATAACCCACCTTCCCCTAATATGTGAACTTGTCTTCTTGTGATGAATACTTAATAATCAACTTGGAGAATCAAAAGGCTTTATGTTATATTGATTATGTGGATTTAGCTTTAACTCATGATTCACACCCTATGTACTTTTTTGATCTACATTGGATTATTTTAACCTATAAATAGTTTTATTTATGTAATATCTTAATTCAAACAATGAATAGATGTCTGACCAAAATTAGTCACCTTAAGTGCTTAATCTCTTCTTTATAATTTTATAAAAAAATCTCTCTTATTTGATACAAATAATTATTAATGATAATTTGGTACTCTAATGGATCTAATTTTTTGATAAGGTAAGATGAGGAATCACAAGTTGTGAAATCAAGATTCATCAATCTAAACATTACTTGAGTGGATATATAAAGAGTTCATGAAAACTATGAGTGGTAATACAAGAGGGAGTATAGTTCTAAGACACTTCTTGTGGCACATAAGAATGAATCCATTGGGAAACACATAAAAGAGTGGTTTAAATGTGTCAAAAGTAGGCTTAACTAGTATTGATCTTGCATGGACCTCTATCAATTAAAACATGTAACAGATAAATTAAAAATATTTAATAGAAAAAAATAATATCTAGCATGCATTACCATTTTTATACTAATATGAAACTTTTATATGAATTTGAGGGGTTAGAATGTTAGAGACTCAACCATATTATATATATAATTATTTTTAGGAAATGTGAAGTTATAAATATTTACATATTTTATTGTTCCATCCTAAAATACAAATGTCAAATTTCATCACCAACTCCTAATCATTATCTTTGTTTCTAGTGAATTCACTTCAAAATGTTTTAAGAGTTATTTCTTGTAATGTTGAATATGTTATTATATTAATGTTTATGTTGAAGAAACATGTGAATTGAATGGTATGATTAGTTATGTGGATACAAAATCCACCATTTTGACTCAAATATGCTCTTAGCTCAATATTTATCTCCGTTAAATAATGGAACTTGATTAGGAAGGAAATATTTATTTATTTTTCAATTAGAGGTAAAATAAAGAATTGCTCATATACCTTTATCTATTTAAGCTCAAGTAAAACATCATTTATTTATGTTTTCTCATCTCAACATTATCTCTCGAGCTATGCAAGATCCTATTTGTGTATTGACTCAAGATATGCTTCTAGAACTTCATAAATCAACTCTTAAAAAAATTAAAGTATTTATGAAAATAGGTACCACCTAGTTAACTCAGAAAAGAAGACCATTTTCTCTTTGTTTTATAGCTATGATGGCAAACTTAAAGCTTATCAATAAAAAATAATTAAAGTTGGAAAATTCCTTTATGGCTTTGGTGAGGGATATATATATATATATATATATATATATATATGTATGTATGTATCAAGGAATATTGATCAAGGTTTAATATGATTGTTTACGTACCTTTTGAAAAATCCATTAATATTTGCAAATGAGAAAAGGTAGGGTGGGGATCCACTTAACAAATACATTTGAAAAACTATTCATTGTATTTATTTTAATCAAGAAAAATAAGATGTTGTAAGATACTAGTCGACCTATGATATTCAATGAGAAATGTCACTATTCAATATTTAATTTTATTTGTCTTATGATCCTTTCATTCATATAGAGATAGAGATCAAGGGATTCTTCCAAATTAAACCCATTATTGAATCTCACTTTCTAAAATGGAATATTTCATTCATATGGCACAACCTAATTTTGTCAAAGTTTCATTTCCATTTGAAGTACCATTTTATAATAAAGAGATGGAAGAAATTATCATGAAGCATCTTATAATATTTAAAGCTTGTAAATTGATTTGGAATGGCATATACATCACATATATTAGATCAACTAAAATATGTAGGTTTCCAGTAGGCTACTAATGTAACTACTTGATTGGAAATTGATCTTTCAACGACACCATCTAAAACATAGATTATCCAAGATGTACAATAACAATGAGGTTTTTATCTAGAAAAATATCATGATTATGGGAATATAAATGTAGTGGATAAATTATATCAATTGATTGTGATATTATATGCTATTAGTGAATATTTAAGATAAAAAAATGTTTAAATTTTAGGATGATTGATTCTTTTAATCTAGCATGTATGCCATCCTTAGTAAGAGATAGAGCAAGTACATATAAAGTTCACCAAATAGTAGGGTGAGAATTTCAAATCCTCAAGGAAAATTTATTGATAAACCCATTCAAGGGACTTTTTGTGAAGGACTTACTTGATAGATAGATCAATTATTTTGATATTGAAAATTAAGTATGGTCTTAATCAAATATTGAGATGTTAATACAATCCAAATTTCCTTTTCTTATTTGATGCCCATAAAAGTATGATCAAGATAGTTAGATGATGAATTATGCCAATTAATTTCTCATATCAATAAGACTAACTAATATAGGTAAAAACTTACCTTCATTAGAATAAACTCCACTCATAATATGGAGATATAATGCTACACAAAATAGAAAAGAGAATAAATTTTCTTGTTTATGTGAGAGATGTCCAAGCTTTTACTTGATTTTATATAACAAATAATTAGGGTAATTAGAGATGAAAAAAGTTGGGTATATAGTCATAGTGATGTTGGTGATGTGTGTAGACACCTAAAATCATCTCCCAACAATTACAGTATCATTAACCTAATTCACATTGATATGCCTAAATTAATTAAAGAAATTATATTTAATTAATTAATTGTATTGATTTATCTCCTAATATAAATGAAATAATTTTAATTATTTAATTAATTCATCTAATCATTCTTCCAATATTAATTAAATAATTATAAATTATTTATTCAATTAATTAATCATTTTTTCTAAAGTTCAACCTTAAATAAATTATAAATCTATTTTTTTATTTAATTTCATCATACACATTCCCAAAAATTAAATAAATTAATCATGTTATTTAATTCCACTCTTTTCCTCTCGGATCATTAGTACATTGAACTCCATTAAATAGTCTAAATAATTATTTGAACAAGTCAAAGAATGATTAATCTATTAATTTTGTGTATTTCCCTAAAATAAATGTGTCCAAAGGAGGAATTTTTACATGTATTTGTCACATCCATCTCACTTATCGAAATATCCTCTCCTAAAGTCTCAATCATTTGTTTCCCTCATAAGATCTACACCCTCCATTTTTACATGTGATTCATAAATGTGTGAGATCTCCCACCTATCAAATCACATATCCATGTGTGCTTCACATATGTGTGAGATCAATCACATGTAAATGTAATCACACATCCCTATGATCCTTCTCACACATGTGTAAGAAATTTTAATCTTCACCCTTTGTTCAAATTAAGATAATCTTGACCATACAAATCCTTTTAAACCTTGTCCTAAACTTCAAGTACACCAATCACAAGGTACCACTTGTAGGATCCTCTTCTATATAAATATTGTGCATTAAGCCCCAACCATTAATCTCTAAATCCAATCCTATCCCCTGATCATCCATCCCAAAAATCTATAAATATACCCTCTTATGAGCTATTTCAATCACAACCATTCAATGCAAAGTTATGTTGCTTGAATGAGCAATGAGACATAACTCCAATTACACACATCTTGATAATATCCACTCTTGGTGTATAGAAAAGGTATTGAGAGGTCTCTTGCAAGGTCTCTCAACTTAGGAGCAATATCCCTTTTGCTCAATCATAGGTTCATTTGGATGCAAGGTAAAGGATTAGTTTCTTGGATTTGAGCTTTATTTCTATTTTTATTTATTATATTGTTCATATTTTTGCATGCTCAATGGGACCCATATACACCAAACAAATATTTTTTGAAGTATTTTGTGAGTTTGAAGTTGTAGGTTCTCAGTTTGACATGTATGACCCTACTTTTTCCACATTATAAATACTTTTTGATATATCTTCCCTTACTACAATGCACTTCTTGTGAATTGGAGATAGCTCAACCTAACATCTCTCATCTCATTTCTCTTTTTCTTTCCATTTTCTAATGGTTTTTTGCTATTTTTGTAGGGGTCTATAATATTTTAGTTGATTTTATAGCTAAAGTATCACATTTTCATCGTTTTAGGGGCTTTTATTTTTGGGTTTTACTCTAATATTATAGTAGACATTGTTACTAATATGTTTGGATTCTCATTTTTCTATTTTTATCTTGAACTAAATTTTTTATAGGTTAAAGTTAGGTTCTATAAATCCCAGGCACATTTCAACATATCCACTTTTGCAACAATGTACCTATTTGCACATGATGTTTGTACCTCTTGATTTAATGCAGGCCAATCCTAGATATTAATCCTTGATTTTAATTATTTTTATCTTCTCATCTTCCAATTTTTTGGTTTTTATTAGTTTCCTATAGCACTATCCCATTGGTCCAAGTGCTCACCATTCTCATTTTTGTAGGTTTCTATGTTTGTTCACTAGCCTCTATCTTGTTGTTATATAGGTCTCTATTTCGATGTGTTTGCTTTTATCTTCATATGCCACTCTACATTGACATCTCTACAATAAATCAACATATACACATATCAAACATTAGTAAAGGTTAAAAACTCATTTTGCCATTTTAATTATATTTCACCATGTCTACTTTATGTTTTGACATATTTGCTTCTTTGTCAATGTGTGCACTTTGCAATATTTTTTTGTCATTCTCCCCTGGTTTTAATGCAATATGTGGGTATGTGCAGGATCATCATGGATAAAAAAGGCCCTTAAGTGGCGATGAAAATTCAGAAAAATCAGAGTTAGGCAACTTGACGTAAATTTTTGAATAACTTATCTATATTATTTCAAAAATATGTAAGAATAGAATATGTAGCAAATTGAATGTAGTTTCTAAACTACTAGGTTTATTTTTAAAAAAAATCTATTTGGTGAAAATTTGAAATTTCAATGTAGTAGTACTTAAATTTTAGGGAAAAAATAAGAAGTAGGTGTCTGTCTGACCACCCTAACCACAATAAAATGATAA